>JAJHZJ010000426.1:11261316-11513816 GCA_023548195.1 Bettongia penicillata ogilbyi | reverse complement strand
AGCAGCCAAAACTTTGCATTCTGTCCCTGTCGGCTTCTGTCCATATAGTTCCTGGTTCACAAGAAGAAAAATTCAAAATGTATCCAGGCAACTCTCAAGTTCCTTTGGATTCGCTACTGTCATTCCCAATATGTGGTAAAAGGGTGATGGGTCATGGATTTTTCTCAGGTGAAATATGACTCCTGCTATCTTTTCCTTTCTTTCTCATCCTTATGAAGGCCATCCATCCTCTAGGCCGAAGGGTTTCCTCATGTCCTTCCCTACACCCTCCTTCTGAATACTCTGTTTTCCTGACTTGTGCCATATGAGATTCCCCCTTATTCTCTTTCTACCAACTTCTCCACTTTTTTACCATACTGAGGCCTGCTCTAACGTCAGTGCATCCCTAGCCCAAACCTTCATTTCCTGAGGTGTCCAGGTCATGCTGATTTCACCACTCCTCCCTTTCTGAACTTTTCTACCTCCTCTCCAACAGTCTTGGCCCAAGCAGATAAGCTTCCCTCTCTCTACCCTTTAAAGCTCCTCTTTTTCTGTTGCTGTTCTCCAGTAGATTTTAAGCTCCTTGGAGGAAAATGCTGCTGTTTTGCTTAAAATTACAGCCTTAGTTCTGTGTGCTTAGCATATAGTAATGCTTAATAAATTCTCTATGTATCTATCTCTCCAATGTCAATGAGAGCTAGAAAGAACCCGAAAACACAGAACATGACAATTTGGAGAGCCCTCCCACCATGGGATAGAGGTAGAAAAGAAAGAAGATAGAAAAGATACAGAGATTGAAAGGATCTTGGAATATCAAGTATTAGACCTAGTGACAGAGCTAAAATTAGCACTCCTTATGCTTTCAGAAAGCATAACTAAATGTTCTCACCATCAAGGCAAGCAGTAAACCCCATCCCCTCAATTCAGCTTTTGAGACAATTCGGTTATCAAATATCATCAATACACAAAGCCCATTGGGTAAGAGATCCCTCAGACACTGACCCACAGTGAAGAAGTAGAGACTCCTTCAACTTTGTCCACCATGGGGACAAAGGGACATGGATTATTATCATGAGGTGACTGTTCAACCATATATATTCCTTCTCAATGCGTTTGTCCCATGGGGTCCTTATCTCTGCATCTATGAATCCATAGTTTCCTTCAAAACTTAACCTAAATACCTCTTTTTCCTGAGGCCTCTCCTAATCCTCTCAATTTCCAGTGCCTTTTCCCCATAAAGTACTTTACATTTATTTTGTGCAAGTAAATGTATTGAAAGAAATGGTTATTAATAGTCAATGATTTGGGGAGATCCAGAGGTTTCTCCTTTTTCTAAAAGTCCCAATTTTAAAAGCTCATTCTCTTAAAGGACATTACTGATAATGAGACTGGAATAACTTTACAAATCTTGTTTAGACCCCACCCAGATGTGCTCTGGCTCCAGTGACCCCAATCATTGTGTTCCACTCAGGTTTGGGTGGAGATAAATTTTTTGAATAGATTAGCCAAGGTTGGGGTTAACTTAAAAAGTAAATAACATAATCAAAGTCCAGATTATGCCAGTTTCTCATTGCAATATTCATTCTCTCATTAATCATTAACCAGTCAGAGCTGATTATCACCCTTGAGAACACCCATCTTCCAATGGGGCATATAAGCCATGAGCCCCATTGCCATGATTGCCTTTGATCTAAGAAAGAAGGAAAGCCAAATGACCATCCTTTTATTAAAATGCTGGCATTGTTAGTGAAATGATTAAATTGTCCAGAAATTATGTCTCAAACTTTTCAATTACTATAACATACACATAGACATATCCATATGTAAATATATATACATATGCATACATGTGTACACATATCTGCAGATGTAACATATGTGTGTAATTTTAGATACCACATATATACATAAATATACACATGCACATAGACATATACACAGACATGGATATGGATATGGACATGGACATGGAGCTGGATTAAGACTCAGGGGCAAACATGGATGTAGGCATGGGGTTTTCCAAAACTTTTAGGGCAATTTTAAGTTATTTTGGGGGAAAAGGAAAAGGCAACCAGGTTTAAGTGACTTACTTAACTGGATTAAGTGACAGGTAGTAAGTGTCTGAGACTGGATTTGAACTCATGGGCCAGTGCTCTCATTTACTGTACCAACTTTATACTTATACTTATTAAAGCTTGGCACTGCACCAGGACCCTAGGGGCACTCTTTATAAGAATAGGAATAAGGATAGGGACATTGGTATGTTTGTTGCTATTCATCCTTCATCGTCAGAGGACCAGTGATGTCATGGGGTAATATTTTGACTTGCACATGAATTGGATATAAGTGAGGCAAAGTCTTGGCAAAAAGTCATTAGCCTCACTCTCTTCTCTGGAGTCACAGGAGTCTAGTGGCAAGACAGAAGTCAAAAACTGGTGATGATTCAATATACAATGGATAACCTTAGCATTTTTGATGTCTGACCAACCTCTAAACTTTCTGCCACACCTGCTTCAGCTGCCTTCATGACCATTGGAACAAATTGTTCTCACCCATCCATTCTGCTTGGGGAAGTCTTCACATTCTTGGGGTAGATATCCTCCTAACTCATCAATAGTTTTGAGGACTGTTGGTTACCCTAAACTTGGTTTAGTCCATCTTCTGAGATGGTTTTATCAGGGTATGGTCATTGCTCATCCTACAGCTTCTTGGAGCCACTGGTGAGAGTTGGGGGACAGGTAGACACCTTTGGTAAGTGAACAGCAAGTGTTCAGCAAGGCTTCACATGACAGATCCTCCCTGAACACCCCAGTTCTGTCAGTGAAGATCAGCACTGTCTCTGTAATACAAAGGCTTAGAAGTTTTCCTTGGCACTCTCAGCTCAATTCACTCTTCAAATTGTCTTGCCCCCTTCCATCTACTTTCTTGTCCAGCCCTAGATGTTTCCACCCTATATAAGGCTATTGTAATGGGTGAATCCTTGGCCTGAGTCTACATTTCATGAAGGTCCTTAATCATGTTCACTTCACTTTGACCTCATCTTACTTTCCAGAATCTTTAACCTCAACCCCAGCTCCCTTGTCCAGAATGGGTACCCTTGCCCAATCCCTGATTTGTAGCTCCCTTTTATATTTTTTCTTCCCTTATTATTAAAATGTAAGCTTCTTAAGAATAGAAACTGCCTCATTTTTTGTATTTGTATTTTCGGTGCCTAACACAATCCCTAGCACACAAGTATTTAATAAATGTTTAATCTATGATATGTCTCTATTGAGAAATTAAGTGACTTGCTCATGGTCTCATAACCAGCATCTGTAAAAGATAGAACGTGAACCTAGGTCTTGTTGGCTTCTAGCCCAGATTTCTAGTCACTCTACTAAAATTCCCGAGGGATGTAAAATGCAGAGCAGGCTCTGGTTTGCATTAGTGGAGTTCTGTATGCCGGTGAAATTAAAGCTGTAGTCGCACTCACTGTACCTACGTATATACACTATCTCTTCTAAAGAAGTTCCTCGAAAATGGAGAATATTCCATCTTCATCTTTTTATCCCTAATACCTAATACAGTCTGGCACATAGTAGGTGCTTAATCAATGCTTATGGATAGATAGAATAAAAGAATTAAGAGCTAGAAAAGACTTTAGAGATTATTAGATTATAAACTCCTCCATTATATTATGAACTCCTTGAAAACAGAGACTCTTTTTATATCCCAGGCGCTTAGCATAGTGCCTGACACATAATAGGCATTTCATAAGTGTTTATTGATTGCTTAATCCAGCACCTTCATTTGACTGAGAAAAATGATTTCTTTTCTCTTATATTAATAACCAGTTAAGGAGATCAAGGATATTTTTGCCTTTCTGTTTCCTCATTCAAATACCAGTCCTTGTAAAGGACATTGCTGATAGATGACATTGTCCAAATCCTCATGTACATGCTTCTCACCCCACCCAACTAGAAGACCTTACAAAGAGATGGAATCCTTACCCCACTGTTGTTCATTGTCCTTTGACTGGATGGATCCTTTTGTATAGATTGTAGAGTGGTATGGCCTGAGAAGAGTCTCTCTTTGACCATAAATGAAGTGATCAGAGTCATGTACCTAGCCTCTCGTTAGAATAGGCCCATCTCTCATCATAATATTCATTATCTCATTAAATGCTAACCAATGAAAGTTGATTTCTACCTGCAAGGAATACACTCTTCTAAGGGTATGTAAGTGTTGAGTGACCTCAGTGATTCATCTTTGGTCCCCAAGAATGCCACTCTTGTCTTTTATTGATTGCTAGCCATAATGAATTAAGTGATTGTTAATTATCCAGAAATTAACTTTTATACATCACATTACTAGTGAAGAAACTGAGTCTCCAAAATATGAAGTGATTTTTCCAGTATAACATGGGGAACAAAGAGCACTGTCTGAAATTGAAGTGTTACAGATGGGAAGAGGGGATCCAGAATGGGAAAGTATTTTCCCTAAGGTCACATATCTGACTAGTAGCAGACAGAAGATTAACACCTGAGTCTCTCGTTTACCAGTCTGGTGCTTTCCCTCTTTTCCCTTGATACCTATTTAGAGAGCAATCCAGCCTCTTTGCTTGTAGAGGAATAATGCCCAGCTAGGAGAAAGGATCCCTGAGTATTTAATCCAGGCCCTTCTTTTTACAGATGAAGAAACTGAGGCTGAAAAAACAAAAGTCAAGCAGGTAAGAGAAAAAGCTGGGATTCTGAACACAGATTCACTCTGAACACTGACTCAGGATTCAGAATTGTTTCCACTACATCTTTCCACTATCTTGCTGGCTTTTTCATACTACTAAGTGTTTCTGAATTTGTTCAGGAATAAAAGTCACTGTCATGTCAGAGCTAAAAAGTTAGTGTTAAAGAACTTATTTTCATACTACTCTTTTTGTCAGCTAGATACATGGATGGATGGATAGATAGACAGAGATAGATAGATAGATAGATAGATAGATAGATAGATAGATAGATAGATAGATAGATAGATAGATAGATAGAGGGATGGATGGATAGATAGATAGATAGATAGATAGATAGATAGATAGATAGATAGATAGATAGATAGATAGATAGATAGATAGATAGAGAGATGGATGGATACTCTGTTCCCCTTAAGTTTGAATTCCATTAGAATGTTTCTACCTGTCTCTGGAATAAAAAATCACACCATTAGCAAGACACAGATATTCAATCCTTTCACAAGGAGAAGAATTATCCTGTCACCTAGCTGAGGTGCTGGGCCTACCTTTCCTTGTGATTAACGATATCAACCATTGCACACACCATTCCAAACGGTGTCAAAAGATGATTGCTTACAAAATGTACCAATTACAAACATCTCCCCCCCACCCTCCACCCTTCTTCCTAAGCCCCCATATCAAACAAATAAACAAGTCATCTGACAGCCCCTAGATAGGCTGAATATACAAATCAATCCTCTCTTTACCTGATGAGAATGCCCAGTTACTTGAGCCAGGATAGAATGTCTCCACTCTGATTGGATACAAGACCTGAAATGAAATGTAGTAAAGGGAATTCAATGACATCAAATGCTGCTAAGGACAGAGAGAGATGACACTCCAGACCCCCCTTCTTTGTTTTTGAAACACTTTTTATTGATAAGGATATAAATGAAGCGAAAAAAGAAATGTAAGTATTTATTAAGCACCTACTAGGTGCTGGTCACTATGCTAAACATTTTACAAATGTTATTTCATTTGGTCCTCACAACAGCATTAAAAGATAGATGATATTATTATCACCATTTTACAGATGATAAAACTGAGGCAAGGCAAACAGAGGATAAGTGACTTGCTCAGGGTCATACAGCTAATAAGTGTTTGAGGCCACATTTGAACTCAGGTCTTCCTGACTCCAGACCCAGTGCTCTCGTCCAGTGCACCACCTACAAGTTTTATGATCCTGAACAAGTCAGTTAACATCTGCCTCCATTTCCTCAATTGTAGATTAGAGTAAATAGTACCTATCCTGAACGATTGTTATGAGGTTCATATATGAAACACTGCAAATTTAAAGAGCTATTTATTTATAGCTGCTATTATTATTGGGGCCTGAGAAGTAGTATGAGGGATGATGGGGCTCCTCACCCTGTACTGTCTTCACAGGATAGAGTGACTTCAAACTTCTCTACTTACTCAGCAATTAGTTTTCTGGGAAAGTCTCTGCATTTTCTCAGATCTATTTTTCTTCCCTGCCTGGGTTCCCCTCAAGAAGCTAGATTACCTCTCCCCCCAAGATCTTCTTACTGGAAGATCTTATATGTTAATATCTGACTCAGATATTACCCTCTCTAGAAAGTCTTCCATGATCTTCCCATTTTTGCTTCAGGCATCACATGAAGCTTTGTGTCTCTCTACTTAGCAGGTAACCCTCTCTATTAGAATTCTGTTGCTTCTATGTCCTGTGCCCACCTCCATCCCTCACACCAATACTGTCATAGGAGGGTCAATGGTCTAGTAGATTGAGAACTGGACTCAATACTGTATGGATTCAAATTCAGATAGTGTGACCCCAAGCAAGTAATTTTAACCAGGTGTCTAAGTTGCAGAGGAGGTAACAATCTGTGTCAGTAGAGGGACTTTCCTCAATTGGGAGTTCACATTATTAGTGGAGTTATGGATCCAGACCTTGTTCCTATCTTGCTGTTACAGGAAGAACAATGTTTTGCACAAAGTTGAAACTGAATGGAATGAAACTTCACACCACTCCCTCCTAGCTCCCCAATTCCCAAAGTGGCATTTACTTTTGAGTGGTTAGATTGGAGGGTCAGCTCTCCCCCCTCCTCCATTCTCTTCTTTAGTTGGTAGATTCTGCTCCTGCCTCTTCTCAGTCATCATCTCACCAACGGAAAGAGAACTCATTTTTAGAATTGATTGTTTGAGATTGATTGAGACTTTTTGTATTCTGTGTCTGAATCTGGGCCATCCAGAAGTTATCTTGCCCATCCATCCTCCCTCTGCTTCCAGTAAAGATTAACATCTTGATCAGGGCCATCACTAGTTGTCCTCACCTCTATCTTGCCACTGGACCCAGATGACTCCGGAAGAAAAGGTGAGGCTGGTGACTTTGGACAGCACTTCCTCACTTAAATCCAACTCATTTGCAAATCATGACATCACCTTCTTGATGTGCTGGGCCTCCTCAAGAATGAAGGACAAACAACAACATCTCTATAGTAATAGGTAGGTGGCCCAGTGAGTAGAGTGACGGATCTGCAGTCAGGAAGACCTGAGTTCAAATCTGTCCCCAGTCAGCTATTAGCTATCTGATCCTGGGTAAGTCACTTAATCTTTGTTTGCTTCCTTAACTGCAAAATAAGGATGATAATAATATTGCCTATCTCTCAGAATTGTGAGAAATAATTAGGATAACCTTTTTACATGGTTTAGCATAATGCTTAGTACTTGCATAATAGGTGATCAATAAATGTTATTTCCTTCCTCCCATAATCAACCTGGACCAATATTTTCTACCATGGTCTTTAAGAGCTCAAAATTAAGGGAGTTCTACAACCTCCTTTAGTGAACCCTTTCTCCAGTATTAGACTGCCCAGAAGTTCCTTGTGTTTAACCTGAATTTTTTATATTCATAATTTTTCCTTTTCCTAATATAGTTATTTTTTAAATTATTGCTGGACAATAACCAAAGATCTATTACTGAGAAGCAAGGAATTCCTAGTCACTATTCCCACCCCCACCCCACAATATATGCTTACATTTTTCAAAGAGAGAAAAACCCAAGCCCCAAAAAGGAGACTGACTTGCCCAAGGTCACACAGGGAGTGAGCAGAAGAGCCAAAACTAGACCCCAGCCATATTGGTTCCCAGACTGAGATTCTTCAACCTACTGTCAAATTTGATGTCTCCCTCTAGCCAGCCTAGACATCATAAGATCATCTCAACCAGGAGTTCTTAACCTTTTTTTCCATTTGTTTCATGGACACTTTTTTGACCATCTAGTGATAATGTCTCAGAATAATGTCTTTGAATGTATAAAATGAAGTATATAGGATCACAAACAAAACAAACAAGAATTGAAAATTTAAAAAAGAAAATTAAGCTCCCAAACATCAAGTTAAGAATACATGAGTCGGGAGGAGCCAAGATGGCAGAGTAGAAAGACTCACGTATGCTAGTTCCGAACCCACAGCCAATAAATTTCCTGTAAAAAGAACTCCCCACAAATTCTGGAGCAGTGGAAGCCATGTAGCAACGCAGTAGAGGAGATTTCCATTCCAGAGAGCCCTGAAAAACCACCACCAAAGGTCCATTGCTCACTGTACAGCGGAGCCCAGCCCTGCCCTGCCCTGGCCACACAGCCCCGAGAGGAGCAGATCCAAGCAGGCTTCAGGAATCTCTGGTGGCCACGAAGGTCCCTCCACCCACAGGTGCTACAGGTCAGTAAGAGAAACTTCTGGGCTTACCAAGAGGGGAGCAGGGTATCTCCATAACTCAGGCACCCTCCAGAGACAGCGGCAGAGGCAGTGGTGACCCGGGACTCCTAGAGCAGACAGGACCTCAGATCCATTTCTGAAGGTCTCTGCATAAACTCCCTGAGGGAACTGAGGCTGGGAGGCAGCCCTGCCCCCACCTGAGCACCAGAACTTAAGCTCACATTGAATAGCAGCCATGCTCACCACTGAAAGCCCTGAGGCTGGGGAGCAGCATTTGAATCTCAGACCCCAAGCACTAGCTGGGCGGATCTAGGCAAGGGAGGAGAGGAATCTCAGAATCTCAGTAACTGGCTGGGAAAATGCACAGAAAAGGGAAGAAAAATAAGACCATAGAAGGCTACTTTCTTGATGAAGAGATGTTTCCTCCTTTTATTTCAGATGAGGAAGAACAATGCTTACCATGAGGGAAAGACATAGAAGTCAAGGCCTCTGTATCCCAAACACCCAAAATAGAAATCCAATGGGCTCAGGCCATGTAAGAGCTCAGAAAGCATTTTGAAAATCAAGTTAGACAGGTGGAGGAAAAACTGGGAAGAGAAATGACAGAGATGCAAGAAAAGCAAGAAAAATGGGTCAATACCTTGCTAAAGGAGACCCAAAAAAATGCTGAAGAAAATAACACCTTGAAAAATAGGCTTACTCAATTGGCAAAAGAGGTTCAAAAAGCCAATGAGGAGAAGAATGCTTTCAAAACCAGAATTAGCCAAATGGAAAAAGGGTTCAAAAGCTAACTGAAGAAAATAGTTCTCTCAAATTAGAATGGAACAGATGGAGGCTAATGACTTTCTGAGAATACAAGAAATCATAAGACAAAACCAAAAGAACGAAAAAATGGAAGAGAATGTGAAATATCTCATTGGAAAAACAACCGACCTGTAAAATAGTTCCAGGAGAGACAATTTAGAAATTATGGGACTACCTGAAAGCCATGATCAAAAAAAGAGCCTAGACATCTTTCATGAAATTATCAAGGAAAATTGCTCTGATATTCTAGAACTAGAGGGCAAAATAAGTATTGAAGGAATCCATCGATCAACACTTGAAAGAGATCCAAAAAGAGAAACTCCTAGGAACACTGTTGTCAAATTCCAGAATTCCCAGGTCAAGGAGAAAATATTGCAAGCAGCTGTAAAGAAACAATTCCAGTATTGTGGAAATAAAATCAGGATAACACAAGATCTAGCAGCTTCTACATTAGGGGATCGCAGGGTGTGGAATAGGATATTCCAGAAGTCAAAGGAACTAGGACTCAAACCAAGAATCACCTACCCAGCAAAACTGAGTATAATACTTCAGAGGAAAATATGGTCTTTCAAGGAAACAGAGAACTTTCAAGCATTCTTGATGAAAAGTCTAGAGCTGAAAAGAAAATGTGACTTTCAAACACAAGAATGAGAAGAAGCATGAAAAAGTAAACAGCAAAGAGAAGTCATAAGGGACTTACCAAAGGTGAACTGTTTACATTCCTACATGGAAAGACAATATTTGCAACTCTTAAAACATTTTAGTATCTGGGTAGTTGGTGGAACCACACACACACACACACACGTACACGCATGCACACACATACAGAGACAGAGAGCACAGAGTGAATTGAATAGGATGGGATCGTATCTTAAAAGAAATTAAGGTAAATGGTGAGAGAGAAATGTAGTGGGAGGAGAGAGGGTGAAATGGAATGGGGTAAAGTATCTCTCATTCAAGAGGAAAGCAGGAGACTTTTTAGTGGAGGGAAAAAGAGGAGAGCTGAGAAAAAAACATGAAGTTTGCCCTCATCACATTCGACTAAAGGAAGAAATAAAATGCACACTTATTTTGGTATGAAAACCTATCTTACAATAAAGGAAGGCAGGGTCGGGGGGGAGGATGGAAGGGAGATCAATGGGAGGAGGGAGCAATTTGAAGTCAACACTCAGGGAGGGACAGGATCAAAAGACAGAATAGAAACAATGGGGGGCAGGATAGGATGGAGGGAAATACAGTTAGTCTTACACAACACGACTATTATCGAAGTCATTTGCAAAACTACACAGATAGGGCCTATATTGAATTGCCTGCCTTCCCAAAGGGAATGGGTGGGGAGGGAGGGATGGGGAGAATTTGGAACTCAAAGTTTTAGGAACAACTGTTTAGTATTGTTTTTGCTACTAGGAAATAAGACATACAGTTAATGAGGAATAGAAAGTCATCTGGCCCTACAGGACAAAAGAGAAGATGGGGACAAGAGAAGGGAGGGATGATAGAAGAGAGGGTAGATTGGTGATAGGGAAAAGTAGAATGCTCGGTGTATTAGGGTGGGGGGAGGGGATAAATGGGGAGAAAATTTGGAACCCAAAATGTTGTGAAAATGAATGTAAAAAGTTAAATAAATAAATTTATATTTAAAAAATAAATAAAATAAAACAAGGGTATAATTGAAAAAAAAGAATACATGAGTCAAGAGTATTAATATTAAAAAGTGAAGAAATTGAGGGACTTGATGGCTAAGGAACTTTTCCAAGCTCACCCAATTAGTATGTAACGGAACAAAGATTCATATCTGGGTCTCCTGTTGAGCTCTTTCCACTTCACACTAGTTTGCTCGTAGGGACTACTGTTTTTATTCTTTGCCCCATCAGAATGTGATGTATAAGGGACCGGGCAATTCTGATTGTTTCATAGACTTTTCACAGAACAACCAGTCAGCAGATTTCGCCTGCTGATCAAAGAGGGAAAGCAAGCTTTTCACATGTGTAAATTAAAAAGAAAGACAAGGGGAAAATAAGTCTCACAGCCCAGTTCCCGAGGTCTATAAACTGTAACAGGAGCCTCCCGCATCATAGATCAGGGTTTGAACACAAAAGGCTGCCTCACACCATTCAAACCGCAATATAACATCTCTCCCTCCCCTTTCCCCAGCTGCACCCCACACACACCCCCACATCTGAACTTGGCACAGTAGACTCCTTCCTGCACAGGTAGTCAGGGTATCACAGGGATAGGGACTCAGAGAGAGAAACAGAAATAAAGGGAAAAGGTCTGGAGGCTTTTTTCACTGAAAGGATATGGAAAGGGATGGTTTGTGTCCTGTAGAGCTCAGATGATTATTGTCCTGGACAAACTCAAAATGCCCAAGAAGGAAGTGATAAAAAATAAAATTTCTGGGCCCAGTTATCCATACACAAATGGGCAAAGTCTGGGAAATAAGCATGGTGAACTTTAAGTTTTAATGCAAGAATACGTATTTGATCTCATAGACATAAGTAAGATGTAGATGAATGGGATCCATGAATGACCAGTGTTGCTAGAAGGATGTCTTATTCAAAAGGAACAGGATATGGGGGGAGGCAGGAGCGGGAGAAATGAACTAGGGAGTGAGAGTTGCAATGTCTATTAAGAAGATAAACTCAAACTCATGGAGAAATCAAGAAAAGATAGGTAGAAGTATTATGGAGCATATTTAGATAAAGGTCAACAAAGATAGAAATAGAAATGATATTATCAGTGAAATATTCTTCAGGACTCCTGGACTGAAAGAGGAAATGGGTGCAAAATTCAGAATCACAAGCCTAGCATTGAGGAATGATAACAGTAATGATGGGAGAATTAGCTGGATATTTACTGCAACACAAGCTCTGTCTCTGTCTTTTCTCCCTTTTTCTTTTTTCTCTCTCTCTCTCATTCATTGCTTTCTCTGTTGCTGTCTAGCTTTCTTCTTTCTGTCTCTCTTGCCTCTCTCTCAGTCTCTCTATGTCTCTCTTGGTCTCTGTCTTCTCTATGTATGTCTCTCTACTTAGTCTCTCATTTCTTTCTATATCTTTCTTTCCTCTTCACCTCAGAGAGAAGCACATTGGAGAAATTCTCTCTCTGTCTCTCTCTCTTCTCTCTCTCTCTCTCTCTCTCTCTCTCTCTCTCTCTGTCTCTCTCTGTGTCTCTCTCTCCCTCCCTCCCTCCCTCTCTCCAAAGTTCTTAGTTTTCCTTCAAAAAGCAATCATACCTTTTGTGATTCCCCTTCCTCAAGGAGAGTTGCTATTGCTTTCCTATGATATATATATAAAACTTTATATTAAATATTATAACTTAGCCTAGTGACTGGGCCTAGTTCTCCTGTCACCAACATAGCTCTTTTACTTGAGTTAGTAGTTGGTATGGGCTGGCCATCAGGATCCTTAGTGACTTGTATGTCTTCACTTGTACCCATGCCATGCTGACTATCAATCTATTCAAGCTCTGTGGATTGAGCCTGTACCCTGGGATCACAGTAGAAATTTGGGGCAAAGAAGGAGTTGCCTATGGGTTCAATTATTCTTCCCTATAACAACAACACAGTTTCTTTCACTGGATGCAACACTGTTAGTAGCAATATCTGGGTCAGAAAGTCTTTGTACAGGGGGTAGACAGTTTCTTTTTCTTAACTTGTTCTTAGGTGAATATCCATCAATTCTCTCTATCTGTTCACTAGCAAGTCTAACTCTCCCGTAGGCAATAAGTGGTGATGGTGAATAATCCTAACAGGGTCCCCTCTATTCTCTGGGGCCATTTTGTAAACTGGCAAGTTGCCCAGTCTCCCAATTACTTTGTACAGGTTAGCTTTAATAGAATATATTACATATACAAATACATATGAAGTAAAATATGTTTAATATATTAATATACTCAAACATACCATATGTAAATGCTTCAAACTTAATTTGTGTATATTTTATCTACTTAAATATGTGTAAACTGTTTCTCACAACAGACTAACTTCTGAAGGACACAAAGGGCTTAAACTTTGTCTATGTATCCTTAGTACCCAGCATAGTCTTCAGCCCATACCAGGTGTTTAATAAAGGCTGATTGATTACTTGGTTGAAAGAGGACAACTGCTTTCCTGACCATTCTAAACCTGCACCTTAGCAACAAGAAGGAACTGGTTGCTGAAGTTAAAATTATGGAAACCTAACACTCTTGTTTGACAATTCCAAGGACTACTGAGAGGTAGAATGACCTGGTCTAAAATTCAGTGGGCAAAGTAAGCCCAAGAACTATTCCAACAGTGAAATTCTGAATGCAGAAAGTAAAATAATTGTGATAAGGAGGAAAAGTGGGATAGAGAATCTAGTATGAAAGCATAGGGAAATCATTAACCAAACAGTGTTAAAAGATGCATTTGCTGCTTTCTTTTTAGAAGTGAGGAGCTATAGGTATGGTTATATGTTGGTTATTTTGACTAAATTTCTGTTTTTCATTCATTTTGTTTCAAAGGATGGCTCACTGGAGAAGTGGAAAGAGGAGGGTATATTTGGAAAGAATGGTGACACAAATGCCTTCCCTTCCAAACTGTTTTGTATTTACCTGCTTTGTATATCTTTGCATTTAATCAGCTCTGTGTCTGTGTGTGTGTATTTCACATGAATTAGTCTCCCCATTCAGAATGTAAATATCTCATGAAAAGATTATTACATTCTTTGTACTTGCATTCTTAACACAATGCCTGATAATGCTTAAAAATCATTGATTACCAATTGATTTAAAAATATATCAAAAACACATAATAAAATATAACAGTATACAATTTTTATATCAAAAATAATAGAAATGGAAACAAGAGCAAATATAAGGAATGTGAGCACTTAGGATGATCTTAGGTTGTCAAGGAAAATTGAGAACCATATAAAAGAGTTATTTTAACTATGTTATTATTGTCCAATCATTCAGTCATGCCTGATTCTTCATGACCCCATGGATCATAGTATGCCAGCTCCTTCTATGCTCCACCATCTCTTGAAGTCTGACCAGATTCATGTTCATTATTTCCATGACACTATCTTCCATCTCATTTTTTGCTGTCCTCTTTTCTTTTTGCCTTCAATCTTTATTAAAATCAGGATCTTTTCCAATGAGTCCCTATTTCTTATTATGTGGTCAAAGTATCTGAGCTTCAGCTTCAATATTTGACCTTTTAGTAAATATACTGAATTAATTTCTTTAAGTATTGACTGATTTGACCCCCTTGCTATCAAAGGGACTCTCAAAAGTCTTCTTACACCATAATATGAAAGTGTTTATTCTGCAGCAGTCAGCTTACATTACTATTGGAAAAATCATAGCTTTAACTGTACAGACCTTTGTTGGCAAGGTGATGTCTCTTCTTTTTCATATGCTGTCCATATTTGCCATAACATTCCTCCCGAGGAGCAAATTCTGGCTGCAGCTGCCATCTGCAATGATCTTTGAGGCCAAGAATATTAAACCTGTAACTGCTTCCATTTCTTCTCCATCTATTTACCAGGAAGTAATGGGACAAGGTGTCATGATCTTAGTTTTTCTTTTTTATAATGTTAAACTTCAAGCCAGCTTTCATACTCTCCTTTTTCACTTTTATCAAGAGGCTTCTTAATTCCACTTCACTTTCTGCCATCCATCAGAGTGATACTGTCTGTACATCTGAAGTTATTGATATATCTCTTAGCAACCTTAATTCTGGTTTTTGATTCATCCAGTTTGGCATTTTGCATGATGTACTTTGCATCACAAGTAATGTGATAAGATGAAATAAGATGACGATATACAGCAATTTTAAATAACCAGTTGTTCAATGTTCAATTCTAACTGTTGTTTCTTGGCTTGCATATGGGTTTCTCTGGAGATAAGTAAGTTGATCTGGTACTCCCATCTCTTTGAAGACTTGCCACATTTTGTTGTTATTCACAGAGAAGATTTTATTACAGTCAATGAAGCAAAAGTAGATTTTTTTCTGGAATTTCCTTGCTTTCTCCATAATTGAGAGAACATTGGCAATTTGGTCTCTACTCCTTCTGCCTCTTTAAAAACCATCCTGAGTTCAGATTCAATCCAGCTCAGACTTTGTCTAGTTGAGATTCTATCTGACCCACTTGTTAATACAAGCATTACAAATGCTTAGGATCCTTAAGAGTCAACCCAGATTTCCGGTTCCAGGAGCCAAGATGGTGGAGTGATCAGTAATTGCTATCTCCCTCCCCTTGTTGACACTGACAAACCCAGAAAATATCTCTCCAGGAGAAACCCTGGAACAGTGGGAACAGCAGAAGGGGTAAACAGTTTCTCAGCCTATGAGGCTAGAAAGGTCACTAAGGAAGGTTCATCTTACTGTGGTCGAAGGTGACCAGTTGTCCCAGATAGCCCCGCCTCAACAAACTGGGACAAGATCCTGAACCCCAAGGGGGTGAAGTCAGCAACTGCCAACACCAGAACCCCAGGCAAGCCTCAGCACCGCAATGGAATTGGGAAGACACAAGTACAAACACATGAACTTGCTATGCTCTACCTCAGCAGATGAGCCACCTCTCCCCCATACTTAATGAGCTAGCTCCAGGGTAACTGTGGGAAAAATTCAAAAAGACCTCACTTGACCTTTGCTTTCAAACAACAGTCAGCTCAGCACTAGGTAAGCTGCAGCATTTTAGTTTCTAGACGAAAGAACCAGGGACCACAACACACAAAGCCTCAAATTTTAGGCACTAGAACTGTGGGGCAAAGCTGCCACGGACTCAGAGATCTACTTTAAAAGTCAGGAAAAGGGTTATTATCATGAGTAAAAAGCAAAGCAGAAAAGAAAAGACCATAGAATCTTTCTATGGGGGCAAGGACCAAAACACAAAAATCAAAGAGGTCAGCATTGAGACTGTACTCCCATCTGAAATTACAGAAGGGAATATGAACTGGTCAGAAGCACAAAGAGCCTTCTTGGAAGAGCTCTGGAAGGATTTTAAAAACCAAATTAGAGAAATAGAAGAAAAACTGGCCAATGATTTTAAAAATATGAAAAAAGAATTCACTGAAGAGAATAGCTCCTTAAAAATGAAAATTGAACAAATGGAAAAAGAAGTACAAAACCTAACTGGTGAAAACAAGTCCCTAAAAGGAACAATTGGACAGATGGAAAAGGAGATGCAAAAGTTAACTAAAGAAAACAGTTTGATAAAAAGTAGAACAGAAACTATAAGACATCAAGAATCAGTCAAACAGAATCTAAAGAATGAAAAGATAGAAGAAAATGTAAAATATCTAATTAGAAAAACAACTGACCTGGAAAATAGATCCAGGAGAGAAAAATCTAAGGATTATTGGTCTAACAGAAAGTCATGATAAAAAAAAAGCCTGGACAATATCATCCAAGAAATCATCAAGGAAAATTGCCCAGAAGTCCTAGACCCAGAGGGCAAAATAATCATCAGAAGAGTCCACCATTCACCTCCTGAAAGGAATTCCAAACTAAAAACACCAAGGAATGTCATTGCCAAATTCCAGAACTATGAAGTGAAGGATAAAATACTGCAGGCAGCCAGAAAGAAACAATTTGAATATCGAGGAGCTACAGTCAGGATCACACAGGACCTTGCAGCTTCAATATTAAAAGATGAAAAGAATTGGAATATGATATTCTGTGAGGCAAATGAAGTGAGACTACAACCAAGGATTAATTACCCAGCAAGATTGAGCATAATATTTCAGGCAAGGAGATGGACATTCAATGAAATAAGGGATTTCTAGACTTTCCTGATGAAAACCAGCCTGCTTTTCTGGTAATTTCTTGGTTTGTATATTTCTGGAGGCTAGCTTGAACAATTTTAACTATACTGAAGGAACAGGGGGTGCACAAAGCAAGGGGACCAAGACCAGTGCTTATATGAAACTATTAAAATAGAAGACGGAGGAAAGTTCACTCTTATTTTGTTCCTCCTCATTAACTAAGCAGAAAAAAAATCTTTGAAGTGAGAAAGACAAAACAGGGAGAGCAAATAGGAAATTGAATCAGAAGATAAGGAGGGAGATGGAAAGACAATGTCCAGCTGCCTCTAATATGTTCAAGTCCCCAGGCTCTAGAGGGCTCTGAAAGACTGGCAGATATGACTACTTCTTCATCTATATCATCTTTGGGGAATGATGTAGAACCTAAATATTCTGTATTACAGAAGGGAAAAGTTGTCCTGATTTTCTAAAGAGGGAAGAGAGTGTAGTCTACAAACAGTAAGCCTTTTAGGTCATTGATTCCTGGTAAAATTCTAACCTGTCTTATTAATGACAGAGTTTAGTGAATATCTAGAAAAGGTAGTGGAGGAAGGACTATCATCCCCATTTCCAGATGAAGGAACGAGACTCAAAGAGATGAAGATGCCATTAAAAACATCAAACTAGTGCCATGTGAGAGATACAATGCCTTAGAGCCCATGGGAAGAACAAAGAGTAAGTCTCAGAATCACATACTTGAAAGACATTAGTCCAACTCCTCTCATTTTATAGAAACCTTGCTTGGAGAGGGAAAAGTATCATTGACAAAAAATGCATGACTGGAGAGAGGACTTATAATAATCACCAACAGTGGAATGAGAACTGGATTTGGATTCAGAATATCTAGCTTCAATGAAAAAGATAAATCTCTAATTTTTGATATCTCCCGACTTCAACTTCCTATCTGTGTGACCTTTGACAAACCATTTAACTTCTCTGAATCTCCATTTTCCCATTTGTAAAACAAGGAGGATTGGATTAGATAAGCCTTCAGATCCCTTTCATTTCTAAAAACCATGATGCTAGGACCAAAAATTCTAAATCTCATCAGTCTTATTGGATGAGCTTTGTCTCCATTTCCTTGTACATGTAACATAAGGAGTTTCAACTGAGTGATCTTTAAAAATCCCTTCCAGCTCTGACATCCATGATAAAACATTATTAGCACTTATTCATACAGGAATGTTTGTCTATGTTTAATTGAAGTCAACAAAGCAATTAATACATATTAAACAATGCCCTAAGCTAGATGCTGGAGAAAGAAAGAAAAAAACCAAACAATCTTTGCCCTCAAGAAGCTTAAGTTCAACAAGAAACCTTTCCCGGGGGGTGGAGCCAAGATGGTGGAGTAGAAAGACTCATGTATGCTAGCTCTGAACCCAGAGCCCATATATTTCCTGCAAGAAGAACTCCCCACGAATTCTGGAGCACTGCAAGGTGTGCAGAAACACAGTGGAAAAGATTTCCATTCCAGAGAGCCCTGGAGAGTGGTCCCCAGGGGTCCATCATGCCCCAGAAAGTGGAGCACACCCCTGAGCTGCCCTGGCCATGGCCCCAGAGGAGCAGATCTGAGCAGGCTTCAGGGACGGAAGCTCCGGTGGCCGCAAAGGTCCCTCTGCCCACAGACGCTACAGGTCAGTGAGAGAGACTTCTGGGCTGGCCGAGAGGGGAGCGGGGTGTCTCCGTGACTCGGGCCCTGTCAGGAAGCAGCAGCAGAGGGAGCAGCAGAGGCAGTGGCAGAGGCAGTGGCAGTGGCCCGGAACTCCCGGAGCAGCAGGCAGAAGTTCAAGGCCATTACGGAAGGTCTCTGCATAAACCCCCTGAGGGAACTGAGCCTGAGAGATGGCCCTGCCCCTACCAGAGCATCAGAACTTAAGCTCACAATGAATAGCAGCCGCTCCCACTGCGAAAAGCCCATTTGAATCTCAGACCCCAAGCACTAGCTGGGCAGATCTAGGAGGGGGTGGACAGGAATCTCAGAAGTCAAGTAACTGGCTGGGAAAATGCCCATAAAAGGGAAGAAAAATAAGACTATAGAGAGCTACTTTGAGGGGGACAAATGTTCCCGCCTTTCAATTCTGATGATGAGGAAGGATTCTTACAATCAGGGAAAGATGTGGAGGTCAGGGTCTCTGTATACCAGACATCCGAGGTGGATGTCCGGTGGGCTCAGGCCATGGAAGAGCTCAAAAAGGATTCTGAAAATCAAGTTAGACAGGTGGAGGAAAAACTGGGGAGAGAAATAAGAGAGAGGCAAGAAAAGCATGAAAAACAGGTCAATACCTTGAAAAAGGAGACCCAAAAAAATGCTGAAGAAAATAACACCTTGAAAAATAGGATCACACAATTGGCAAAAGAGGTTCAAAAAGCCAATGAGGAGAAGAATGCTTTCAAAAGCAGAATTAGCCACATGGAAAAAGAAGTTCAAAAGCTCACTGAAGAAAATAGTTCTCTCAAAATTAGAATGGAACAGATGGAGTCTAATGACTTTACGAGAAACCAAGAAATCACCAAACAAAATCAAAAGAATGAAAAAATGGAAGAGAATGTGAAATATCTCATTGGAAAAACAACTGACCTGGAAAATAGATCCAGGAGAGACATTTTAAAAATTATGGGACTACCTGAAAGTCATGATCAAAAAAAGAGCCTAAACATCATCTTCCATGAAAATATCGAGGAAAACTGCCCTGATATTCTAGAACCAGAGGGTAAAATAAGTATTGAAAGAATCCATCGATCACCACCTGAAAGAGATCCAAAAAGAGAAACTCCTAGGAACATTGTGGCCAAATTCCAGAATTCCCAGGGCAAGGAAAAAATATTGCAAGCAGCTAGAAAGAAACAATTCCAGTATGGTGGAAATACAATCAGGATAATTCAAGATCTAGCAGCTTCTACATTAAGGGATCAAAGGGCATGGAACATGATATTCCAGAAGTCAAAGGAACTAGGACTCAAACCAAGAATTACCTACCCAGCAAAACCGAGTATAATACTTCAGGGAAAATATGGTCTTTCAATGAAACAGAGGACTTTCAAGCATTCTTGATGAAAAGACCAGAGCTGAAAAGAAAATGTGACTTTCAAACACAAGAATGAGAAGCATTAAAAAGTAAACAGCAAAGAGATGTCATAAGGGACTTACCAAAAGTGAACTGTTTACATTCCTACATGGAAAGACAGTATTTGTAACTCTTAAAATTTTTCAGTATCTGGGTAGTTGGTGGGACCACACACACACATACACACAAACACACACATACACGTGTGCACACACACACAGACACACATGCACACACATACAGAGACAGAGAGCACAGAGTGAATTGAATAGGATGGGACCATATCTTAAAAGAAATTAAGGTAAATGGTGAGAGAGAAATGTAGTGGGAGGAAAGAGGGTGAAATGGAATGGGGTAAATTATATCTCATTCAAGAGGCAAGCAGGAGATCTTTTAGTGGAGGGAGAAAGAGGAGAGCTGAGAAAAAAACAAGAAGTTTACCCTCATCACATTAGACTAAAGGAAAAAATAAAATGCACACTCATTTTGGTATGAAAACCTATCTTACAATACAGGAAAGTGAGGGAGAAGGAGATAAGCAAGGGGGGGGATGATGGTAGGGAGGGCAATGGGAGGAGGGAGCAATTTGAAGTCAACACTCGGGGAGGGACAGGATCAAAAGACAGAATAGAAACAATGGGGGGCAGGTTAGGATGGAGGGAAATACAGTTAGTCTTATACAACACGACTGTTATCGAAGTCATTTGCAAAACTACACAGATAGGGCCTATATTGAATTGCATGCCTTCCCAAAGGGAACGGGTGGGGAGAGAGGGATGGGGAGAATTTGGAACTCAAAGTTTTAGGAACAACTGTTTAATATTGTTGTTGCTACTAGGAAATAAAAAATACAGTTAATGGGGAATAGAAAGTCATCTGGCCCTACAGGACAAAAGAGAAGATGGGGACAAGAGAAAGGAGGGATAATAGAAGAGAGGGCAGATTGGTGATAGGGAAAATTAGATTGCTCGGTGCATTGGGGTGGGGGGAGGGGATAAAAGGAGAGAAAATTTGGAACCCAAAATTTTGTGAAAATGAATGTAAAAAGTTAAATAAATAAATTTTTATTAAAAGAAAAGAAACCTTTCCCAACACCTCTTATTCTAGTGCCTTCTCTCTATTAATTATTTCTTACTTATCCTTTTTGTAGCTTGCTTGTATACATTGTTTGTACAAATTTGTTTACTTACTGTCTCCCCTATTAGACTGTGAGCTCCTTGAAAGCAGGGATTATCTATTTTTGCCTCTTTTGAATCCCCCTGTGTTTAGCACAGTGCATAATAGGTACTTAATAAATGTTCATTGATTAACTACATGGACTCTAAACCATAGGATAGGGCTCTAAGTGTGTGCGTCCTTCCTTGCTGAAGAAGACCATGCCATCAGAGCAGTAATGGCATGACTTGCACTTAACTTTGTTTGGAGAGAAGGAGGACTGTGCAGGTCACCAGCTTCACTTCTCCTCCAGAGCCATCTGAATTCAGTGACCAGATATTCATCGGGATCCCTGGAGATGACCCAGGATGAGGCAATTGGGGTTGAGTGATTTGCCCAATGTCACACAGCTAGTGGGTGTCAAGTGTCTGAGGTGAGACTTGAACTCAGGTCCTCCTGACCCTTGCACTGGTGCTCTATCCACTGCACCACCTTGCTTCCCAAGGGCTCTAAGTATGGAAGAGACAGGAGTCAATTTTTATATAGAGCCTTAGGGAAAGATGGGAAATGCTTCTCTTATTTCAATTGTGTATGGGTTACTATGAGTCCTTCATGCATTTGCTGTGAGGTGAAATAAAGGTTTTTTCCTTTCCTGATAAGGGACCATTAATAAAGCACCATTAACTTGAGTGCTTGCATAAGTGTTAAAGATCTTTTTTTTGCCCAAATTGGTGAGGATGTAGACACAAGAAGATGCCATAGACATCTCTGATGGGTGATAAATAACCCAAAAACCACAATTTGGGAGAGCCGCCTCTGAGATTAGATGAGAACCATAAAAGGTCAGTCTGGAAAGGTAAGTCATGGTGACAGAGTTATGGTTCTCAAAGATTTTGGTCTCAGGGACCCCTTCTCAATCTTAAAATTATTGAAGAAATCCCAAAGGATTTTGTTATGTGGGTTGTAGCCATTGATATCCAGAATATTAGAAATTAAAATATCTTAGTATTATCATGAAAATAATTTTGACCTTATGGACTCTTTTCAAAAGTCCCAGTAATTTCCAAGGATTCTCAGGCCACATTTGAGAACCACTAGATTTGAGTGATATAGCTAATTGAGGCCTCTAAAAGAGTCCAGCTATGATTGGATCATGGCCATATGTAACAGGAAGGACTCTGGCATACACAGGCAGGCCTGCTGTGTAGCTTCTTATGTCTGCTTTTCTAAAAGGAAAGCAACTATTGAGGGGTCAACAATCTATTTTAATCAAGCATATATATCATTTACTTAGTTCAGGGGGAAAAGCCAGCACCCTGTACTTAAGAGAAAATATAAACAAAGAAATAAAGACCAACAGACAGAGCTTCCACTTCCAACTGTCTGACCATAAGCAATACATATATCACAGATCAACAGACAGATCCAATTGTCTGACCATTATATACAAAAATAGTTACCAGAGAGAGAAGCACCAACATCTGGGTTTTCAAAGCCGCAGGCTCCTTAGTGGCTGCCCAGAGTCTCATCTGGTCAAACAAACACTTCCAATGAGTAAGCATCAAAATAAAACCTCACCTCAGAATATTTATATACTTTTCAGAGCCAGAGGACACGCCCCTCTGACCCAGTACCCCAATAGAAACTTACAAAAGGTATTGAGGCCTATTAATGGGTGGAGAAGATATTTAACTCT
The DNA here is from genome assembly GCA_023548195.1 of Bettongia penicillata ogilbyi. Taxonomy (NCBI): domain Eukaryota; kingdom Metazoa; phylum Chordata; class Mammalia; order Diprotodontia; family Potoroidae; genus Bettongia; species Bettongia penicillata. The sequence goes on along the minus strand of JAJHZJ010000426.1, from coordinate 11,490,911 downwards.
TCTGCCCACCCACTGTTAACCTTAAAATAATATTACACCATCATCATTCATTCATTCTTTCATTCATTCATTCATTTGTTATCATATTCGGTCAATCAACATGCTTTTATTAAGTGCTTACTGTGCTTTAGCTCCAAAAGGAGCCCACATTTTAATAGGAAAGACATCATGTAATTGGACACATATGAGATATACACAGAATGGATGGAAGGTAATCTCAAAGAAAAGTCAGTGGAGCTGTGGAGACTAGGAAAGTCACTCTAAAGAAAGTGGAAATTGATGAATTTTAAAGACATGATGGAAAACTAAGGGGTGAAGGTGAAGAAGGAGAGCACTCCAAGCATGGGAGAGAGACAGTGCAAAGGCACAAAGAAGGAGGTAGAGTCTTCTATTCAAGAAACAAAGAACAGAATCTAGCTACCAGTGTAGCTACATTATAGAGCTTACAAATTGAAATAAAGCATAAAAAGTATGGAAAGGTAGGAAGGAACCAATCTATTCAGAGGTAGCTTAAAATGCCAAACAGAGGACATTTGATCCTGAAGAAGATAGGTAGTCACTGACTTGGGAAGACCTAGGATCGAGAAAAAACACTTTTGTAGGAGAGTGAAAGGTGGATTAGAGTAGGGAGAGCCTTGAAACAGAGAGACTAACCAGAAGGCTATTGCTCAATAGTCCAAGCAAGAAGTGATATTTTGCCTGTATGGGTGGGAGAATGTGAGAGATTCTGTGAATATGAAAATGCACAATTTAGCAATGGATTAGAGGTTTGGAATAAATAAGAGTGAGGACCTTAGGATGACACTGAGATCTTAAGCTTGAGGATAATAATCCCCTAGATTGTAATAGGAAATTTTGGAAGAGGGCAAGAACTGAGTGGAAAGATAGTGAGTTCTATATTGGACTTTTCAAGTTTTATATGTCTTCAAGATATCCAATTGGAGATATCTAAAAGGGAGATGGCATCATTCTCCTCATTTTATAAATAAGGAAACCTAAGCTCAGGAAAAGAAGTGGTTTACCTAAATTTACTCAGGTACGAAAAGGCAAAGCCAAGTATTTCTGGTATCCAGGTATTTCTGATTCCACATCCAGAACTCTTGGATGAAATGATTTCCACAATCCTATTTTCATAACTCTTTTATTTAAAGTCATAGATTTGTATAAACTTCTGTATGCAAGGAAGTTATCTTAATGTCCTTGAATTATCTCAATGTCTCTCATCTCACCTCAATATTTTTGGCTCTGAAGGAATTAATTTGCAAATTTTCTTTCTTCATCTGCCTTTACCTCCTGAGAATTGTAAACACACAAACACACACACACACACACACACACACACACACACACACATGCTCCCTACTTCTGTGGCCTTTTAATGATTTGCCCATAACCCTTCATTTTATACTGATTCCTGGTTGATCCAATAACCTGAAATCATTTTGTTAAACAACTATTCACAGCCAGTAGCTACCATTATTGATTAACAAGTTAGCAGTATCAGTAGGGGCTCACAGGAAGCTGAGGCATTTGGCTTAAATTCTACTGATGATAGGAAGTCACCACAGATTTTAGAGGAGATGTAGCCACTGAAAGTGATGCTCTTCCCAAGTGAATCTAGGGGTAAAGGGAGAGACTAAAGCAACAGGGCTCTTAGAATCATTGACCCTTAGAGTCAGAAGAAACTTTAAAGAATAGCAGAGAAAACTCTACCTGGAACCACTAAAAGGGAGCACCAGAGAGAAGTAGGGAACTTCAGAAGACCAGAGGGAACTCCCTCCACCTCTTTAATTCTTACTGGGAATCCTTTGTGAGCTAACTCCAATGGCACCTCCTCCATAGTTTAAATTCAGCTTAAGAGATGTTAGCTATGTGGCCCTGGGCAGGTCACTTAACCCCTTATTCACCACAGTCCCTTGAACTATAAAATGGGAATAATATTAGCACCTATCTTGAAGGGTTATTACAAATCAAATGAGATAATATATTTTTTTTAAATTCTGGCACAGTTCCTGGCACATAGTAGGCATTATATAAATGCTCATTCCCTTTCTTTCCCTTCCATAAAATTTTCCTTCCTACCACCCCCACTCCCATTCCCACTTTGAATACTGTTTTGCTTAAGTCTCTCTTCATGCACTTTTCATGTATTATTGTGTACTATTATATTGGGGGGGGGTGCTTTTTCTTATCCTTTTTACTGGACTGTGAGACCTTGATAAAGCCTGGAATCAGTTTGTATCTAAATTCCTATCTCCATCAATACCTAGCATAGTGTTCTACACATAAAATGGGTTAATAAATGTTCATTAGGTTGAATTGAATCTCCACATTTTTGCAAAGCAGAAAATGAGGCCCAGAGAGGCAAAGTCGCTCGGTAAGCCTTAGAACACAAGCCTCACTGGCTATTCAGTGGTCTTTACACCTTTCCATTTAAGAGACACTCACACTAGTGTGGGGGTAAAATAAAGGGACTGACCAAGGGCATTATCAGCAGGAAACAGGAGAGAAGGACAGATGGGAGAGGAAATACAGAGGTATCAATCACAACGCCACAATAGGTCATGATGATCAATCAAAAATATTTATTAAATGCTTTCTATGTGTTAGACATGTGCCCTTAATATGCTTATATTCCAATGTGGGAGATAGTTGGAGTGGTGCAAACAAGATACAAACAGCATAAATGGAAGGTTCTAGGAGGTAAGAAGGGGAAAAACAGTCGATTTGAGCTGAGTCTTGAAGGAAGTCAAGGATTCTAAGAAGCAGTGATAAGGACTGAGAGTATTCTAGGCAAGGGAGATAGCCAGAACAGAGGCATGGAGATGAGAGTTTGTAATAATAGCTAAAGATCTTCCCCTGCCCATTAATAGGCCTCGTGTGGAGCCCACTGGGGAAGAGACTTGTTTACAGGGAAAAGTAGCTTATGGGGAGGTTCACTTGCCTGAAGGCTTTCACATCTTTTGGTAATTAGGCACTGAAGCACATGATTCTATATATGCACTCTGGTTCTATATATACTCTGAGGTGAGGTTTCGCTTATTCTTTGGAAGAATATTTGTGTGCTGTGACCAGATGAGATTCTGGGTAGCTGTTAAGGAGCCCCCGGCTTTGAAAACCCAGATACTGGTGCTTTTCTCTCTGGTAACCATGTATGTATGTAATAGTCAGACAGTTGGATCTGTCTATTGATTTGTGATATATGTATTGCTTATGGTCAGACAGAAGCCCTGTCTCTTGGTCTTTGTTTCTCTGCTTGTATTTTTTCTGTTAATGTACTTAAAGAAGATTTTTGATCCTTCAAAAGTTGCTTTCCTTTTAGAAAAGCATATCTAAGAACCTATATAGCAATTCCTCCTACGTATGTCCGGTTGAAGCATCCTGTGTGACAAACAGTAACGAGGTGAATACAGCTGGATTGTAAAGCATGCAGAGGGAAGTCATATAAAGAAAGAAGTCATGTATAAAGAAAACTGGGAAGGTAGGGAGGGGCCAGGTTGTAATGAACTTTACAGACTTTACACACCAAACAAAGATGAGAGTACCACATGTCAGAACATAAACCTTTGGCAGCTTCACCAGGACACTCAGAATGCTTTGTGGGGGATTAGAAAGCCCTCTAATCCCCAGAAGTAATATCTAAGATAACAATTCACATTTAAATAATTATTTAGTTATTATTTCTTTGAAGGGGAAATGTAGTCTAATAGATAGAATAGGGGGCTTAGAATAAACCCCATGGATCAAGTCTGTCTCTAATAACATAAATTACTCAGTCTCTTTGGGTAAACTCAAACAAATTTGCAGGTGACAATTTGCTTTGGTAGAGGGAGTTTCCTCAACTAGATTTCCCTTTTCCAATGAAACAACATGATAATTTAAAAAAAAAATCTGATGATACTTGAAATAGCCTTAAGAGAAAAGTCAGGGAGACCAGTGTAGCAGTAGAAATAATACTAACCTGGGTAGGAATCAAGATCAAATTCTGGTTTGGGCACCTATTAGCTGTGTGACTATGGTCAAGTTCCTTCTCAAAGTGGAGATGTTTAGTCTGAAGGGAAATAAAAGACTTAGGAAGGAAATGACAGGAATGAAACCAACTACATATATACATGTACATATATGTATGTATACATATACGTGTATATATATGTGTATATATGCATATGTGTGTATATATATCCCTCTGTAAAATAAAGAGAATGATATTTACAGAACCTTTATGATAATGGGAAGTAAGGTGGCACAGTAGATAAGAGTGCTAGGTCTGAAGTCAGGAAAACTCATCTTCTTGAGTTCAAATCTGACCTCAGACACCTACTAGCTGTGTTACTCTGAGCAAATCACTTAATAGTGTTTACCTCAGTTTCTTCATCTGTAAAATGAGCTGGAGAAGAAAATGGCAAACTATTCCAGTATCTTTTCCAAGAAACCCCTAAATGGGTTCATAAAGTCACAGCTGAAAAAAGGACTAAAAAATAATATCATAGAGTTGATATAAAGAAAGTCCTTCATAAAACTTTGAAGTGCTATTAATATTGACATTTTGCAGACAAGAAAACAAAGGCTCAGTGACAAAAAATGACTTGCTCAGGGTCACAAAGCCAGTAAATGGCAAAACCAAGATGAAAATTCTAGTCTTCTGATTCTGAAGCCCAAACCAGCTCCCTTAAAAAGTAGTTCTACCCCATTAGCTCCTAACTATCCATTTATTGACTGTGTGTGTATGTGAGTGTATATGTATATATATATATATATTATATATATATATAATATATATATATACATATACATATGTGTGTATATTCATGTTTATATCCCTTCAAATACCTCCTCTACCTCTGCCTGGAGGCTCCATAGATCCAAACTGAAATGAAGGTTTGATCAATTCAGTCCCATTCTGAAGATTTTCTTATACTGGGAGAAGGGGGAGGGAAGGGAGAACATTCGTCAGGTTCAGGACTTGGCCTTGCCATGTATCCTGCTGGCTAAGTCCCAGTAATATCAATAGGCCAATCTCTGTTGCAGGAAGAACCTGTCCAATGCCATGTTTCATTACCCTTTAGGACTCCAGTGCCTCTGTGTTGTGCTGGTGGAAATATTGACTGAGGCATAGGTCCAGTCAGCTGATGGATGGAGCCTGGCAACTTGTGTCCAATGCAGAATCCAATACTGGGCACTTTAGCCAATCGCCTGTAACTTTGTTTACTTGTGAGTCAGTACATCCATCACGCAGCTGGCACTGATGGATTTCCTTTTCAGGACCTGGAAGAAGGGCATGCAGACAGAGAACTGGTTGGGAGGAGTGATTTCTCTGAGCTTTATGAAAAATCTCTTTCCCTATTGACAGGTGTCTGAAAACAGAGGCAACATGTTGTAGGGGATTGATCTAAAATTGAAAGACCTAGGCTCTAGTCTCAGCTCTTTCAGTCTCTCTGAATGACCTTTTATGAGTTTCTTAATTCCTTAGCATCTCATTTTCCCAATTTGTTTAAGGAAAGAAGGGAATTTACCAATAGGTCCCTTCTACCTCTGACACGATGTTATATCTCGATTCTAAGGTTCTTTCTATTGTGAATTCTGTGATCAAATCTGGCCTGTGGACTTTTTTTCAGAACCTGATTCTTCAACTTCCCAGAATTCTCCAGGGTTCTTTCCTCAGGCTATGCCCTCCCAGAAACATTTCCATTGCTTTTCTCACTCCTCTTCAGTCTTTAAAGCTCAGTTCAAACCCCACCTTGTACATGTAGTCCTCCTAAGCTACCCCAGTCATACATTTTTCTATTCCTTGTTTAGCCCTTACCATTCACAAGGAATTGGAATCATATAGTTTAGCACTAAATTATGTTGAGATGTCTGAGTTTTGTTTTCTCAATGAGATTATTAACTCCCTGAGTGCAGAGATTAGCCCCACAAAACCTCAAATAGGACTGAGGCCAAGGGAGGCAAATGAAGAAAACTGAAGTCAATTGAATTGAAATAGATTACCCTGAACTGAAATAAAATAAAATTGTTTGAATTAGGTTGGGCTGATTTGGTCAGACAACATCAGGAGTATTGTGTTCAGTTCTGATGCCATGTTTTGGAAGGCACATTAATAAACTGGAGAACATCCAGAGTAAGGCAATGAGGATGGTGAAGAGCCAGAAAAACCATGCTGCTATAAGGTCCATGTAAAAGATACTGAAATTTTAAGTTAGAGAGAAGAGGATTTAGAACAAGAAGTATTAACTTAGAATCTAATTTTTTTAATATTTTGATGATTTCATGTCAATACAGTTGGTTTCTTTTATGATCCTATATGTGCATAAACTCTGAAAACATTATTCTGAGAAAGGATCCATATGCTTCACAAGACTGCTGAAGATGCCCATGACACAAATAAAAGTTAAGAATCCATGACACTTAATATAAATATAGAGGTATACATATTTCTCAACTGTGCATGCCACCTTTACAAAAATTGATCAGGTCTTAAGAGTCAAAAACCTCATAAACAAATGCCAAAAAAAGAGAATGCAATGCAATAAAAATTATATTCAAGGAATGCTATAAGAATATTAAAAATCAACTGGAAACCAAATACCTTAACCCTAAAGAATTGGTATGTCAAAGAAAAAATTGTAATAATGATAAATGATTTCATTAAAGATAATAAAAATAGTGAGACATCATACCAAAATTTTAGGGATACAGTCAAAGCAATTCTTAAGGCAAAAATTTATATCTCTCAACACTTTTTTGACAAGAAAACACAGATTGTAATGCAATTAAAAATACTAAAAACCAACATTAAAAAACAACTATTACACATAAAACTAGATTTAAAAAGACTAAATTTCTAGTATCCAAAGTGAACAAAGATAACTCCCAACAAAGGAAGAAAAAGATACTATCAGAAACTATTTTGACCAACTATATTCCAATATTCCAATATAAGTGAAATATATTCCAACATAAGTGAAATAAATGAAAATTTACAAAAATACAAAATATGCCAATTAACCAAACAAGAAAGAATTTAAGGAAACTGATCTCTGCAAAAGAAATTGAACAAGCCATACATAAACCCTAAGAGAAAAAAAATCCTTCAGGAATACATGGATTGACAATTGAATTCAATCAAACATTCAAAAAGCAATGCAATCTATCATAAATTATGTGGAAAAAAAGTAAAACAAGAAATTCTACTAAATGCCTTTTATGAGACAAATGTGAACTTGACACATAAACCAGGAGGTGGTTATGGCAGAAAAAGAAAACTATAGATTAATACTGCTAATGAATATAGATACAAAATTTTTATTTACTTTTTTCTTTTTTTAATAAATTTATTCATTTAACTTTTTACATGCATTTTCACAGAGGCCTTGACTTCTATGTGTTTCCCTGATGGTAAGCATTGTTCTTCCTCATCTGAAAGGAAAGGAGGAAATATCTGTTCACTAAGAAAGTCACCTTCTATGGTCTTATTTTTTTTCCCCCTTTTTTGGGCATTTTCCCAGCCAGTTATTTGACTTCAGAGATTCCTCTCCACCCCTGCCTCACCTCCAAATCCACCCAGCTAGTGCTTGGTGTCTGAGATTCAAATGCTGCTCCCCAGCCTCAGGGCTTTCAGTGGGGGCAGGGCTGCTATTCAGTGTGAAATTAAGTTCAGGTTCCCAGGTGGGGGTGAGGCCACCTCACAAGGCTAAGTTCCCTCAGGGGGTTTATTTGGATAGCTTCAACAATGGATCCAAGCTCCTGTCTGCTTTGGGAGCTCCTGTCCTCTGATGCCTCTACTGCTGCCTCCCAAAGGGGCCTGTGTTGTGGAGACATCCTGTTCCCCTCTCAGCAAGATCAGAAGGCTCTCTCACTGACCTGTAGTGCCTGTGGGTTGAGGGACCTTCACAGCCACTGGAAATTCCATCCCTGAAGCCTGCTCTGATCTGCTCCTTTTAGTCACATGGCCAAGGCAGGGCTGGGCTCTGCTCTACGTCCGGTGCATGATGGACCTTTGGTTTTGGTTTTTCAGGGCTCTCTGGAACAGAAATCTTCTCCACTCCATTGTTATGCAGCTTCCACTGCTCCAGAATTTGTTGGGAATTCCTCTTTACAGGTAATTTATGGGCTGTGAGTTCGGAGCTAGCATATGTGAATCTTTCTACTCCACCATCTTGGCTCCTCCCCTCAGATACAAAATTTTTAAAGAAAATACTATTTAAAGGGGCTTTTAACAATCCACAAATCAGATTCCATAGTCAGGTTAAATTAATACTACAAATGTGGATTTGAATTTAGGAAAATAATAAAGTTAATTACACACATTAACAACAAAATTAATAAAGCAGCCATTTCTACTAAAAAATAGACCTAGAAAACATAAGAAAAAATGGACTGTTCTTTAAAATGATTAGTATTACATATCTAAAACCTGAACTAACATTATTTGTAACCGAGATAAACTAGAATCCTTTCTACTAAATTCAGATACGAAACAATGTTCACTGTCACTACTTCTGTTTGTCATTGGAGCAGAAATGCTGGCTATAGCAAAAAGATAAGAAAAAGAAATTTAAATATAAGAAATTTAAATATTGGTAAAGAAGAAAGAAAACTATCACTTTTTGCAGATGATATGATGGTATTTAAGGAACCCTAAAGAGTTAAGGAAAACTTTAATTGAAACAGTAAGTTCAGCAAACATACTTCAGTATAAAATAAACCCACACTAATCATTAGCATTTCCATGTAACACCAATAAAACCCAAAAGAAAATATATAAAAAGTCTATTTAAAATAATTAGAGAATGTATAAAATATTCAGGAATCTATCTTACAAAACATACACAAAAATTGTATAAATATATCTATAAACCACTGTTTATAGAAATAAAGAGAGACTTAAGTAGCTGGAAAAACATTAATTTCTCATGGGTAGGACAAGTCAATATAATAAAAATAATGACAGTATCTAAATTAATTTATTCATGCAATGTCATGCCTACCAAGTAACATATGACTAAAGAATTAGAAAAAATAACAAATTTCATACGGAAACAAAAAAGCTCAAGAATCTCAAGGACATAAGGAAAAGTTGTTAGAATGAAGCCTAACAACCCTAGATCTCAAGACACACTACAAAGCAGTAATTCTCAAAAAATTTGATATTGTCTAGAGAAATCAATCAATGGGAAAGAGCAAGTGTACAACTTAGAGAAGCAAATGTATCTACTAACCCTGATATTCAATAACTACAAAGACCCAGACACTAGGATTCACTCATTAATAAAACCTGCTGGGATAATAAGAAACAAGTAGGAAAGAAATCAAATTAAGACCAACCTTATATCTTATAACAAAATACGTTACTAATGGAAACATAACCCAAAAACAAATATAAACAAATTGGACAAACATGGGGGAGGGAGGCGGGCAGAATTACCTATTAAAGCAATGGACAGAAGAAAATTTCATGCTAAACAAGTGATAAAAGGACTATAGATGAGAAAATAGACAATTTTGTCTATATAAAACTTAAAAGGGTCTGCATAAAAAAAAAAGCCAGTAAGATTAAGATTAGAAGAGATAAAATAAACTGAGAACAACATTGCCAGTAAGTTTTTCTAGTATAGGTTTCAATTACAAAATATTTAAAGAATTGATTGGAATGTTGAAAAATGAGAATGATTCCCAACTGATAAATGCTCTAATTTTATAAATAGGCAGTTCTCAAGGGAAGAAACCAAGGCTGTGCACAGCCTTATAAAATGTTCCAGGTTAATACACTCTTCTCTTCTCTCCTCTTCTTAATCCTTTCTTTTCTAGACTCTCATTACCTTAGGTTTGAACTTCTGGAAATATCCTGCTGGTCATTCTTCCTGCTTCAAGTATTTCTCCACTTCAATCCAAATTTCATTCATCTGCCAAGGGGATTTTTTTCTAAAGAGTGGATTTGATAATGTCACCCCCATTACCTTATAAATTTTTGTGGTTCGCTATAGCCTCCAGGATCAAATATCAAATTCTCTGACTTTTAAAACCCTCCATAACATGATCCCTTCCTACCTTTCTGGTCTTCTTATTTTTTTGCATTCCTATATTCCTTACATTCCTACATTCTCTGTGACTCAGTGACACTAGCTTCACTGTTGTTCCTCCCACTAAAAATTCTACTGGTATGTCCTCCAAGGCTGAAATTTTCTCCCTACCCATCCCTGCTTCCCAGTTTCCTTGACTTCTTTCAAATCTCAACTAAAATCCTAACTTACATACGAAGATTTCCCCAAACTCCCTTAATGGTACTGCCTTTCTTCTGTTGATTATCTCCAATTTAACTCCAATAAACCTTGTTTATACATGGTAGTTTGCATATTGTCTCTTCTATTAGATTTGCTAATTGATACTTTATTAGAGAAAATAAAAAATTATAGCAGTTCTGAGATTCTACCACATACCTATCAGATTAGCAAAGATCATTCCCCTCTCCCCCCCAAAAAAATGAAATGCTAAGTGTTGTAGGAGCTGTGGGAAAACAGGCACACCAATACATCATTCAGAAACCATTCCAAAAAGCAATCATCATTATATATAAAAAGTTAATAAAAATTACATACTTTTTGCCTGAGCTGTAGAAATGCTAGGTGTATGCCCAAAACAGTTCAAAAATATGAGGAAAGATTCTATTTGTATAAAAACATTTGTAGCAGCTCTTTTTGCAACGACAAAAATAAAACAACTGGAAACTAAAGGGATGCTATGCCCATCAACTGAAAAGTGACTGAATGGTGGTACATGCAATAAGAAATGAGGAAATAGATTATTTTAAAGAGACATGGAAAAACTTATTTGAACTGCAGAAGAGTAAAGGAATGAGAACCAATATTAAAATAATGAGCAACCTTGAAGACTTCTTATAAAGTGATGAAGAATAAAATGAACAGAACCAAGAGAACAATTCATACAATGATAACAATACTGTAAAGACAAACAACTTTGAAGCTCTTGAGAACACTGATCAAGGCAAGACCATCTGTGATCTTAGAGGCTTGCTGAAGAAGCATACAATCTACCTCTTGACAGAGAGGGGATGGATTCAGGATGCAAAAAGAGAAATACGTGTTTTTATATATAGTTAATAAAGGGATTTAATTATGCATGTTTGTAACAAGTAATTTGTTTCATTTTTTTCAACAGAATGAGAATTTGGAGAGAGAAAAGAAAGATTTCTGTTCATTAAGTTGGTTTTTTTATTTATTTAATAGGCTGAGGGAAAGGATGCTATGGTTGTGGGATATTATATGCATTTTCAGATGAGGACAACATATTGTTAGTTTTAGATAATGATTTACTCTGTCACAAGAGACTTCTCGCAGTATTGGTGAGAGGGGTGTAATATGTAAATGTCTGTAAGATAAAAGCAAAGTAGGAGGCAGAACCAAGAAGGGTAAAGGCAGGGACTTATCTGAGCTCTTCCCAAAAACACTCCAAATACCCTTAAAAAATGACTATAAACAAATTCTAAACCAGTATAACCCACAAAAAGACAGAGTGAAACAAATTTCCAGCCCAAGACAACTTGGAAGGTCAGCAGGAAAGGTCTAATGTAGCAGGTTGAGAGAGAAGCACAGTCTAGCACAGGCCATGACAACACAACCTGAGCCCCAGCACATCCTGAGCAAGCCTCAGCACAAACACATCACTGGCAGAGTGGTGGTTTCCAGACTTCTCAGCTCGTAGTTGCCAAAGACACCTTTAAAAGTCAGTAGGAAAGGTCAGTTGCACCTGTGTGAGAGTGGGGTGCAGTCCAATGCAGGCCATGTCAGCACAGCCCCAACAAGAGCAAACCAGGAACAGGCCTTGGGAGTAACTGAATCAGCAGTGGCAGCAGCTACTTCTGGAACTCTCAGCATACAGAGGATCAAACAACTGGTCAGAAGATGAATATAGGGGTCTTTTTGCTAACAGTGAGTAAGGATTCATTTGCTTTACTCATATTCAGATCCAGGTAGCAGTCCTGTGGGGCAGTCTTAGGGAAAGGAGGAGTATTAGCATAGAAGAACTTGGGGCAGCATTGGAGGGAGGACCCTCCTCACAGCAAGGGCAGAAAAGAGTGCTTGTCGTCACTCACAGACCAGAGTACAGGCTAGGAGAGTAATAAATACCTCTCCTTAGATCATACCACCTTGGAAGAACTGAAAACTAAAATTAGGTCTGAAAAGACCCACAAAAACCCCCTAAAGCTTGGGATGCTCTTCACTCTGAAAACAGAGCCCTGCTTTAACAAAGAGACAAAGTCAAGTAATAGGTTGGGAAAATGAGGAAACGACAGAAAAAAAAACTCTGTAGAAAGTTGCTGTAGTGACAAGGATGACCAAAACACACACTCAGAAGAAGACAACAACATTAAAGCTCCTACAACCAAAGTGGTGAAGAAAAAATATGAATTGGTTTCAGGGCATCAAAGAGTTCAAAAACGATTTTGGAAATAAAGTAAGAGAGGTAGAGGAAAAATTGAGAAGAGAAATTAGAGGATGCAAGAAAATCAGGAAAATGAGACAACAGCTTAGTAAAGGAGACACAAATGAATACCGAAGAAAATAACACTTTAAAAATAGACTAACTTGGGGAGGAGCCAAGATGGCGGAGTAGAAAGACTCATGTATGCTAGCCCCAAATCCACAGCCCACAGATTTCCTGTAAAAAGAACTCCCCACAAATTCTGGAGTACTGCAAGCTGTGCACCAACGCAGTGGAAGAGATTTCCATTTCAGAGAGCCCTGGAAAGCCATCCACAGGGGTCCATCACACTCCAGACAGCGGAGTCCACTCCTGTGCTGCCCTGGCCACCTGGCCCCAGAGGAGCAGATCCGAGCAGACTTCAGGGATGGAATCTCCAGTGGCCACGAAGGTCCCTCCACCCACAGGCGCTACAGGTCAGTGAGAGAGACTTCTGGGCTGGCCGAGAGGGGAGCGGGGTGTCTCCGTGACTCAGGCCCCCTCGGGAGGCAGTGGCAGAGGGAGCAGCAGAGGCAGCAGCGGCCCAGGACTCCCCAAGCAGGCAGCAGCTCCATTACCAAAGGTCTCTGCATAAACCCCCTGAGGGAACTGAGCCTGGGAGGCAGCCCTGCCCCCACCCCAGCACCAGAACTTAAGCTCACATTTAATAGCAGCCGCTCACACCACGAAAAGCCCTGAGGCTGGGGAGCAGCATTTGAATCTCAGACCCCAAGCACTAGCTGAGCAGATCTAGGCAGGGGTGGAGAGGAATCTCAGAAGTCAAGTAACTGACTGGGAAAATGCCCAGAAAAAGGAAGTAAAATAAGACCATAGAGAGCTACTTTCTTGGGGAAGAGATGTTCCTTCCTCCCTTCATTTCTGATGAGGAAGTACAATGCTTGTCATCAGGGAAAGACGTGGAGGTCAGGGCCTCTCTATCCCAGACATCCGAGGTGGATGTCCAGTGGGCTCAGGCCATGGAAGAGCTCGAAAAGGATTCTGAAAATCAAGTCAGACAGGTGGAGGAAAAACTGGGAAGAGAAATGAGAAGGATGCAAGAAAAGCATGAAAAATGGGTCAATACCTTGCTAAAGGAGACCCAAAAAAATGCTGAAGAAAATAACACCTTGAAAAATAGGCTAGTTCAATTGGCAAAAGAGGTTCAAAAAGTCAATGAGGAGAAGAATGCTTTCAAAAGCAAAATTAGCCAAATGGAAAAAGAGGTTCAAAAGCTCACTGAAGAAAACAGTTCTCTCAAGATTAGAATGGAACAGATGGAGGCTAATGACTTTCTGAGAAACCAACTAATCATAAAACAAAACCAAAAGAATGAAAAAATGGAAGAGAATGTGAAATATTTCATTGGAGAAACAACTGAGCTGAAAAATAGATCCAGGAGAGACAATTTAAAAATTATGGGACTACCTGAAAGCCATGATCAAAAAAAGAGTCTAGACATCAACTTTCATGAAATTATCAAGGAAACCTGCCCTGATATTCTAGAACCAGAGGGCAAAATAAGTATTGAAGGAATCCATCGATCACCACCTGAAAGAGATCCAGAAAGAGAAACTCCTAGGAACATTGTGGCCAAATTCCAGAATTCCCAGGTCAAGGAGAAAATACTGCAAGCATCTAGAAAGAAACAATTCCAGTATTGTGGAAATATAATCAGGATAACACAAGATCTAGCAGCTTCTGCATTAAGGGATCGAAGGGCGTGGAATAGGATATTCCAGAAGTCAAAGGAACTAGGACTCAAACCAAGAATCACCTACCCAGCAAAACTGAGTATAACACTTCAGGGAAAAATATGGTCTTTCAATGAAACAGAGGATTTTCAAGCATTCTTGATGAAAAGACCAGAGCTGAAAAGAAAATGTGACTTTCAAACACAAGAATGAGAAGAAGCATGAAAAAGTAAACAGCAAAGAGAAGTCATAAGGGACTTACCAAAAGTGAACTGTTTACATTCCTACATGGAAAGACAATATTTGGAACTCTTGAAAACTTTTTTCAGTATCTGGGTACTTGGTGGGATTACACACATGCACACACACACACACACACACAAAGAGAGAGAGAGACAGAGAGACAGAGAGAGAGCACAGGGTGAATTGAATAGGATGGGATCATATCTTTAAAAAAAATTAAATTAATTGGGGAGAGAGAACTATACCGGGAGGAGAAAGGGAGAAATCAAATGGGGCAAATTATCTCTCACAAAAGAGGCAAGTAAATAACTTTTCAGTGGAGGGAACAAGTGGAGAGGTGAGAGAAAAAACATGAAGTTTACTCTTATCACATTCGACTAAAGGAAGGAATAAAATGCATACTCATTTTGGTATGAAAACCTATCTTACAATATAGGAAATTGGAGGAGAAAGGAATAAGCAGAGTGGGGGGGATGATGGAACAGAGGGCAATGGGAGGAGGGAGCAATTAGAAGTCAACATTCTTGGAGAGGGACAGGATCAAAAGAAAGAATAGAAGAAATCGGGGGCAGGATAGGATGGAGGGAAATATCATTTGTCTCACACAACACGACCATTATGGAAGTCATTTGAAAAACTACACAGATATGGCCTATATTGAATTACTTGCCTTCTAAAAGGGGATAGGTGGGGAGGGAGGGATGAAGAGAAGTTGGAACTCAAAGTTTTAGGAACAACTGCTGAGTATTTTTCTTGCAACTAGGAAATAAGGCAATGGGGTATAGAAAGTTATCTTGCCCTACAGGACAAAAGAGGAGATGGGGATAAGGGAAGGGAGGGATGTTAGAAAGGAGGGCAGATTGGTGATATGGGTAATTAGAATACTGGATGTTTTAGGGTGGGGGAGGGAAGAAATGGGGAGAAAATTTGGAACCCAAAATTTTGTGGAAATGAATGTTGAAAACTTAAATTAAAAAATAAAAGAAAAAAAAAAGAAAAGAGAAATCAGTATGGTTTTAGTAGTCAGGGGACCCCCTACCTGGTAGAGTTTCATGCTCAGTGTTCCATGGCCAGAACTGTTCTTTGGCAAGGCCTTGAAGGGGAAGTGAGGAGGATTTATGTTAGCAATAGGGAAAGGAAAACACATTCCAGGTGAAGGGAATAGGTTATATAGAAGATCATAGACAAGCATGAGGCTGCATGGAATTGGAGCACTTTGAGGAAACCAGTCTTATTTAAACAGGTTTGTATTGGGTAGAATGGAGGATTCCTTGAGGACAAGGACCACATCTAACTCACTTTTGCATCTTCGTGTACCCATAAAAGGGTCCTGTACATAGTAGGCACTTAAAAAGTGTCCCTTGAATAAATGGGAGCATTGCTCAAGTGACTAACTGAAAGAACAAATGAAGTATATAGCATATATTCCAGGACTTACTCATTCACAATGGCAAGTAGGGTTCTGAGAGGATGGCTACCACCCCTCATAGTTCTTAAGGGACCCTGAAGTGATAGTGGAATCTTAATGATGTAGTTCATCAGCCCTCAGCAGTATGTTTCCTTCCAATTGATTATTAATTGGTATCAGTCAGTCAGACTTAATTAGATCTTAGGAAGGGATTCATATCCCTTCCTATACCATACTAAGATGGCATGGTAAAAAGAGCTAATAGAATGCAGCATACCAAAAGTCTCTAACTCACTCTTCAACTGGTGTTCAAGGAAGTGTGGGTTCACATTTATTGTGCATATGACAGAGTGGGAGCAACTCAGAACTGGAATTCCTTTGCCTGGAGTTCTCTAAAGACCTGAGGTAGGTATGACATAGCTTTGTACTGGGCTTCTTGTAGAGTCCTAAAGCTGCCCTTCCTCAGAGTGAATGCTTTGTATCAGCATCCACAGCTCCTGATGTAGATACTGCCATCCAAGGATGTTCTGCCAAAACAGAAATAGGAATTCCAAATCTTCCAACCCTCCAAAGTTCACCAAATCATGTTCTGCTCAAGGAGAAGAAAGAAGAATAAGGGAGTAGATGTGTGTTCTCTTTCCTGCTTTTCCATTAACTGGCCAGACACTGGAATGCCAGTTCTGAATTATCTTGCTACTTTATAAAAAAGATCCAGAGGACATGTTAGGCTAAATATTAGTTTAATGTCTTTGATTGATTGATTCAATAGAGATGTACTCATCTGATAAAAGTATCAGAGCTAGGATATTTTATTCCTTTAATTGGCCTGGGGTAGTTTATTGATTGACTCAATCAAAGCCCATCCTTCTAGAGCAAAATAGGAAATAATGCTTCACAGTATTTAAGATTTCTATTGTACTTTAGGTTTTCAAAAATGATTCCCTCATGAAAATCCTGTGAGTTGAATGAATGAATGAATAGCTGAATAAGTGAATGAGTGAAAGCATGTATTAATGAGTAACAAATGAATCAATGAGCAAATAGGTTATGTGATTATGCAATATATGAATGAATGAATAAATAAATGAGTTACCATGTAAATGACTAAATGAATGAATGGGCAGTATGTATCTGAATGGATCCCAACTAAAGGAATGGACCACTCAGAGCCTAAGTTTCAGTTAGATAATCTCTTTAATCAAAACATCCAAGAATCCCCAGATAAAAAGTAATGTACAAGACTACCAAAGGCAGTATAGGAATGTAAAAGTCACTACAAAGGAATTAAAACTAATCAATGAGAAAGTTCTCTATAATACTAGGAACTCTCTGAAGTCCTAAAGCTATTTTTATGTTCTCATTGCTGTGCTAAGAGGTAGCACAGTGGAGAGAGTACTGGATCTGGAGTCAAGGAGATCTGAGTTCAAACTCAACCTCAGATACCTATCAGTTGTGTGATGCTAGGCTAGGCATTTGACTTCTGTTTACGCCTAGTTTCTTCAATTGTAAAATGAGGATAAAAATAACACCTGCCTCCCAGGGTTGTTGTGAGTATTAAATGAGATAATGTGTTAAAATGCTTAGCACAGTGTCTGACATACAGTAGGTACTTAATATTTCCTTTCTTTTTTTTTCTTACCCCAAATCAATCCACCTAGGGCAATGCGAATTCAAACTGCCCTACATCTGCTTCATGATATTTTGGCTCCCAACAGAGATTGGTGTTGTAGGAGCATGGGTCTCC
The DNA here is from genome assembly GCA_023548195.1 of Bettongia penicillata ogilbyi. Taxonomy (NCBI): domain Eukaryota; kingdom Metazoa; phylum Chordata; class Mammalia; order Diprotodontia; family Potoroidae; genus Bettongia; species Bettongia penicillata. The sequence goes on along the minus strand of JAJHZJ010000426.1, from coordinate 11,473,348 downwards.
CCAGCTCTACTAGCCTACTAGCCCACACTAGGGAGTATCATGAGAGTGGAGGAGGGAAGGAAAAGACAAAGTAGAACGATTTTACTGGGAATATGTTGTTAGTAAAACTGGAGAAACCAAAAGAGCCTTTTTCCAATCCTTACTAAACATCAAACACTTAAGCACAGAGGATTCAGACAATTTTACAACAGAGATAATGGGGAGGTGGTAAAAAACAAAGACACAGAGAGAATTAGCTTGGAGAGTGCCTCAGTGGTACAATGTTTCTCTCCTACTCCTTCCTTTGGAGGTCCTTCATAGTCTGCATCCAATCCTTAGTCCACTATAAAGGCAGGCCTGGCAGACAAGGAGGTGATCCAGGGCACTAAAATTAGTGTATTTTAAAGAAAAAAATGGTCTTTCTCCAGAGCACTAACAACTCTTGCTTTATGTGAACCTGCTTTGGCTAACCCCTTTAAATTTTCCAACTTGAAATAGCCTTCTACCTGATCTCATTGCCTCAAGTCTGTCTTCCTCCAATACAACAATATATGGTCAGAGTTATATTTCTAATGCAAAGTTATGATCATACTTTTATCTGGAGACTCTTGGATGTTTTGATTAATGAAATTATTTAACTGAAGCTTAGGTTCTGAGTGGTCCATTTTTTCAGTTGTGATGAGGGTACTCCTCCGTTCAGATAAACACTGCACATTCATTCGTTTAGTCATTTACATAGTAACTCATTTATTTGTTTATTCATCCATACATTACATATTCACATAACTTATTTGCTCATTGATTCATTTATTACTCATTACAGAGAGATATTCCAGTTTGGTATTGGACAAAGCTGGGAGTTCTTTCCACCTTCCTTATCCCCTTAGGGAAATGCATCATAAAAGAATCCCTTAAACTTTGATCTGCATCTTGTACTAGGATAATAATTCACATTCATATACATTTTCAAGGTTACAAAGTTTTTCTCATTTGGCTCTTTCATTCCATCCTGACATCAACTCTGTAGGGAGTCAGGGAAAGGATTACACTGTCTTTTTTATAGATAAGAATATCTCCGAGGTCTGGAAAGATGGTACAATTTCTCCACAGTCATAGAGCTAGTATGTGGCAAAATCAAAACTCAAATATAAGAATTTTTTCCCAAGTTTTCTATTCTCCATCTTGCTTTCAAGGTTCCCCAGGTTCTAACTCCAACTGTCCTTTTCAACTTTATCCAGTAGTCCTCCCCTCAGATACAATCTATTCTACTCAAACCAATTGATGCTGCCTATGCATTGCTGCCTCTGCACTTTTGCTTCTACCATTCTCTTTGCCTATCATGTGTCTTTCCTTACCTCATTAGTATTAATCCATTCTGTTCCTATCAAACCCTTCTCCATTCATCATAGGGTAGAAGGACACTGGAAATCATCAGTTGCTAAGGTATCAAACATGCAGCCCATGGGTCACATTCAGTGCACAAAACTCCCAAGTGTGACCCAAGCCAGATTAAAACATAATTGGGAATTATTTAGAGAAATAAATTAAAATACAACAAAACAAAAATGATGACAGTTAAAAATTAAGACAATATGTGTCCCACAAGGATTCTTATGTATGAATTAGTGGACTCCACTTCTATTTTAGTTTGATATTATTGATCTATTCCAATCCACTTATTGGCTGATGAAACTGAGGCCTAGAAATATAGATGTGCTCAAGATAACACTGATGGGATATAGCAAAGTCAAGATTTGAACCCAGATCCTCTGTCTCAAAAGCCAGGATGCATACTTTTTGGTTCCAATATTAACACTTCCAAGAGCCTTCCCTGATTTCTAACCCTACCTCCAAAGGGAAGTAATCTTTTTCTCCTTCTAGCAGGCAACTTGGTGGCACCATAGACAGGGCACAGGACCTAGAATCAGGAACACCTAGGTTTAAATCCAGCCTGGGACTCTTCCAAAGTATGACACTGAGCAAGTAATTAAGTCACTTAACCACTGTGTATCTCAGTTCCCTAAATTGTAAGATGGGGAAAATTAGAGAATCTCCCTCCAAGGGCTATTACGAGAATCAAATGAGATGGCATTTGTAAACCATCTAGTGAGTGCCTGGCACACAGTAGATACTTAATTAATGTTTATTCCCTTCTCTAGTAGAAGCAGGGAAGAAGGACTGAGCCCAGGGTTCCTGCTTCTCTCCTCTCACTGGAGATAAACTTGGGTCATTTTGCTAGGAAAACCAGAAATCCCTATAGAGCCTTTTTTCCCACTCCAGTAAGTATACCTTCAATAAAGTTTTCAGTTAGTTTATATTAGAGTAAAAAGAGAAGAGAGAGCAAAACACAGAGACAGAGAAACAGAAAGAATTAGTTGGAGTACCTCAGTGTTACTACTATTATGCACTTAACCACATCCTGCCTTAAACTACAATAATGGTATCTATCTTAGGTTCACTTTTACCAGACTCTGAGCTCCTAAAAGACAAGAATGAAGTTTCATTCATTTCTTACTTCCACAGGAGGCCAAAAATGACCCCAGAGTAGAACTCAAGTAATATTTGTTGCGTTGAAATGAGATGCATAGCTTATCAACTCACCGACTTCCATGCTGTTTAGATCAGAATCCAAACCTTTTGTGTGGGGAAATCAACTCTGAATCCCCACTATCTTTATGGGTGGATGTTTCCTCTGTTAAACAGGTATTCAGGAAGCTAAGTGGCACAGTGGTTAAGGCACTGGCTTTGGAGTCAAGAAGACCAGAATTCAAAACCAGTCTCAGATGCTTCCTAGCTATTTGACCCTAGGTAAAATTAATCTTGGTCTGCTTTATGTTATTCATGTATAAGACAGAGATTAGATACTTCCTTTCCAGGGAAGTATAGAGGAAACAATAGAAAACTTGGGGAAAAAATTCTTATATTTGAGTTTTGATTTTGCCACATACTAGTTCTATGACTATAGAGAAATTGTACCATCTTTCTAGACCTCGGAGATATTCTAATCTATAAAAGAGACAGTGTAATCCTTTCCCTTACTCCCCACAGAATTGGTGTCAGGATGGAATGGAAGAACCAAATGAGAAACACTTTGTAACCTTGAAAATGTATATATATACATATATATATATATATATATATATATATATGTGTGTGTGTGTGTGTGTGTGTGTGTGTGAATTATTATCCTAGTGTAGGATAGCTATTTAATAAAGTTTACTTGAGTACAATTGCAGCAGATAAAGGTTTAAGAGAGTCTTTTATGACATATTTCCTTAAGGAGGTAGGGGAGATAGAAAGAACTGTCAGTTTTGTCCAACACCAAACTGGAACATCTCTCCATAATGAGTCAGCCATTTGATGTGTCAGCCATTCTAGATGACCCTAATAGAAGTCCAATGGCCAGAGCAAGGAAGATCAAACTACATATGGAATAGTGGATTTGAAGTTGTATGTCATATTGTAAGAAGGTCAGTCACAAACCAGAGAACATCAGAAAGAGAGTGATTAAGGGTGGTAAAGAGAAAGAACTGGAAAAAAGGCCATATGGATATAGATCAAAAGAACCAAGATGGTTGAAGCGGAAAGAGGAAAGATGTAAGGGGCATATGATAGCTGTCTCCAAGTGTGAATATGGTTGTTCATAATGGATTCTACTTGCTCTGCTTGACTCCAGAAAGGATACCTGGAACCAACTGGGGAGAAATTAAAGGAACACAAATTTGGGGCTAAATATAAGAAGAAACTCTCTAACCCAATGATCTGCAAACTTTTTTTGATACTACCCTATTATCAGGTAAAAAAATTTTCAGTGATCACCTCTAGTTTAATTTCAATCCTCGGTCATCCCTGAAGTTAGACCTAGAAATTTAGTAAGATGCTATGCCATGTGAGAAGTAAGCCCAGTTGAGCCAAAGAGCTATTCTTCCATGACCAACATTATGCTTCATTAACAAACTCCGTAAGGGTCCCCAAGGGGCAGATCATCTGCAGGTATGGAATTGTGAATTGCATTAGCCTACATGCATGTTGCCTATACATGTACCTCACAGATTTCAAATTCATGCTTACTATTCCTACCCCACCATGGACTTTGTATCCATTTGTTTTAAGAATACACCCCTAAGATATGGGGAAAACACTTTGAACCACTGTACTTGCTAGGCATATGCCTTTGCTAGTGGGCCTATTGTCCACCAAAGGAATTATCCTTAGAACTCTAGGGACCAAATCTGATAAGGCCAGTGTAGAGTGGGAGAGAAAGCCCAAAATGAGCCTTATAATGTATAATATGATAAATATAAATGAAATTAATACAAAAATCTTGGGAGCAGGGATGAAATTTTCTTGGTCTAATCTTCCTTTATGCAAGGCATTTTCCTCATCTGGAAACTTTCTTGGTGTTAATACTTCAAAGTATCCATTGAATTATAACATTATTAGCCGATTTTTTTTACAAAGAATTGTTTGACTTGGAGCAAGTCAATACTGTCCCCCTTTCTGGTTGGACTTCCCTCTTCTGAAAAAAAATTAGGGATTTGATGATCTCTGAAGTCCCTCCCATCACTGACACTCTGTGTTCCACATTCTAAGGTGCCTTGAAACTCTCACATGTAACCCAATATTTTAGAGTTCTACCCCATAACCACATAAAAAACTGCCATGGGAATGTATGCTGTGGTATTTCATATGCCATTCCTGTTTCTTTGATTGCCTATTGTGCTCATCATTGTTAATTATCAGACAGTAAGGGAGAAAAAATGACATTTCTCTAAATTTGTTGCCCCAATCAAGGGACAAAAATGAGAGAAAAGAGATGTTTGGGATTCTGGCATCCATTGTGGGCTCCACTGCAGTGCTCACAGAATGAATTCATATAACCTCTCTGATGCTACTCTGATCTATCTTGGATGACAGATCTGCAGAAAAAGATTTTCATCCAATCTGGCCTGACCAGACCTTCTGTCCTCTAACCAGACAGACAACAATGGAGACAAAAATTAGCAATAGTAGAGAATTAGACTGTTCTAATCTTGGATATGCTACTGGGTCATTGCATGATCTTAAGCAAGGATATTTCTTTCTCTGAGCTTCAGTTTTCTCATCAGTAAAATTAGTATTTGTTTTAGATAATTTTGGGATTTCTAGCTCTCACATTTTAAAAGTCTATAAGAAAGCCTTCCAATACAACAAGATAAAGGCTTTCCATGTCTCAAAATATTTGTAACAACACTTTTTATGGTAGTAAAACAACTAGAAACCAAATAGATGCCAATTAATTTGGGAATAATTAAATAAATGGTGGTAAATAAACAGAATGAAAATTTGTGCTGTAAAAATTAACAAATGTGATAAAGATGGAGAAGAATGAAAAGACTTAACAGTAACTGATACAAAGTGAAATCCTGTGAAAAGAATAGATACAGTGACCACCACAATGTAAATAGAAATGATAACCATCAATAAATAAGAAATGAATATTTTATAGAGTTATAAAGGGGGCAGAGTCAAGATGACAGAATGAGAGCATGTACTCACCTAAGCTCTACCACAAATTCCTTTAGATACTTCTAAAAAAGAAGCTGGATAAATTTTAGAGCAGCAGGATACACTAGGAAACAGAGTGTAGCAGATTTCCAGCCCAGAACATCCCAAAAGGTCAAAGTGAAAGATTTATTACACAGGGCTGGGAGAGTGCAGAATGCACAGGCTGCACCAGCACAGACCACGCCATAGCAGGGTGCCAGGGTGGACTCAAGCAGAAGCAGCAGTGTGGATTCTCAAACATATCAGCCCATGATGGGAGACCAGTGGAACTGAGGGAGACAGAAGAGCAGGACCCCTGCTAACAGTAGCAGTACTCCTGAGACTATAAACCCTCAGATTAAATGTCTGTAAATCACCTATTTGAACTTCCAGGAGCCAAGATGGTGGAGTGATCTGTAAGTGCTCTCCCCTTCCCTTTGTTGACCTTGAAAAACCCAAAGAATATTTCACTGGGAAAAATCCTGAAATAGTGGGATAAGCTCAAGAAGGTGGGGAGATTGTTATGGAGATTCCCTCTTGCTATGGCTCAGGGGGACCAGTGCAGGACCAGAGCTGTCCCAGACAATTCCACCTCAGTCAACCTGGAGGAGATCCTGAGCACCAGGGGGTTGGAGCCAACAATCATCAACACCAGGAAAAGAAGAGAGGGAGATGAGCACTGTTTGAGATTTACTCTCATCTGATTTGGTTTGAGGAGAGAACAAACTCAGTTAAGTATAGAAATCTAACTTGCCCCATAGGCAGTAGGAAGGGAAAGGGAAAAGAAAAGGGAGTGGTTAAAAGAGAGGGTGCAAGTAATAAGGGAAATAAAAGGTAGGGGGGCTGATAGAAGGGAGGGAAGACTGTGGGAGTTGGTGATCAAAAATAAAACTCTATTGTGGAGGGAAAGGGAGAAGGGAGAACTAAAAGCATAAATGGAGAGTAGGATGGAGAGAAAGACAGAGGTAGCAGTCATAATTGTGAATATGAATGGGATGAACTCTCCCATAAAATGGAGGTGAATAGCAGAATGGATTAAAAACCATAATTCAACAATATGTTGTTTACAAAAAAAAAAACACTTTTGAAACGGGGATACACACAGGGTAAAGGTAAAAGGATGGAAAAGAATATATTATGCTTCAGCTGACATAAAAAAGCAAGGGTAGGAATCCTAATCTCAGACAAAGCAAAAGTAGAAATAGATCTAATCAAAAGAGATAAGGAAGGAAACTATATTCTGCTAACAGGAGCCACAAACAATGAAGGAATATCATTACTAAACATATATGCATCAAGTGGTATAGCATCTAAATTCAGAAAGGAGAAATTAAGGGAGTTACAGGAAGAAACAGACAGCACAACTATACTAGTGGGGGGCCTCAGCATTCCCCTCTCTGAACTTGGTAAGTCCAATCTCAAAATAAACGAGAAAGTGAAGGAGGTGAATAGAACTCTGGATAAGGTAGATGCACTAGATCTCTGGAGAAAATTGAATGAGGATAGAAAGGAATATACCCTTTTCTCAGTGGTATGTGCACATATACAAAAATTAACCATGTACTAGGGCAAAAAATACCTCACAACCCAGTGCAGAAAGGCAGAGATAGTCAATGCATCCTTCTCAGATCATAATGCAAACAAAAATTTTATGTAATGAAAGGTCATAGACCAAAAATTAATTGGAAACTAAACAATCTAATCCTAAATAATGAGTGGGTTAAACAACAAATCATAGAAAGAATCAATAACTTCATTCAAGAGAATGACAATAATGAGACAACCTACCAAAATTTATGGGATGCCGCAAAAGCAGTTCTTAGGGGAAGTTTTATGCCTAACTGAATAAAATAGAGAAAGAGGAGATCAATGAATTGGGCATGTAGCTGAAAAAGGTAGAAAAAGAACAAATTGAAAATTCCCAAGTAAATACCAAATTAGAAATACTGAAAACCAAAGGAGAGATTAATGAAATTGAAATTAAGTATTGGACTAATAAATAAAGCTAAGAGTTGGTTTTGTGAAAAAAAACCAATAAAATTGATAGACCTTTGGTCAATTTGATTTTAAGAAAAGAAAGAAGAAAATCAAATTACCAATATCAAAAATGAGGGTGGTGAACTCACCTCCAATGAGGAGAAAATTAAAACAATAATAAGAAATTACTTTGCCCAATTGTATGCCCATAAATTTCACAATCTAAGTGAGATGGATGAATATTTTTAAAACTATAAATTGCCCAGATTAACAGAAGAGGAAATTAAATACTTACATATTCCCATCTCAAAAAAGAAATTGAACAAGCCACCAATGAACACCCAAGGAAAACATCTCCAGGGTCATATGGATTTACAAGTGAATTCTATCAAGCACTCAAAAAACAGTTAATTTCAATATGATATAGACTATATGAGAAAATTGATTAAGAAGGAGTCCTACCAAATTCTTTCTATGATACAAACATGGTTCTGACACCTATACTAGGAAGAGCCAAAACTGAGAAAGAAAATTATAGACCAATTTCTCTAATCAATATAGATGCAAAAATTTTAAATAAGATATTAGCAAAAAGAAAACAGCAAGTTATCATAAAAATAATATATTATGATCAGGTAGGATTTATACTAGGAATGCAAGGCTGGTTCAATATTAAGAAAAATATTAGCATTATTGATCATATCTACAACAAAACTGATAGAAACCATATGATCACCTCAATAGATACAGAAAAAGTTTTTTTTAATTTTTTTATAAATTTATTTAATTAACTTATTACATTCATGTTCAAAAAATTTTGGGTTCAAAATTTTCTCCCCATTTGTCCCCTCCTCCCACCTCAACACACCGAGCATCCTAATTTCCCCTATCACCAATCTACCCTCTCTTCTATCATGCCTCCCTTCCCTTGTCCCCATCTTCTCTTTTGTCCTGTAGGGACAGATAACTTTCTATTCCTCGTTACCTGTATTTCTTATTTCCTAGTGGCAAGAACAATACTCAATAGTTGTTCCTAAAACTTTGAGTTCCAATTTCTCCCCTCCCCACCCATTCCCTTTGGGAAGGCAGGCAATTCAATACAGGCCATATCTGTGTAGTTTTACAAATGACTTCAATAATAGTCATGTTGTGTAATACTAACTATATTTCCCTCCATCCTATCCTGTCCCCCATTGCTTCTATTCTCTCTTTTGATCCTGTCCCTCCCCAAGTATTGACTTCCAAATGCTCGCGCCTCCCATTGTCCTCCCTTCCATCATCCCCCCACCCTGCTTGTCCCCTTCTCCCCCACTTTCTTGTACTGTAAGATAGGTTTTCATACCAAAATGAGTGTGCATTTTATTCCTTCCTTTAGTTGAATGTGATGAGAGTAAACTTCATGTTTTTCTCACTTCCCCTCCTTTTCCCTCCACTAAAAGTGCTTGCCTCCTCTATGAGAGATAATTTGCCCCCTTCCATTTCACCCTCTCTCCTCCCAATACATTTCTCTCTCACCACTTAACTTCATTTTTTGAAGATATGATCCCATCCTATTCAATTCACTCTGTGCTCTCTATCTCTGTGTGTGCGCGCATGTGTGTAGGTTTGTGTGTGCACATCTGTGCATGTGTGTGTGTGTATGTGTGTGTATATGTGTGTGTAATACTACCAACTACCCAGATACTGAAAAGTTTCAAGAGTTACAAATATTGTCTTTCCATGTAGGAATGTAAACAGTTCACCTTTGGTAAGTCCCTTATGACTTCTCTTTGCTGTTTACTTTTCCATGCTTCTTCTCATTCTTGTGTTTGAAAGTCAGATTTGCTTTTCAGCTCTGGTCTTTTCATCAAGAATGCTTTAAAGTCCTCTATTTCATTGAAAGACCATATTTTCCCCTGAAGTATTATACTCAGTTTTGCTGGGTAGGTGATTCTTGGTTTGAGTCCTAGTTTCTTTGACTTTTGAAATATCCTATTCCACGCCCTTCAATCCCTTAATGCAGAAGCTTCTAGATCTTGTGTTATCCTGATTGTATTTCCACAATACTGGAATTGTTTCTTTCTAGCTGCTTGCAAGATTTCCTCCTTGACCTGGGAATTCTGGAATTTGGCCACAATGTTCCTAGGAGTTTCTCTTTTTGGATCTCTTTCAGGCAGTGATCAATGGATTCCTTCAATATTTATTTTGCCCTCTGGTTCTAGAATTTCAGGGCAGTTTTCCTTGATAATTTCATGAAAGATGATGTCTAGGCTCTTTTTTTGATCATGGCTTTCAAGCAGTTCCATAATTTTTAAATTGTCTCTCCTGGATCTATTTTCCAGGTCAGTTGTTTTTCCAATGAGATATTCCACATTATCTTCCATTTTTTCATTCTTTTGGTTTTGTTTGGTGATTTCTTGGTTTCTCAGAAAGTCATTAGCCTCCATCTGTTCCATTCTAATTTTGAGAGAACTATTTTCTTCAGTGAGCTTTTGAACTTCTTTTTCCATGTGGCTAATTCTGCTTTTGAAAGCATTCTTCTCCTCATTGGCTTTTTGAACCTCTTTTGCCAATTGTGTGTTCCTATTTTTCAAGGTGTTATTTTCTTCAGCATTTTTTGGGTCTTCTTTATCAAGGTATTGACCTGTTTTTCATGCTTTTCTTGCATCTCTCTCATTTCTCTTCCCAGTTTTTTTCTCCACCTGTCTAACTTGATTTTCAAAATCCTTTTTGAGTTCTTCCATGGCCTGAGCCCATTGAATATCTATTTCAGATGTTTGGGATACAGAGGCCTTGACTTCTATGTCTTTCCCTGATGGTAAGCATTGTTCTTCCTCATCTGAAAGGAAAGGAGGAAATATCTGTTCACCAAGAAAGTCACCTTCTATGGTCCTTTTTTCCCCTTTTCTGGCCATTTTCCCAGACAGTTACTTGACTTCTGAGATTCCTCCCCACCCCCACCTCACCTCCAGATCTGCCCAGCTAGTGCTTGGGGTCTGAGATTCAAATGCTGGTCCCCAGCCTCAGGGCTTTCAGCAGGGGTAGGGCTGCTATTCAGTGTGAGATTAAGTTCAGGTTCTCAGGTGGGGGCAGGGCCACCTCACAGGGCTCAGTTCCCTCAGGGGGTTTATTTGGATACCTTCAAAAATGGATCCAAGCTCCTGTCTGCTTTGGGAGCTCCTGTCCTCTGCTACCTCTGCTGCTGCCTCCCGAGGAGGCCTGAGTTATGGAGACACCCCGCTCCCCTCTCGGCCAGCCCAGAAGGCTCTCTCACTGACCTTTGGCGCCTGTGAGTTGAGGGACCTTTGTGGATGTCAGAGATTCCTTCCGTGAAGCCTGCTCAGATCTGCTCCTCTTGGTTGAACGGCCAAGGTATGGCTGGGCTCTGCTCCAGGTCCGGTGCGTGATGGACCTTTGGTGTCAGATTTTCAGGGCTCTCTGGAACAGAAATCTCCTCCACTCCATTGTTGTGTGGCTTCCCCTGCTCCAAAATTTGTTGGGAGTTCCTCTTTACAGGTAATTTATGGGCTGTGGGTTCAGAGCTAGCATATGTGAATCTTTCTACTCTGTCATCTTGGCTCCTCCCCCCAGAAAAAGCTTTCCACAAAATACAACACCCATTCCAATTGAAAACACTGGAGAGAATAGGAATGAATGGAGCCTTCCTTAAAATAATAACCAGTATCTACCTAAAATCATTAGCAAGCATTAAATACAATGGGGATAAGCTAGATGCATCTCCTATATGATTAGAGGTGAAACAATATGGTAGTAGAAATGTTAGCTTTAGCAATGGGTTGAAAAAGAAATTGAAAGATTTAGAATAGGCAAAGAAGAAACTAAGTTATTACTCTTTGCAGGTGATATAATGACATACTTAGAGAATCCTAGAGAATCAAAGGATAAATTGAAATAATGAACAACTTTGGCAAATTTTCAGGTTATAAAATAAACCCACATAAAGCATCTGAATTTCTATATATTACCAACAAAGTCCAACAGCAAAAGACAGAAAGAGAAATCCTATTTAAAATTATGGTAGATACTATAATATATCTGGGAGTCTACCTGCCATAACAAACCCAGTGACTATATAAACACAATTACAAAACACTTTTCACACAAATAAAGTCAGATCTAAGTGGAAAAACATCAGTTGCTCATGGGTAGGCTGAGCTAATATAGTAAAAATGACAATTCTACCTATTCTACCTACTTTATTCAGTGCTATATCAATCAAAGTACCAGAAAATAATTTTCCAGTGCTAGAAAAAATGATATTAAAACTCATCTGAAAGAACAAAAGGTCCAGAATATCAGGGGAATTAATGAAAAGAAACACTAGGGAAGGTCACCTAGCCCTACCAGATCTCAAATTGTATTATAAAACAACAATCATCAAAACCACTTGGTACTGGCTAAGAAATACAGGGGTAGGCCAGTGGACTAGGTTGGGTACTCAAGACACAGCAGTCAATAAATATAGCAGTCTTCTGTTTGAGAAATCCAAGGACCTCAGCTTCTGGGATAAGAACTCACTGTCACAAAAACTGCTAGCAAAACTGACGCAGGAAATGTGGAACACTTAGAGCTTGGTTAAACACTGAGGATGCCAAGGTCATCCACTACATCCTGAGCCATCACCAGCCATCTTGACTCTGTCCTACCACTGGACTATGATGGCTCTAGAGGAGAGAGTGGGGCTGATGACTTCGTGCAACTCTGCCTCACTTAAATCCAATTTACTCACAAATCAAGACAAAATCCATACTATTTTACTATTATGCCTCAAAGTCCTGTGGCAACAGGCAAGTGATGAAGCAGCAGGTGCGGATACACTGGGAGCTGTAGTCACAACCTTGCACATAGGTGGCCCAGGTCATAGGGTTGTTTATCACTGGAAGCAACAGTGGGACTTGGCAGCCCCCTGGGTATCTGAGCAGCCTTTCAAGGGGCTAGAAAATGTGCTTTACACATTATATGCTTACCTAGCCCTGGCCTGATTGCCACAGCAGGTAGGGAATCCCACTATGTGGTTGAAACACAAAAAAAACCTTACAAAACGTATATAAAAACATCTGCAAAGATGATCTCACTCACCATCGGCACATGGAACATGTGCACATTTATTGACAACACAAAATCCAGCGAAAGCAATGATCATTTGCTGCTGAAGACTTATGCATCACATGAACTACTTATCACCAACACTGTTTTCTATTTACCTAAATGTAGTAAAACATTATGGATGCACCCTCACAGCAAACAATTGCATCTAATAGACTATGTGATATAAGAAGAAGTGACAGAAAAGATGTGAAAATGACAAATGCAATGTGTGGTGTAGAGTGCTGGACTGATCAAAGACATCCTTTCCAAGCTAAATATTTGCATTCGTCAAAAGTGCTGACCTCCAAGGCAAAATGACTACCAGAAGAATCAATGTCAACAAATTAGAGCATTTCTCTGAGCATGAAGAGTTTGCTGCTAACTTGGGAGGGAAAGTTGAGCCAACACCAACACATAGTTGGTAGCAGTGGAGCAGAAAAGGAATGGGCAGCTTTCATAGATCTGGTATACAGCACTGCATTTGCTCATTTTACAGATGAAAAAACTGAGGTCTAAACTTAAGTGACTCATTCAGTGTCACATAGCTAGTAAGTGTTAAAAGACAGATTTGAATTCAGACCTTTCTGACTCCAGGTCCAGCTCTCTATCTATTGGACCACCTACCTACCACTAGCAGACTTTACTTGAAGTCTTTATTTTCTCCCAAGGTTACCAGTTCTACTTTTGCATAACTTCTATTGTTAGGAAATCTTTCCTGATACCAAGTATAAATTTGCCTCAGTAACTTCATTCATTGCTCCTGGGTTTTCCCTCTAGGGTCAAGAAGAACAAATCCCCTTCTACAAACAAAATCTCTCCAGAAATTTGAAGACAGTTGTCATGCCCCACACCTTTGAGTCTTCTCTTCTCTAAGATGAATATTCCCAGTTCCTTTAACCTATACTCTTCACCATTGTGGTCTACTTCTTAAGGGTATATTCCAGTTTAGCAATGACTTTTTTCCAATCTTTCTAGTCTACTGCCAAATTGATTTCCTTAATCATGTGACTCTCTGCCTCCCTGCTCAATAAACTCCAATGGTTCCCTATTACCTCCAGCATCCAATACAAAATTCCCTCTTTGACTTTTAAAACTTCACAACCTGACCTTTTCAAATATTTTCAGTCTTTTTACACATTACTCCCCTGAAGGTACTCTCCAATCCAGTGACGCTGGACCCCTTTCTTGAAATCACCCATAACATTCCATCACCCAACTAAGAGCATTTTCTCTGGCTGTTCCCCTGCCTAGAATACTCTCCCCTCTTCATCTTCACCTCCTCACTGTCCTGGATTCCTTCAAGTCCTAGCTAAAGTTACCTTCTATAGGAAACTTTTCCCAGTCTTCCTTACTCTTAGTGGCATTCCTCTGAGGCAATTGATTCTGTATATAACTAGTTTGTACACCATTGTTTGCAACTTGACTCTCTCCTTCAGAATAGAGACTGGAGTTTTTGTTCCTTTGTTTTGCTTTTCTTTGTTTTCCCAGCATCTGGCATAGCATCTGATCCATAGCTGGTGCTTAATGAATTCTAAGTGATCGATTCCTAAACTTTGGTGAACTGAACACAAGATCCCAGATGGGATCTGACCATGACTGATCACACAGAAACTATCAATTTCTTATTCAATCAATCAGTAAGTATTTATTAAGATCCTACCAGGTGCTAGAGACTGGCAGTACAAATGCAATGAAAACATTGCTATTTGAAAGAAGTTTACATTTTATCAGGGACTACTAAGGTGTATACAAATCTAATTGGAATAAATATAAAGAAAATAAATGTAAATTAGTTAAGTACAAGGTTGTTTAAAAGAGAGAGTACATGCATTTGGAGGCCTAGAAATGCATAATGCTTGAGCTGTGCCTTAAAGGAAGAGAGACATTTCAGGAGGCAGAAGTGAAAAAGGAATACAGTCTAGGCATATGGAGGGACCTGTATAAAGGTACAAGAAATGGGAGATGGAATGTCATGTGTGGAAAAGAGAGAAGGCATGTTTTACTGGAATTCTGAGTGTAGGAGGAGAGTAGCATATAATGAAGATGGAGAGATAGGTCAGGTCCAGATTGTCAAGGGTTTTAGAAGCTTAAAAAAGGAGTTGAAATTTTATCTGGAGGAAAGAGGGAGTCACTGGAATTGAATGAGGGAAGTGATATGGTCAGATCTGTATTGTAGAAGCAATGTTTAGAATGGGATGGAGTGAGGAAAGGCAAAGCAGGGAGACCATTTAGGATGCCATGGCAATAGTCTAGGTGAGAGATGATGAACAAAACAGTAGCTATGTGAGTTAAGAAAAAGTGATTCAAGAGATATGATAAAGGCAGAAGTGGCCAGATTTGGCAACTGATTAGATGTTTTAGTGGAGAGAAAATAAGGAATTGAGATAACACCAAAGTTATGAAGCTAAGATATTGAAAAAATGGTGAGGCCTTCAACAGAAATTAGGAAGTTTGGAAGAAAGGTAGGTTGGGAGGGATAGATAACAAATTCTGTTTTAGATGTTGAATTCAAGATTTCTGTAGGACATCCAGTTTGAAATGTACAGTAGGCAATTAGTATGGGGTTGATCCTTAAAAGAGAGACTGGAATTTCATTGTGGTTTTATTGGTATAGAGACAAGAATTATATGAGATCACTGAGAGAGCTTAGAGAGAGAATGGTAGGTGACCCAGGACAGCACCTTGATGGAACATCCATAAATAACAGGCATGAGCTGACTGATGAACCGACAAAGGAAACTAGCCCATACCATACTTCTAGAAGCTATGCTATTGTTAATGAAACCCTCAGACTCATCAGCATTTGGACTGCCATCACACTTCATATTGAATTTGAAGTCCACTTAAATCTGTTGATCTTTTTTCAGGAAAAAATATCAATTCTCTAACCATGGTTCCCACATCATTATGAAGCTAAATTTCAGACTTTATGTTTCTCATTACTCAACTTTTCTAATTTAATTAGTACCTATGTTCAAGCCCGTCAAGATTTTGGGAGGATCCTGGGAAGGGAAAAAAGAGAATAAGCATTTACATAGCATCCACTATATGACAGGTGCTAATTTTACAAACACTTTCTCATTTGGTCATCACAACAATCCTGCAAGATAGGTTCTATGATTATACCCATTTCACAGATGAGGAAATTGAGGCAAGTGGAGGCTAAGTGACTGACCAGAGTCATACAGCTAATATGTGTTGAGACCAGATTTGAGTTCTGGTCTTTCTGACTCCATGCCCAGGGTTCTATCCACTAAGCCAACAACTGCCTCATGCCATCCAATCTGTTAGCTATATCTCCCAGTTTTTTGGCACTGACAGGCAAGCTTTTATCTGTGTCATTAATAAAAATGTTAAACAGCATAGGACAAAGGATTGATCCCTGGGGCACTACACCGCAGACCTCCCAAGTTGACATGGAACAATTAGTGAGTACTTCTTGAGTCTTAACCATCCAGTCATTTGTGAATACCATTGTTGTTTCCCCTTCATTTCTGGAGAGGACCAATGACATAACAGGGTGATGTCTTAACTCGTGTGAATGGGATTTAAGTGAGGCAGAGAAGCATGTCTGACCAAACTCTAAGTACTCTAAAGCACTTGCTTCAGCCACCTTCATGGCTGTTGAAACAAATTGTTCTCGTCTGCCCATTTCACTGGGCAAAGTCTTCCCATTCTGGGGGTACATATCCCCAAGAATCAATGAGTTTGTGGCCTTTCAGTTACCCTATACTCTTGCCAAAATTCATGCCTCTCCACCTTGCACACAATGATAGAGTGAAAAAAATGTTAAAAGCTTTGCTGAAATTTAAGCATAGCTACAGCATCCCCTTGATCTACCATCTATTTACTCTGTCAAAGGAAATGAGATTAATTTAATATAACCTATATTTCTTGAAGCCATGCTAGCTTTTAGTGATTTAGTTCACCTTTCTAAGCGCTCACAAACAATTTCCTCCATAATGTTTTCTAAAAATTTGCTGGGAATAGAAGTTAATTTTCTTACTCTACAATTTACTGATTCTTTCCTTTTTCTTGAAAATTGAAACATTTGTCCTTCTCTAGTCTTCCTGAATCTCTTCTGTTCTTCAGGGTCTCTGGGGTAAGTTGTTTTACCATTCTTTGTTCAATTCCTGCAGGATCATTTCTTGTTGTTCAGTCATTTCAATCATGCCCAACTCTTCATGACTTGATTTTGGGTTTTCCTGACAAAGATACTGAAGTAATTCGCCATTTTCTTCTCCAGATCATTTTACAGACAAGGAATGAGGCAAACAGTGTTAAGTGACTTGCCCAGGGTGACATAACTAGTAGATTTCTGAAGCCAGATTTGAACTCAGGAAAATGAGTCTTCCTGACTTCAGGCCTGCCACTCTATCTACTGTACCACCTACTTATCCAACCTAGCTGCAGAACCACACCACCCTTTTATATACATCCTCAATTAATTACCTATGCTTACACCTTCTACACTTTTTAAAAATTCTGTTTGTTAGGGGCAGAGTCAAGATGGCAGAGTAGAAAGATATATATACACTAGTACTTCCCGAAAGCCCACAAAATACCTGTAAAAAGAACTCTCAATAAAGTCTAGAGCAGCAGAAGCCACAGAACACAGAACAAAAGAGGTTTCCAGCCAAAAGTAACTTGGAAGGCTGACAGGAAAGGTGTATCTCATGGGACACTGTGCAGAGCAGAGCACAGCCCTGGCCATGCAGCACTGAGAGGAACAGGACCTGAACAGACCTCCAGGCAGAGTTCCTAGCAGGGAAGGTCCCAGAAACCTCAACCCACAAGCGACAAAGAAAGCTCCAAAGGTCAGTGGGGGAGGGCTTGCCCAGGTGGGGGAGAGGGAACAGGAGTTTCTCCAAAAATAGCCCCAGGCTATGGCAGAGGCCACAGTAGCAGAGTGTAGGCAGCTAGGGAGGCCTGGGAAGCAACCTGGATCCATTGTTCAGGCAGCTCAGCTTAAAGCCTCTGGCAGTAGGGAGCAGCTCTGACTGATGGCTCCACCTCCACCCAAAGCCCAGGAGAACCAAGGAGCTGAGTCTAATCTCTTGACAAGGATTCAGAATCAAGTAACTGGCTGGGAAAATACACAAAAAAGGGAAAAAAATAAGACCATGGAAGGTTATTTTCTTGGTGAACAGGTGTCTCCTTCCATCCTTTCAGATGAGGAAGAACAAGGCTTACTGTCACAGGAAATTAAGATCCCTCTCTCCAGGGCCTCCAAAGTGAACTTAAATTGGAAACTCAGGTAATAGAAGAGCTTGAAAAGTGAGTTAGCAGCTTGCTAAAGCAGAACCAAAAAAAAAATGGTGAGGAAAATAACACCTTTAAAAAGAGGCTAGCTCAATTGGAAAAAGAGGTTCAAAAAGCCAATGAGGAGAAGGAGGCAGTGAAAAGCAGAATTAGCCAAATGGAGGAGAAGGGTCAAAAGATCACTGAACAAAACAGTTCTCTGAAAGAGAGAACTGAGTTCAGGGGAATAAATGACTATGAGATAAACCAAGCAGTTAGAAAACAAGACCAAAAGTTTGAAAAAATAGAAGATAATGGGAAACATCTCACTGAAGAAACAACTGACCTGGAAAATAGATCCAGGAGAGACAATTTAAAAATTATGGGACTACCTGAGAGCCATGATCAAAAAAAGAGCCTAGATATTATCTTCCACAAAATTATAGAGGAATACTGTCCTGATATCCTAGAACCAGAGGGCAAAATAAATATTGAAAGAATCTACCAATAACTTCCTGAAAGAGACTCGGAAAGAGAAACTCCTAGGAATATTGTGGCCAAATTTCAGAGTTCCAAGGTCAAGGAGAAAATACTGCAAGCAGTTACAAAAGAAATAATTCAAATATTGTGGAAATACAGTCAGGATAACATAGGATCTGGCAGCTTCAACATTAAGGGATCAAAGGGCTTGAAATAGGATATTCCAGAAGTCAAAGGAACTGGGATTAAAACCAAGAATCACTTACCCAGCAAAACTGAGAATAATACTTCAAGGGAATAAATGGTCATTCAATGATATAGAAGACTTTCAATCATTCATGTTGAAAAGACCAGAACTGTATAGAAAATTTGACTTTCAAACACAAGAATCAAGAGAAACTTGAAAAGGTAAACAAGAAAGAGAAATCATAAAAGACTTTCTAAAGCTGAACAGTTTATATTCCTACATGGAAAGAAAATATTTATAACTCTTGAAACTTTTCTCAGTATTTGGGTAGGTGGAGGAATTGTACACACACACAAACACACACAAACACACACAGAGTATAGGCTGTGTTGAATCAGAAGAAATTATATCCCCCCAAAAATGATATAAAATAAAAATTAAGGGGTGAGAGAAGGAAATACTGGGAGAAGAAAGGGAGAAGTGGAATGAAGCGGGCTATAACTCATAAAAGAGATAAAGAAAAATCTTGTTCAATGGAGGAGAAAAGGGAGAAGGGGAGAGTGGGAAAGTGAAGCTACTCTCTCCTCATATGGCTTAAGGAGGGAATAACATGCTCACAAAATTTGGTATGAAAATCTATCTTATACTACAAGAAAGTAGGGGAAGAGGTGACAAGTGGGGTGAAGGGAATGATGGAAGGGCAAATGGGAGAAGGGAATAACTAGAAATAAACTCTTTTGGGAAGGGACAAGGTCAAAAGAGGAAATAAAAAAAATAAGGGGGGATAGAGTAGGATAGAGGGCAATACAGTTAGTATTACACAACATGATTATTATAACCTGTATTGAATTGTTTACTTTCTCAGTGGGGATGGGGAGGGAGGGAGGGAGGGAAAGAAGGTGGAATTCAAAGTATTAGAAATAAATATTGAGAATTATTATTGCATATAACCAGGAAATAAGAAACACAGGTAATGGGGTATAGAAATTTATCTTGCCCTACAAGAAAAGAGAAAATGGGGATAATGGAAGTGTGGAGTGTGATAGAAGGGAGGGCTCACTGAGGGAAGGGGTAATTAGAATGCGAGGTATTAGGAGGTGGGGGAGGGGAGAGATGGGGAGAAAAATTGAACATGTTACAAAGTGATGTAAAAGCAATTAGTACCGAAGCAATTGACCGAATTAATTACTGAGACTAAATCAGAGTCATCTTTAGTTTGGGGAAATGAATTTTATTCATTCATTCTCCTAGAGACAGATGATTTCAGCTAAAATTTGGCATTGATGGAAAAGTTAAGGTTTTAATGGTAAATTTGATTTTATGATTGTTATTTAAGCATGAACTAGCAGAGGTATAGAAAGGCCTGTAAGCCACTTAAGACTTGCCTCAAAAAATGTTCCTTAGCCAATGTGAAATTATAGTCATATCTGAAACCTGGTTATTAGAACTTGCTATTTTAAGATACTATGGTACTATTAAGTGACTGCTCTTCTGAGTCTAACTCCAGATATGGATAGCAACAAAGGCAGTCTGAGCCTCTGATCCATGATGCCAGTAAGCCTGTGAGATGCTGGTATGAACTGAAAAAGGTGATCTCATGGGAAGGGTGGGAGACTGGCTATTCAGCTTGGGCTGAGGTAGGATTCTCCTGACTCAGTTTCTCCACTGACACTTGACAGACCCTAAGCTTCACTGAGTACAAGTTGACAATCTACTCCTGCCTGGAACTGACATGAAATTGGGGAGATATTGTTTCCCTGCAATGCCCCTACTCTTAATGGCAATTTCCTATAGTCAAAAGGTTTGCAAGCTTAATACGAGATCTATTAAATTATAGATTGTTGGTAAGGGAACATCCGAGGTCAAGTCTAAAATTTAGCTGTTAGACTTAGGACTTTAGACCAAAAACAATAAGTTAGGGGCCTTTAATTCTTAGTAATAGTGTGGAGACAATTAGGTCAAGGGCTTATGAAGTTAGCATACGTAGTTATTATTTGTTTCTCAGTTTGTTAGGGTTTAAAAAGATCTATTTGTGGTCTATATTGTAAATGCTTTAAAAGAAGTATCACCTGACCAAAAGTTGGAATTGTATTATGTGATATGAACTATGTTAAAAATTTAAAAAATCATAAATTAAATAAAATTAAATTAAATTTTGTTTGTCAATATTTTTCCAGGCTGCATTCTTTAAGCAACTTTCTTTTTTCCTCATCAGACCCAAGTGTCTCCCATCCTTCTTGGGCTAACTTGCCCCTATAGAATTGTTGTTTATAGTGTTTTGCCTTCCTTCTTACAATCTCATTTTCCAATTTTTTTTTTATTTTAAAACCCTCAAAATTAGATTTGAAAATTCCAAGCAAATGTTTTTTACCTTTGTTGGGTGTGTTTTATTCCTATTCAGGAGTTTGTTATGTTATTCCACTATTTTAATTCATGAACCAGAAATAAAAATTCCATTCTCAGATAACATATTCTCTTCCAGCTGTTCACTTGCCATAACTACCATTATCTTCTAAATCTAATATTTTCAAATGAAAGGAATGATTTTTAAAATACCACCTGTGAGCCCTTCAGTTTTCTGCCCAGGACCTGATAATCCTTAGCAATATTTGCCAGGTATCTCTGGTTGTATTATCTGTCTCCATATGAATTATCAGATGTGTACAGTATTCAGAGTATTTGATAATCCTTGTTAGACTCTCTGTTATATCTAGATAGTAGACCCTCCTGTGGTTTTCATCCTTCAAGATCCTTTTCCAACTATGTCTACTCTATGAAGTCTCCCCTGCTTACAGATCTTTCTCCTCAAAATTACTGTATCACCACTCTCATCAAGCCATTCCCTTGCTCAAGAATATTTAGGGGGCCCCTATTGAGTACAGAATCAAAAACAAATGCCTCAAACTGGTTTACAAGACTTCCTGGTTCCAACTTACTTTTATGACCTTAGCTCAAATTACCTCTCCCCCCACACCCATCATGCACTTTATGCTATGAATAAATGAAACTAGTCACTTCTCTCATACATTTCCCCAAGCTTTCAGTCCTTGGTGCCTTTTCTCATAATTCACCACACCTGTAAGAGCTGATAGGCTGTAACCCCAACTGTCCCTCCCCTACTAATCTCCTCCTATAAAGAAGTGACTTCTCAGTAATTTTTGCATGTCAGTTTGGGTATTTGTGGCTATATGTTATCATACTGAAGGATTTGGATACCTTTCACACTTTTTGGCCTTTTAAGTTACACTTTAAAAAAAGAATGAATGGAGCTCTAAGAGACTTGGGTACAAATCATAATTCTTTATGGATGTGGTCCTAGGAAAATCATTTCCCTTTTATAGACCACAGTTGTACAAAGTGAGCAAACTAAATTAGATGATCTATAGATTTGGAACAAATAAGATTATGCCTTTTGTCAATCTTTGCACCAAAGCTTTGTTTTCTGTTACTTCTTTCATTTAACTTACCCTCTCCCCACCTCTAAAACACAACCTATTTTTTCTTAGTAGGATAATAGAGGGTAGAGAGGAGGGTGCCTTCTTTGCTAAAGTCTAAAATGCCAGGAAAACACTACCTGCCCCAGTAGGAAAAGAGTAGGAAAGAGCTGGGAGTAATGACCATAAAATAATTTTTAAATGGTATGAAAGTTCCTAGTCTTAGAAATTAAAAGAATGAAAAACTGAGGTTCCATTTGAATGTGCCATTTCTTTGTACACCCACACAGTCATCAACAATCATAGATGCACATTAAAGTCCATGAAATGTTCTGTTTTTTTCACATGATAACACAAGTCTCACAGTCTACAACTCTCTGGAGCATGCTAGAGATAGAGATGTCCTTTTGTTATTATGATTGGAGAGACAAGTGAACTTTAAGAACAGGAAGGTTCTTGCTGTCAGTCACCTAAATGCTTCTCTACTCCAAGCCTATTTGTAAGTAGCATAAAAAAGCAAAGAAATCCTAGACCCCTAAGCTAGTATTCCCCAAACTGGATCATATTCCATGACTATAAAGTTGATTGAATTGGAAGCAGAGAGAATAGGAAGGGCAGATGAGACTACTCTGTGGTAGAGTAATGTATCCCAGAGGAGCCTGGTTACCTAGGTATTTTTAATACTATAAAGCTAGCTAGCATTTCTATAACACTTTAATGTCCACAAAGCCCTTTATGAAAATCTCATTTTAATTTCATAGCAGCCCTAGGAGATAGGTATTATAATTATTCCCATTTTAGAGAGGAGGAAACTGAAGTAGACAGAAGTTAAATGACTTGGCCAGGGTCACACAGTTAGAAGACATCCAAGGTGTCTTTTGAACTCAGGTCCTCCTGACTCCAGTCCTTGAAACCCATCTCTCAGTCCATTGAGCCATCAGTTACTTCTCTATTAAGGTCTTTTCTATGTGCTAAGCACTGAGGATATAAAAGACAGGATAATCCCTGCTCTCAAAAGTTTACATTCTAGTGGGGGAAAAGAGTACATAACGAAAGCTGAAAGGAGAGGGAGCAACAACAAAGGTTAGAGTTTAAGGTTGGGAAATGATGTGGAGCATTTGTTCTAGAGCAAAGGTTTTGGTTCCATCTAGGAACTGGAGGAGGAATAGAGTGGTGGAAGCCCAGGTGGGAAGAAGACCTTCTAGGCACAAGTTAATGAAACAGAAAAGTACAGATCTAGTCAAATCTAAGTGACAAGGTAATTTTTATCTGGTTCATTCCAAATGAGAGACACAGAAATAGGATGCAGCAAGCATTTCTACATCCATTTTTGTTCATGATCTGAAGTTAAATAATTATAACATGGAAAGAAACTAAAAACATAGAATTTCATGATTGAAAATGACCTTAGAAAATAAAACACAGAGTTGGAAGAGCCTTTACCATAAAATTTTTAGGGCTGAAATGGACATTAGATCACACAATATATAATAGCAGAACTTAGAATATAAAATTCTATGCCTAGAAGAGACCTGAGAATATTTTAGAGCCAGGAGAGAAAATAGAACATATACAAATGTTAGACATGAAGAGAATCTTAGGAGTTAGAACATAGATGAACAGAGCTGGAAAAGGAATTATGGTGTGGAACAGGATTCCTTACTTTTTTCCACTTGTGACCCGTTTTTTAATTTTGGCAGAGTTTGTTAGTTTACTTGGTCTGACGGCATACATAATACAAAGTGCATGTGCTTTGTGCTGAGAACCAAGGCTTCAGTGAAGTTATGTGATACAACATGGGCAAGTACTGCCAGATATACCTTGGATTCCTTGCAAGTGTGATTTTGAATTAATTTTTGTCACTGTACATTCAGAAACCTTTTACTGCTGTCAAATTTTTCATGACCCCTTATGGAGTCACAACCCATAGTTTAAGAAGCACTGATCTAGAACATATAGATGCCAGAATTGAAAGGTACATTGCAGCATAGACTTTGAGAACTGGAAGGAACCTTTGGACACAGCAGGAAGAGGGAGAAGGACTTAAGACACTGCATCTAGGTAAGAGTCTTAAAACATACAACATAGAACATTACATCTGGAAAGGAACTTACAGTACAAGATGTAAGAACATAGGGCAGAGAATGCAAAATGTTAAGAGTTAGACTTTGAATATGATCTAGTCCAACCCTCTTGTATTACATTGAGGAAACTGAGTCCCAGAGAGGGGTAATGACTTGGTCACAATCTCATGGTGAGTCTGGGGCAAGCTCTTGGGCCAATGTTGTTGACACCACATTGACTTTCCCCATCATGTTCACTGGGCTGGAGTGGATGGTGGTTCAAAGAACCAGAGTGAGTGGCAAAATTGGGAGAGGGGACTAAGGAGAGAGAAAGGAGAGATTTTATGGAAGGAACCTCCTTCTGGGGTCAGAGATGGCTCTGAAAACTGTAATAGGCTTCAGAGTGTTGCCCAGAAAGATGCTCATTAAGAGGCAGCTGATGTGAGTACTAACAGAAGGTAGCTTCTCTCCTAGGGCTGGTAGGATGACTTTGTACATTCTGCCTAATTCCTACCAAGGACTGGGGGTGGGGTACTGACAGAGAGGGACCAAAGAGAGAGAAAAGCAGGAAGCAACAACTTTTTTGTTTCTTTTTCCCACTAGCACTAAATGAAAAAGCTGATCAAGAAGCAATATCAGACACTGCTAATTGGCCCCAACCCAAATTGACCTTGCCCATGGACAGATATGAAGCTGCCCAAAAGCATGAGGAAAGATACTTCAACCTAAAACTCTTTATAAAATTACTCTGTTAGTGTCTTTTAGTGTACTGTTAGTGACTTTAGGTCAACAAGTGGATCTCCTAGAAGAAAAGAGACCTGAATCACTGGGTGATCATCAGTCAAAATTACATTTCTCTTTGGCCCTCAGTTTTCCCCTGTGTAAATGGAGTGTAACACTAAATGATATCTAAGGTAGCTGATTTCCATGTTCTTACATCTCTTCCAACTCTTACATTCTATGCTCTAAGGCCCATTCCAGTTCTGAAAACTAATTTTCTAAAACCTATTATTTCATGTTGTAATGTTTCATCCAGCTCTGATATTCTGTGTTCTAATTTTCCTTCCAGTTCTGCGAGTCTGCATTTGAAAACTGTTTCTAGTTCTAACATGCCATGAAAGTCTATGTTCTATAGCCATTCTAGTTCTAACATTCTATGTTCTAAAATCTCTTCCAGGCCTAATATTTTATGTTTTAGGTCCCTTACACTTCTGAAGGTTTCTCTTCTAAAACCACTTTCAGTTCTAACATTCCATGTTCTGAGACTATTTCAAGTTCTAAGAGTCTCTGCTTGAAAACTCTTTCCAGTTCTAACATTCTATGTTCTTGGGTCTCTCCAAACATTGACATTCAGTGGATTTTTTAATACAATTCAATTTAACAGGTTAATTTTTATTCAATACAATTCAATTTAACAGGTACTTAATGAGTAGTTGCTATTTTCACTAACTATTGCTTGATCCTGCAGGAGATCCAAAGCCTACTTGTCTTTACAATCTAGAATGAGGGATAGATAGACATAAAATTTCTTTTGGCCACCATCATCAGTACTTATGCCCCCACCATGACAAACCCTGATGAGGTCAAAGAAAAATTTATGAAGATCTAGAGACTATTATCATCAATATACCAAAAGAGCATAAGCTTATAATTCTGGGTGACTTTAATGCTAGAGTAGGTTCAGACTACCAGACTTGGCAGGGAGTTCTAGGAAGGAATCTAGTTGGAAACAGCAATGGTCATTTACTGCTGAAGACTTGTGCATCACATGACCTTCTCATCAACAACACTGTTTTCTGTTTACCTAAAAGCATTAAAACTTCATGGATACATCCTCACAGAAAACATTGGCATCTAATAGGCTATGTGATATAAGGAGAAGAGACAGACAAGATGTGAGAGTGACAAAGACATTGTGTGGTGCAGAGTGCTGGACTGATCATAGACTTATCCTTTCCAAGTTAAATATTTGCATTCATCAAAAGTGATGCACCAAGGAAAAATGCCTACCAGAAAAATTCATGTCAACAAATTAGAGCTCTTCTCTGACTGTGAACAGTTTGTTGCTAACTTGGAGGTAAAGTTGAGCCAACACACAGTTGGCAACAATGGAGAAGAAAAGGAGTGAGCAGGTTTCAGAGATTTGGAATATAGCACTGCATTTGCTCATCTGGGTCAGAACACTCACAAACACCAAGACTGGTTTGATGAAAATGATGGGGAAATTCAGAAACTGTTAAATGAAAAATGAGAACTCCATAGGATATACCAGCAGGATAGTTCATCCACCTCTAAAAAGGCAGCATTTAATTCCATCAAAAGCAAAGTACAAGCAGAGCCCAGAGGGATGCAGGATTCCTGGCTCATTTAGAGTTTTATTCTGACAGTAACAGTCCAAAGCACTGTTACGATTCCCTGAAAGCTATTTATGGACCAAAAACCTGTGGTGCATCACAACTACTCAGTGCCAGTGGAGCCACAGTGATTAGTGATAAGGACATGATCCTAGAGATATGGACTGAACACTTTCATAGTGTTCTCAACAGACTATCATCAATCAAGGCTGATGCCATTGACAGTTTACCTCAGGTTGAAATCAATCCCTCCTTAGCTGAACTTCCAACTGAAGAAGAGGTTTTGAGGGCCATTAAGTCTCCTTTTTTGTGGCAAAGCATCTGGTGCTTCCAACTGGGATTTACAAGGTAGTGGGACTATTGCTCATATAAAAGCTGACTGAAATAGTCCAGGTTATATGTCAAGAGGAGGTTATACCCCAGGAGTTCAAGGATGCCTCCATTGTCTATCTCTAAACATAAAGAGAATAGATGGTCCTTCAACAATCTCAGGGGATTCTCTCTTTCTCTTAGCCATTGCTGGCAAGATTCTTGCTAGAGTCCTCCTTAATAGGCTGATCCTTCATGTGAAAGAAGGTCATATACCTGACAGTCAGTGTGTCTTCAGAAAGGGCTGAGGAACAGTTGATACGGTATATGCTGCCCAACAACTCCAGGAGAAATGCCAGGAGCAGAACAGAGGTCTGCACAACATTTACAGATCTGACCAAGGCCTTTTACACTGTTAGTCATGAAGGCTTATGGAAAATTATGTCAAAAATTGGTTGATTGGAGTTCATCAGTATTGTATGTCAATTTCATGATGGCATGTTTACCCGGGTTTTGGACAATGTGGACAATGGTGTCACCTTCCCAGTCACCAGTGGAGTGAAACAGAGCTGTGTGCTTGCTCCCATGCTCTTTATCATGACGTTTTCAGTGCTTTCAGTGCTTTCAATGAGGATGAACATGGAATCAAGGTCAGTTACTATACTGATGCTAAGTTCTTTGATTTGAAAAGGCTACAAGCCAAGACTAAAGTGGAGAGAATATTGGTGCATAAAATCATGGTTTGCAGATTATCGTGACCACAATGCAGCCTCTGAAGCTGAGATGCAATAAAGTATGGATCAATTCTCTGCTACCTCTGCTAATTTTGGCCTAATAATTAACACCAGGAAAACACAGGTGTTCCATCAGCCACCATGACACCATTCATACCTGGAACCATCAGTTATAACAAATGGAGAAGTTTTGAACGCTCTGGATAAGTTTGCTTACCTTGGTAGTATACTTTCCAGGAATGTATACATTGACAATGAAGTTGATGCATGCATTGCCAGAGCTGGCTTAGTGTTTGGGAGGCTCTAAAGAAAAGTTTGGGAGAGAAGAGGTATTAGACTGACTAGCAAACTGAAGGTCTAAAGAATTGTTGTGGTGACTTCATTGTTGTATGCCTGTGAAATCTGAACAGTCTACCAGCACCATGCCAGGAAACTGAATTACTTCCATTTGAACTGTCTTAGGAAGATTCTGAGGATCACCTGGCAGGATAAGGTACCAGACACTGAAATCCTTGCTCAAACTGAACTGCCAAGTATTCAAACTATGCTTCAGAGAGCACAGCTCCAATGGGCTGGCCATGTTGTTCGAATGCAAAATGCACACTTGCCAAAAAGACTATTTTATGGAGAACTCACATGGGGCAGGTGATCAACATGGTGGTCAGAAGAAGTGATACAAGGACGCTCTCAAGGTCTCTCTCAAGAACTTTGCATTTGACTATGAAACATGGAAGGCACTGGCACAGGACTGCTCAGCATAACATGCCCGCATCAGAAAGGGTGCTGTGCTCTATGAGCAAAGTACAACTGAGGCAGCATAAAGTAAACATATCCACCCCAAATATTCACATGGACTAGCTGTGCCCAACCTCTGGTAGAACATTCCTAGTTCATATTGGTCTGATCAGCCATAATCAAACACACTGAAATTTCACTTAATTAAAGTGATGTCATTTGGTCCCCTTTGAGAATGAAGGACAACAACCAATCCTTTGGTACTTAGAGATTTCTTACAACAATCTTAGGAGGGAGGTGGTGCCACTATTTTTAACAATGTTGATTTTACCAGATCTGTGGTTTCTTTAGCATAAGGGATTGATTCCCATAAGAAAGATCGCTCTCCAGATGCAGATCTTGCCTGGGGGACTAAGATGTTAAGTGACTTTACCATGTGCCTCAGATGTACATGCTCTGGAGCTTTCCCAGTCACCAGTGGAGTGAAACAAGGCCATGTGCCTGCTCCCATGCTTTCTGGCATGATGTTTTCAGTCATGTTTTCAAATGCTTTCAGTGAGGATGAACATGGCATCAAGGTCAACTACAACACTGACAGTAAATTCTTCAACTTAAAAAGTCTACAAGACAAGACCAAAATGGAGAGAGTATTGACACATGATTTTTTGTTTGTAGATGAGGTACTAGATATCTTTACTCAAACTAAACTGCCAAGCATTCTAAACTGCTTCGGAGAGTGTAATTTCAATGGGCTGGCCACAATGTTCGAATGCAAAACATGCGTTTGCCAAAAAGACTATCATATGGGAGAACTCACACAGGGCAAGCATTCATATGGTGGTCAGAAGTGATATAAGGATACTCTCAAGGTCTCTCTTATGACATGGGAAATACTGACACAGGACCACTCAACATGGTGTGCCCTCATCAGAGAAGGTACCGTGCTTTATAAGCAAAATAGAATTGAAACATCTCAAAGGAAAGAATGTGCAAATTTAGAGAATCCAACCCAGATGTATTTGTGCCTTATCTGTGGTAGAGCATTCCAAGCTAGGATTGGTCCGATCAGTCACAGTTGGACACACTGGAACTTGACTCTAACACAGCGATGTCATTTTGGTCCTCTTCAAGAGCGAAGGACAGCAACCAACCAATCAGATGTACATGGTACACTGGAAAAAGCAAATTGATATGGAGTCACAAGACTCACATTCAAATTCTGCCTCTGATACTTACAACCCGTGTGATCTTAGGCACATTATTTAACCTCTATGTACCTCAGTTTCTACATCTGTAAAAGGAGGAGCTTGGATTAGGTGATTATGAAGGTCCTTTCCAGCTCTACATTCTATGAGTACTTGATCCTAGGTCTTCCTGACTGTGCTGCCAGCTTTCTATGTTCTTGTTCCAGGGGGGAAAACTGAAGCTCAGAGAGCTAGGGAGACCAGGGATGTCCTGGGATTATAGGTAAAGAGCAGAAAGTGATCTCAGAGGTTCTCTAATCCAACAAGTGAGTCATTAGTATGGTGGATAGGTGTGCTTACAACATGCCCAAGGTTACACAAGTAGTAAGGGTTGAGGGGACTTGAACTCAGGTCATCTTACTCCAAAGCCTGGATCTTTTCTTCTGTACCAAGTCTTATGATTCTATGTCTAGTATTCACTTGACTACTCTGTTCTGTGAATGACAGCTACAAACAGTGCCATAGAAATTTGGAAGTGGAGACAGTCACATTCAATTAGGAACATCAAGGAGGACTTCGTGGAGGAGACAGCTTTGAATTCCATTAATCTTGGCCTACCTATCTGCCCCACAAGCTTTCTTACAGATAATTTCACTTTGTCTTCCCTCCATCTCTCCTCCCCATAGCTCAGTTCCACCACTGGGCCAGAGACAATCAGATTTGACATTAACTACACCTTTGGTGCCACTAAATCCTAGTTGCAAACTCTGTGCCTACTTCTCCAGCCTGCTAATGTCAGCGGAAATGGGACTGGGAATCCCCTGGGCACCAATTTACCAATTCAACGCAAATGTTAAGTGAGCCCACAGATTGCCTTCGAAATGTCACTCCCAAGAGCTGAGTTGAGGAATGGCAATGGCTTCAGGTCCCTCCCCATATCAACCTAGCCTATGAGGCCATGTTTTCCTAAAATAGACTTCTGTCCTACTCATCTCAATTACGATTAGAGTCTCATCCTCCCACATCCCATTTCTTTCCCAGGGAATGACAATCAAATCATTGTTACCTTTACTACAGGGGCAGCTAGGTGGTGCAGTGGATAGAGCACCAGGGCAGAAGTCAGGAGTACCTGAGTTCAAATCTCACTTCACACACTTGATACTCACTAGCTGTGTGACCTTGGGCAAGTCACTTATCTACAACTGCCTCATCCTGGGTCATCTCCAGTCATCCTGAAGTGTATATGGCCACTGAATTCGGATGACTCTGGAGGAGAAGTGAGGCTGGTAATCTGCACAGCCCTCCCTCACTCCAAACAAAGTCAAGTGCAAGTCATGTCATCATTTCTCTGATGACATGGTCTTCTTTGGCAAGAAAGGATCAAAGGATGAACACACACACACACGCACACGCACATGCACACACCCCTTTGCTACAATGAAAGGTCAAAAAAAATTCTGCCCTTTGCTTTATGGTTCTACTCAGTGTCCCTGTTTCTGAACTGTAAGTTAGCTAGGCAGGTGTGCCATACCCTAATCACCATCATAGCCTTTCCTTTCCATCCATCCGTATCAGTCCCACCTTTCACATGTATATGAAGAATAATCCCCAAGGAAAGGCACAGGTCTATTAGGAAGGGCAATTTATTAATAATAGAACAGGTATATATTATTTACATGTCTATATGTTGTTTTCCCATTGTAGAATTTAAACTAGTTGAGGGCAAGGAATCCCTCATTTTGTCTATGTATCCCCAGCACCCAACATAATAACATCTTAATAAATGTTTACTTGAATTGAAGTGAATTTTTCTGAAAATGTACTTCAGGGGTTCTTAATCTTTTTTTGTGGTGTAGACTTCTTTGACTGGTGAAGTGTATGAATTCCTTCTCTGAATAATGCTTTTAAATGCATTAAGAAATGCACATGATTACAATGCAGCAAATCATTTTGAAACAAAAGTATCAAAGGTATCAAAATATTTTT
The DNA here is from genome assembly GCA_023548195.1 of Bettongia penicillata ogilbyi. Lineage (NCBI taxonomy): Eukaryota > Metazoa > Chordata > Mammalia > Diprotodontia > Potoroidae > Bettongia > Bettongia penicillata. Next base: position 11,442,071 of record JAJHZJ010000426.1, on the reverse strand, counting down.
TGTAAATAAATTCATAGATCCCAGTTTAAGAGCATTCTCTGGTTCATAGTGTAGAAGAAAGAGTTCCCCTGATCTCAGAAGTTATAGTTACCAATTGTTAATAATTGTGTGATGTTACTAATTATGATTTCTTTCACATTTTTGAACCTCAGTTTCCTCATTTGTAAAATGTAGATAATATTTGTGCTGCCTACCTCTCATTATTGTTACAAGGTAAAATAGTTCACCTCTTCTAGAATGTTTTCTCATGAGTGGCCACCTCATCTCTTCCCCCACCCAACCACCCAGCCAGCCCTTTCTCCACCAAGAACTTAACCATTCTTTTTTTAATAGTATCTATATGGCACTGTACAAATATTATATCATTTTATTCTACAAGATCTCTGGGAAGTAGGTGCTATTATTATCTCCACTTTACAGATATGGAAACAGTCAAGTTTCTTACCTGTAGCTTGTGAAATTAAGTGACTTGCCCAAGGTAATGACTAGGCAAAATATGAACTTAGGTCTTCCTGATTCCAAACCCTATACCCTATCCACTGTGCCATCCAGTTGCCCATTGAGAACCAATCTTGTAGTTCTGTCTCCCAAAGAGACAAACCATCAGAGACCCCTCCCTGAATTTACTCCCGTCCCAGGAACAATCTTCCTTTTGTCCATGCCAAAAGTTCATACAGTTGTCCAGATGAAAGAAAGATTCCAGATGCTACAGAGGAGAATCCCTTGCTTTTCAAGGTCCCGCTTTAACATCCTGACTTTCAGGTCATCCATGATCTCTATTCTGTATTCACTCCATAGTATTCACTCATAGTGAAAAATATAGTCAATTACATCACTGCCATCAGAAGTCCTATCAGGAAGGGTCCTTAATATCTGCTTCTGCATCCAGACTGAGAATTCCAGTAGGACAGAATTCTATTGTCCCCTTCTGCTAGCTTTGCCACAGTACCAGTTAGAACACAGAGTAGGTACTCAATTCAATAATTATCCCTGATATCTTACTATGTGCTACATCTCTTTTGTTCTTACCCTAACAAGGGTTTGACTGCCCTTAATTAGAACCCAAGTCCCCGGTACCAGAGATAAATATTTAAAGAAAGTTTTCTCCAAAAAGTATTTCTCTAACAATAGTTTCTTTTTATATGGGAGGTATTAGAGTACATAACAACATTGAAAAGAAAAAAAAGAAAACTTGGGATAGCCTTAAGATTTCTGATTCACCCAATGACCAACCACAATCCCAAAGGCATGCTGCCCACCTTCTGACTCAAAATGTGATGAATTCAATATGTAGGATGAGACACAGATGTTTGAATATGACCCACAGGGGTATTTGTGTTTCTTGACTATACATGGTTGTTTTATTTTTTAGGGGCAAAAAGGGGTAAGGAGAGAAAATAAATATCTGTTGTTGATTTTTAATTAAAATTTAATTTACATAAAGAATTCTAGACACAAAGTCATAGGAAGTATGTTTAAGTGCTGCCCCTCACAGAATTTAAAATTGGAAGGGGCCTTAGAGATTGCCTAATCTCTCTTTTTCTCAGTTTTCCCATCTGTAAAATTAAGGATGAATCAGTTGATCCCACCTCTCAGGCTATGGTCCTATAACCCTTTGCCTGTATAATAATTTTCAAAGTACTTTTGTATAGATTGTCTCATTGGATACACATGACATTCTTGTGAGGGACAGAATCTCATAGCTGGTCAGTACCTCAGAGGGCACTAATGCAACTCATCTATGAACAGAAATCATCTCTATAGCACTGAAAATGAATTATTCAGCCTTTCCTTGAACAACTTCAGTGATGAGGAAACTCACTACCTACTAAGAGAATTATACTTTGTCCTAGAAATTTTTACCCATGGCTCCTTGTTTTGTTCTCTGGGGCAAAGCAGAATTAGTCTAAGCCTTCTTCCGCATGCCAGTTATGTGAAGATTTAAAGATAAATAAGGAGTCTTCCCTTCTGTGGAAAGGTACTCCCTGCTTCCTTTAATTGTTTCTTGTAAAGTCCAGTCCTTCACCATCTTGGTTGTTCTCCTCTGGTCAGTCTCCAGTTTGTCAGTATCATTCTCAAAATGGAGCATCTGGGACTAAACCCAGTACTTCAAATGGGGTCTGACTTTGACAGATTGCAGACCATGAATTATTACCCTTATTTTCCATGTGAGGAAAGAGGTGCAGCAAGGTATTAAAGAAGGATGTTACTTGCTTTAGAAAAATCAGTCATGCACCAAGAGAGTAATAGAGAGAGAAATGGAAGCCAGGTCTCTTGAAGAGAAAGGAAAAGAAAAGAAAAAAGCAGGGTTGTGTCCATTGATAAATTCGTATCCATTTCTGAAGTTTGATCTTTTGACAATGCCAAGGACAACTGGTGGTGAGAACTTTCTTCTCCAAGTCTTTAGTAGTTGTTGCTGCTGAAGCAGATGCCACAGCACCTGCAGTACGAGTTGTCAGGTAATATATCTATAGAGATTGCTCCCATGGAAAATTGAGGCAGGAATTAGGCTGGAAGTAGGACCTATGGCCTGGGGTGCAAGAGGTAGCAGGGGCCAGAGGAAAGGCACTGCTGTTTCCAAGGATCTTAGACACAGTATCCTGGGTTGCCTCCACTGGGGTCTGACAGGAGGTAGAGTTGGTGGTTCAGGACACCTAGCACATGTGAACTCTAGTGTTTCATCATGATCCTCTCAGAAGAAGGACTGTCTGTGTAGCAGTATAGGTCAGACCCAGTTCCTGCAAAGATCCACTCAAGTGAAATAAGTAATTGGAGAAGGTCTCAGCCTTAAGCAGATTTCCAGATTTATAGTCAGCAGAGGGGGAAAGGAAGTCTGGTCAGAAGGAACTATATTGTGTCAAGGGAATCTGGCATCAGAAAACAGAGTACAGTGATCACCTTAATGCCATCTAAGGTATTGTGGAGGACTAAAGCAGAGGGGATCCAAAGGTAAGCCCAATTCCCTGAGACAATCACAGAATCACAAAGCCACAAGATGCCAAAGTCACTAAGGACCTTAGAAATCATCTAACCCAAACCTTTCATTTTACAGATGAAGAAACTGAGTCACAAAGATAAAAAAGTATCCCAAATCCAGCCAGGATTCAAACTCAAGTTCTGACAATCATAAATTTTGAGTTGGAAAGGGCCATAGAGGTGATTCAGTCCAGAGTCAAGAGACAAACCAAGGTCCTCTGTCTCCAAATGAAACATTATTTCATGAGGCTGCTCTCATGAAGCAAGACAAGCAACCAAAAAATGGAATGGGGTACAACGGAAAGGGCAAATAGTATCCATGTAGTCTTATTACTGAGCAGATTCCTAACCAACCTAGAAAAAAGGGGCTTTGCCTAGGAGGTAGCAGTGTGTACATTGTCTTTAATGACAACTGCCATTCCTGTGACTCACCTCTTCCACAGGCACAGAGAGTAAGGCTTTCTGGGGCATAAACCACTGCCTCACTATAGCTTTACCCTGTCCTCTGTCCTCCTCATCCTCCAACACCACACTGGTTCTGGTTCTCTCTCTCCCTCTTTCCCTCTCTCTCTCTCTCTGTCTCACACACACACACACACACACACACACACCTGCCCTAGTAAGATTGGACTGAGGCCACAGCCCAGAACAAAGAAGGGTATGCATTCACAGGAGCTCAGTAATATCTGCTATGAGACCCAACGGATACTTACTCTCCAAAGTCCCTTTAGCTCACTCATTCTCAGTTTCCTCAGTTGTTAATATGGGTGTTAAATATTATCTAAGTATCTTTTCACTTTAGAATTTAGGAGCCTACGAACCTGCATTTAAATTCAGGCTCTTCCACTTACTAGCTGTGTGCCCTTGGATAAAGTCACTTTCCTTTATCTGGGGGTTTAGTTTCCTAATCTGCAAAATGAGGGGGTTCAGCTAGATGATGTCTAAAGTCCTTCCTGACTCAAGCACTCAACATTATGATTTTCCAGGACAGACAAGAAGGTTGTATGTTAAGTTTCAGTCAATCCCACAACTAGCTTCAATTCTACTCCATCCCAGTTCATTGAGGACAATCTTCCAACCAGCACATGTGCCACCAAAAAATATCAGGTTTGGCCAGGTTGACCAATTTAGATATGACTTGTGCAAAGTGGCATAGGCCAGCTTACTACCAACCACATGCCACCAACACTCCTGAGTACCTGAAGCAGATTAAAATGTAACTGGAAATATTTAACAAAATAAATAAATATACATGAAACATAGATAACAATATATTTTAAAACTCAGTCAATATACCATCTTCAGGAATGATTATTATGGATTAGTAGAGCCTTTCAATTTGAGTTTAACATTTCTGGGGTAGACAATTATATAGAAAAAAAAAGACTGCTGGACTTGGAGATAAAAGACGTTCACTGTGTGATCTTCCTCTCTCTAAGCCTCAACTTATATAATAATAATATTTATCTAGAATATGGCAGGGTTGGATGATTTCTGAAGTCCTTTTGGGTTCTAGCATTCTATTTCTAAATATTCTACATTAAAAACTTCCTTCCAGGTCTAAAATTCTGTTTTCTAAGGTTTCTTCTAGTGCTGCTATTCTGTTTTCTGGTTTCTAGTCATGTCAACTTGAAAAATATTTAGTACAAAGTTCACATTTTACAAATGAGAAAACTGAAGTCCATACAGCCCAAATCCATTGTTGATGGGTGCAGGAGCTTTGACCTATTCCAATTCTGACTTAAGATGGTACCCTCCTCCTCCTAATACCCCTACCCCCAATCTCAGGGGCTCTCCATATTGGTGCCAGATTTAGTGCAGACATTCGATGGATTTTACCTTTATTTTAGCTCGAAATACGTGGACTCAAGGGATCCACACAACCTTAAGTTCCTGTGAAGCAGGAATTATAACCCTTCATCACTACACTCAGGGACTCTTTTCACTGCATCATATTCCTTATTACTTATTGTAAAGGTCACATTGTAGATACTCTTTCCTCTACAAGCCTTTGCGATTGGCTTTGGCCAAGAAAAAGCAATATTCTGACCTATGGGTTATTCAATAAATAATAGACTGATTGATTGATTCCTGCCTGGGAGAGCTCTATGTGCAATGTCACTCTAAGAGAAAGGATGAAAGGTGGAGGAAGAGGGTGTATTGGCAAATACTCCTGTTTAGATTGCTGATGACTGATGATAGGCACTCCTATGTTCTTACTGGGGCTGGGTCTTCCACCTTCCCCAAAGAAACTCCTCATCATGAATTGAAGGCAATCCTTTGCATCTTTTTTTTGGTACATTCTAATGTAACCCTCTGGCTATCCATTCCTTATTCTCACTACAAGTCTTTTATACCACTTCTAAAATGAAAGTCATTATTGGGAATATGCTATGGCCAGCTGACACAAGTCATACAACTTTCCTTTGGTTCACCTCCAATATTTATATTTATGAGACCATGTTGTTCTACAGTGCACAACAAGGACATTGGCAGTAAGAATATGTTTTTGTGGCAGTGTTCACTAAAAGCTGCTCTATTTCTCAAATATGATCCATATTCTCAACTTATAATTAATTCTGGTCCTGATTTATTGTTCATCTTCATAAGATATGCATCATGATGAACCAGCTTAGTGGGCTTCTCAAACAACAGCATGCCTTAGTCTGGATTGCCTATAGGTATCCTTCATCCACTTGTTTCTTTCCAAGTGGATAGTTAAACCAGTATCTTACATGTGATTATTAAGTTCATTGATATACATTAATTCATCCAGCAGACATTCAATAAACAGACTAAAGTAACAATTTCATGTTGAGGAATATTGTGTTTGAGGGCTGGGAACTTGATATTTCAGTAGTAGATCAGGAAGAAACCCAACATGAATAGATGAAAACTGACCCTCCAATCCCAAAGGTGTTTCCTAGATTCTGACATTTATTATTCTAATGAGTTCATCTACAGGTATTTTCTCCATTTGCACAGAGTAAAACCCATCCTTCCCCGACTGATAAATGGTCAAAGGATATGAACAGGCAGTCTTCAGAGGAAGAAATTAAAGCTATCTATAGTCATATGAAAAAATGCTCTAAGTCACTATTTATTAGAGAGATGCAAATCAAAGCAACTCTGAGGTACCATATCACACCTATCAGATTGGCTAACATGACAAAACAGGAAGATAATAAATGTTGGAGAAGATATGAGAGAGCTGGAACACTAATTCATTGTTGGCGGAGCTGTGAACTGATCCAACCATTCTGGAGAGCAATTTGGAGCTATGCCCAAAAGGCTACAAAAGTGTGCAAACTCTTTGACTCAGCAATAGCGCTTCTAGGACTGTATCCCAAAGAGATTATAAAACTGGGAAAAGGTCCCACATGTACACAAAATATTTATAGCAGCTCTCTTTGTGGCGACCAAGAACTGGAAATCGATGTCCATCAACTGGGGAATGACTGAACAAGTTGTGGTATATGAATGTAATGGAATACATTGTGCTATAAGAAACGAGGAGCAGGAAAATTTCAGAGAGGCCTGGAAGGACCTATATGAACTGATGCTGAGTGAAAGGAGCATTACCAGGAGAACTTTGTACACAGAATTAACCACAGTGTGTGAGGACTCTTTCTGGTAAACTTAGCCCTTACAGTAATGGAAAGACCTAAAAAGTTCCCAATGGATTCTTGAGGCAAAATGCCTTCTATATCAAGAGAAAGAACTAAGGAACTGGATCACAGAATGAAGCAGATCATTTTATTTTCTGTTTATTTTCTGTTATGTTTTGTTTTATGGTTTCTTTTATTCATTTTAATTTTTCTATGCAACACAACTAAGGTGAAAATGTATTTAATAAGAATGCTTGTGTAGAACCTGCATAAAATTGCACACAATCTTGGGGAAGGGAGGGGCAAAGGGGCAAAGAGGGGGAGGGAGTGGGAAAAAATCTAAGATATATGGAAGTGATTGTAGAAAACTGAAAACAAATAAATTAATTCAAAAAAAGATTACAACACTTCCATGTCTTAAAACTCATTTGGTTTTAATTTCCTTCCATGAATCCTTCATCAAGACTCAAGATGGTAGAAGGGAAGGGAAAGGAATAAACATTTATATTGTACCTATTATGTACCAAGCACAATGCTAATCATTTTACAAATATTATCTCGTTTGATCCTCATGACAACCCTGCAAAGTAGGTGCTGTTATTATCTCCATTTTATAGTTGAGGAAACTGAGATTAAATGACTTGACCAGGATCATAGAGCTAGCAAGAATATGAGGCCTGGTTTGAACTCAGGTCTTCTTGACTCCAAGTCCAGTGTTCTAGCCACTGTACCACTTATCTGCCTCCACACTATCTATTGGAGTAGATTGTCTTTCTGCAGAAGAGCTTATCCATGCTTTATAGGTAGACAGCTCCTTGAGTTGACAAAGCTGTTTTCTCCATTCCTGGCTGCCTATGAATTTCTATGGTGCTGACTACCTATATTCTGTGTGTGTGTGTGTGTGTGTGTGTGTGTGTGTGTGTGTGTGTGTGTGTGTGTAGGGGAGGGCACTGGACCTATGATTCTTATGACTTCATCAACATAAGGAGCTCTCAGTGGAAGGAAGTCCTCTACCAATGCTGATCAGCCCTCCTTTGCCACTCCTAGCTTTTGTCTGGAGCATTGAGATAGAGTAACTCTCCCAAAGGCATCCAACCAGGATGCATCAGACCTACATACTATGGTGTAATAGACAATGAACCTTTCCAACCTTAGCGAGTTTGATCTTCAGATACCAGGTACAAGATCCATCAGTAAGACCATACTCAAAGCTTTATTAGCTTGATAGGACCTTCCAGAGTTATCACTCTGATGGCAAAGCCCAAAAGAACCTAGGTTAACCTCTACTTTCTTTCGGTTACACTCAACTGTTTCTCCCCAAAGTGTCCAAGGAAAGTGCAGGCTAAACTTTAAATATTCTACGAAACTCGCAGGTCATACTAGACGATCTCTGAGGTCCCTTCTAGCTGTGAAACGTATATTCCTATGATCCTGTAGGAACCCCAACATTTCTCTCCTTTCCCTTCCCAGGGCCTTTCCAGCTCCACTTCCTACATGGACTGCCCATCTCTCAGTGAGTTAACTAGGGAAACAGCTGTGCCTAGCCAGCCAAACTATCATTAAACTCATTTTTGTCTCATTCTTTTTCCTTCCCCATTAAATAGATGGTTGAGTTTGTGAGGGGGTGGGAACCAAGGCCAGGCATAAAACAGTCTAGTGGTTGTAGAGCTCAAGAGTGTGACAGGGAAGACAGTCACCTGCTCCAGGCTGTCATGCCTTGAGTTCCAAAAGTGTTCCTTCGTCATGGGGAAGCAATGTGATATAATGCTAATTTGAGCATTGGACTAGAAGTCAACAGACCTTCCTTTTAGCCTAGGTTTTGTTATGAATTCATTGTATTACCACAGCTAAGTCACTCTTCTTTGCTGGTCCTTAGTTATTCGTGGATTTTCATTGTTCAAATAGAGGTACCAGACTTCCAGAACTTTAGAATTAGGAAGGACCTGATACAGGAGTCCTCACTACAGCATCCTTGGCAGATAATCAACCAGCCTCTGCTTAGATATACTGAGTGATAGGGAACTCTACCCAAAAAACCTGGCTTCCCTCTCCCCTACTTGTGGATAACTAAAATTTGTGAAATTATAGAATTTAAGAGCTAAAAAGGACCATAGAAATCATCTAGCTCAATGTCTTCACTTTATAGAGGAGGCATTCAAGATCTAGAAAGGGGATGACTTGGTCAAGGACACAGAATAATAATGCAAAACCCAGGTCTCTTGACTCCCTGCCCAAGGCTCTCCCCACTGGAAAACACCATTGCTGAGATTATGAGCTGTTTGTTGGCAGGTCAATAAGCAGTCATCTTCTTTCAGAAGAATGGAAGAAAAAAATAAAATAAAATATCCAGCACAGGGTAGGAGCACAAAACCTCATTAAAGTAGAATCCACCACAGACGAGCTGTAAAAGCCTAACGCCATAATGTCATAAAAATTAATGGAGTCAGGCAAGAGGATGCCTGGGGAAGAACGAACTGTGAGTGAGGGCAGCCAGACACAAGGAGAGGGAGTAGAAAGAAAAGACGCATAGAATCCTAGCATTTCTGACTTAAAATGGCCCTGAAAACTTAGCTGGAATGAACCTTTGAACACAGAACACAGTATCCAAGCTGGAAAGAATCTTAAATACAGTATATTAGAACTAAGAAAAACCTTGGGAACTAGGTAAGCCAACATCCTCTTTTGACAGATAAGGAAACTGAAGCAAGGAAAGGAACGGGTAGCTTACCCATGGCCATGCTCAGACCTGAGACATATAACAATTCCATTTTTGTAGTTTTAAATGCCCTATAAAATGCATTCTTTGCTTCACAAGGGAACTAGAATACATTCTCATAGCTATATTTTATAGATGAGGAAACTGAGGCTCAGAGTGGCTTGCCTAGAGTTGCACAGGTAGCAGCACAGTGAGGATTTGAACCCAGGTCTTCTGATTCCAAATCCAGGGCTCTATAGGATCTCAGTCTGGGTGCCCTATGTGGCCAGTGTCATGCCTCATCAGCACCACTGTGGGAGAGAGAAAGAGGAATGATGGGATCCAGACAGGCTGGGAAATAGGACTCATGTACCATTAAGAAAAGCATACCTCCCTTCAAGAGACCTTCCCTGATTTCCTTAGTTATTCATGTTTGCACACACTGAAATCACTTTTTAAAAAACATATTCTGTGTTCACTTATCTGTGAGCAAGTCTTACTATACGTCACCCTGTAGAACATATGCTCTTGGAGGGCAGGGAGTATTGTACTTCTGAATTTGTATGCCTAGCAAATAGTAGGGTTTTAATAAATGTTTGCTGATCAACTACTTGATTAAAGATTACTTATGATAATAGCTGGATTGTGTGTCCAGCCTGTATGTCCTTTGGACATTTGGAGAAAGGGTAGATCAGTGAGGGCTGGAATCAAGTAGACTTGCCCACATTGGATGGCGTGGTAGGCAAAGCTCTGATCATAGATTCTAGGGTTGTTATGCAGTCATTTTTCAATCATGTTCCTATATTTAGGGTTTTCTTGGCAAAGAAACTGGAGTGTCTTGCCATTTCCTTCTCCAGTTCATTTTACAGATGATGAAACTGAGGCAAGCAGGGTGTTAAATGATTTGCCCAGGGTCACACAGCTGAAGCCAGATTTGAAGTCAGGGAGAAGAGAACTTTCTGAATCCAGGTCCAGTACTCTACCCACTGCACCTTCTAACTACCCTAAAATTCTAGGAACTTGAATTCTAATCTTTATTCTAACTGGCTAAAATCACTCTAATTCTCTGGATCTCAGTTTACTCATCTTTGAAATAAGACAGTGGAACCTGATGATGCCTGAGGTGCCTTTGAGCTCTAATAGATTGTAATTCAGCATTAATTTCTCCACTCAAGTCCTTCTCTGTTGCTTCGTTAAGACATAGAAGTGATATTGTGAATTGAAAAGTTGGTCAGGTACCATCTCTGGCATGTCCTATAAAGGCAGAAAGATTTCAAATAGAGACACAGACAGGGCTGTAACTAAAGAAGAATGAATGGGGCTTTGCCTCAGAGCACTGGAACTCACAGGGGCATGCTTTCTTCCCTGCCAATGCACTTGACTATCAATTTCATGCTCATGCCTCTTGCTTCTCTACCTGAATCACTCCACTGTCCCCTGTATGTCCAAAAGTACAACAACCTCTGCTCTTTTGCCTTTTCTCTTGGTATTGTATGCCACCCCTATCCCACTGACACAGGGCTCTGCCTCACTCTAAGACCTGATGATCCACTCACTTCAAATTGCTGCTGGAACAATCTAGGATTTCGTCAATCTAGGATCAATGGACGCAGCTACTTTCCCCATCCCCCACCAATATCCCCCTTGCATGATACTTCTCCCTGCAGGGTTATGGGTTATGGAGGATGATAGCATCCAAGTGTTATTTGGATTGTTTACAGTAGTCAAAGTTTCATATGAAAGTCTCCCCAGTCCTACCTATGGCATTAGCTAAGATATGATTTCAAGACCTTTCTGCATCCCCTATACAACCTACCCTGTGTTTCCTCTCCACACTGTTCTCCCCGCTGACTGCTTCATAATGTCCTAGGCTCTAGAAGTTTTCCAAAGCCACAACTTTTTATACCACTTGCCTTAATCATGTTAATTTCTAGTTATATCTCTGAACCCAGGAAGCCCATCACCAGGTTAGCCACAGGGAGGTGATGAAGCTCTCAGGCACAGTAACTAACTCTTAGATGATCTACTAGTAGAATAATGTTGATCAGCAGAAGGATGAGCCACTCTGAAAACATCACAAATTCACAGAGGCTTTCAGGATAAAGACAAGTGTAAGTGAAATAATGCTTTCTTCCAGAACCCAGTTCTTCACCAGGACCCTTGGCTCTAAGTCCAATATCCTTTCCAGTAGGCACACTGCTTCCTACCATTCCATAATTCTAAGATTATGACTGAGTCTATGACTCCAAGATTCTATGCTGCTATTATCCAATATTCTATAATTGATTCCATGACTAAGAATCTAAGACGCCATGATTCTGCAGTTCTACATCTCTTAGATTCCACAATTTTAAGGTTCTATGGCTTTAACATTCAATGAGTCAAAGATTCTGTAACTTTCAGTCAACTCCAGAGCAGAATTTGAGAAAATGCTGTTTCAGAGAATTGACAAAGGAGAGGGATTGTCAACTCCCTTTGGGGGCACCTTGGGCTTATTTATGTAGTCCTTAGCCCACAAGGACCTGAGAGCATTTCTGCAAAAGGACAGTCAATTAATTAAAAGGGGAGGGGGAGGACCAGACACTAGAGAAAGCCAGGTGGAGAGGAGAGATTGGACTGGAGGGAGGGAGAAGAAAAAAGACACATTTCCTGGTTGATTCTGCTCATTTCTTTTCCTTTCATATTTGATTTCCGTCTCAATTTGAGTAATTATTCCCCACTCAGCGTCATTTCTTTCCTTCATTCAAGTAGGGGGGAAAATACACCCGCATTCTTTTTTTTTTCTTCTATTTTTTGTTCTTTTTTTCAGGATTGGCACAGCTGCTCCCTGCAGGGGACAGAGAAGGCTGGGGGTGGAGGGATCAGAAAAGATAGGGAACTCTTGAAAGTTCCACCAAGTTTATTCTTCACTAGGTTTTTTTCCCCATTCCCCATCCCCAGGTACAGTGAGTGTTCTAAACTGAAAAAGGTCCCATGCATGTCTATCCCTCTAAATCCTTTCCCAGGGGCTTCCATATTCACTGCTTTCTTGGAAACTCACCTCAGCCCTATGAGGGAGACAGGGCATGCATGAGTTTTCAGTCACCTTAGACAGATGAGACCACTACACTTCAGAGAGGAAAAGTAACACACAGAATTCCTGACAGAACTGAGACTAGAACCCAAGTCTTCTGACCACTTAATTCCACTAAAGTGAGCTTCTCACTCCATTCAGGTGCAAGGGGAGGTTGATCAAAGGTGTCCTTGATCAATTTGCCAGGCTTTCTCCTAGCCACACTAGAGGCAAGGGGGGCCGGGATAGATAATCACCAAAGCACAGACTCTGCGACTATGACCCTCAGGATTCACTTATCAACTTGGTGAGCTTACAGGATACTGACCTTTGCCCAAACACATATAACAGTGAGTCCCAAGGAGGTAGGCATGCACACTGGAACTTCTCTCAAAAGACCCTAGAAATTCCTCTTATTGGTGCCCAGTGAGCAAGACTGCTTCAAGATGATTGGCAACTAAGCATTACAGAAATTCACAAAGGATTCACCCCACCCCCTTCACAATTTATAGAAAGTGAGCCGTGAAACCAACTCAGAGCTGCCCATAAGATGCCTTCTTTGCCTTTCTCCTTTTCCTTCAGAGTAAAGCAAGACTGGGAGGATGAGAGGGAGAGGGAGAAGGATTTCTCTCTTTCCCCTCCTGCTCCCCCTCCCCCTAGGAGCAACTGAAGCTCTTGGCAGGGGCAGACATATTTGTGCTTGCTCGGTCTGACCACAGTTTTCATGAGTCTCAAACTCCTCTGTGAAGGAGGGAGGGAGGTTTTTGTAAGTCTTTAGGCAGTTTGATTAGAATCTGGACTTCTAGCCAGAAAAGGAAGATTTCCTAGGGAAAAACATCTGGACAGCTTTGGAAGTCATTTCATAAACCACTCTCCACTCAAAGAAGATTCTTGATAGAGTTGACCTAAAACTGAAGAACTGATGCCATGATTTGAGGAATGTCCAGGGCAAGAGGAAGTCAGTCTCAGGACCTTGGTAACCCCACTATCGCTATGTATGTTCAGGTCCATGATAAGGGGAATGTTAGTCCGGCAGCCCCCAAGATGTGCTAACCTTCCAGAGGGAATCAGTTAGACTATTGGATTACTTTGTGTTTCTATATCTGCTTCTGGATTCCTGTGAATCTTTGTCATCTTATGCATTTTCTATAAGTCTTAAAATTAACACTATTCCCCTATCTGATACCCACATTGTACACTCAGTATAGGCTTGTGGGATTGTAAGCACTTCAAGGCAGACACTATCTTTTCCTTTCTTTCTATCCCCAGCACCTAGCATAGCGCTTGGCACATAGTAGGTGCTTAATAAATGTTTAGTGATTGAATGACTGAGTGCCTGTGTGGGAGTTAGTTGATATGTTATCTCATTTGTAGAAATATAGACTAAGCCGTACCATGAGTAGAGTATATTTAGAGATTTTCCTGGAGTGTTCCAAGCCAAGAGCCAAGAACAGAAATTCACCATCTTCAGCCCCAGGACTGAATTCAGTCCTTTTGAGTTCAGAGTCTTAGAGACCTCTGGGTGACACAAGAAACATTCATTAGCACCTATAACGTCCCAGTCCTTGTCCTATCCACACTAGAAGAAAGAGGGCAGAGATGGATAATCACCAAAGCATAGACTGAAAGTAAGCATGACCCTCAGGATTCACTTAGTCCAAGCTGCTCCTGAACAGTCACATCCTTGACAATATCCCCTCAGCTTACTACTTCCCAAAGCACTCAATCCCATTTGCCAAAGCTCTAATGGTTAGGAAATTTTTCCTAATACTGAGTTGATCTGTCTCTCTCCTTACCCACTGCTTCTAGCTTTACCCTCTAGGGTCAAGCTGAGCAAGTTGAAGCCCTCTAACTCATGACAGCTAGGCGATAAATATTATTCTCCCTGACACAAGGTCCTCTCATCTCTAGGCTAAATACTGCCAGTTCCTTCAATAGTTCCTCATATGGTCTGATCTCCAGTCCCTCACCATCCTGGTCACTCTTATGAATATGATCCAGTCTATCAATGTATTTCTAACATGCAGGAATAGATGTTTCAACTGATTTCATTGGCATAGGGAAATTCCAGGTGAGGAAATTCTTTCTACTAATTTCACTATCATTTATAGCCTTATACAGATACATGGGGCACTAAGAGGTTAAATGTGTTGGTCTAGATCACATAGCCCATGTTAGAAGCTGCATGTGAACCCAAGTCTTCCTGGATCTGAGGATGGTTCCCTATCCATGATGATCTTGACCGAGTACAGTGAGAATGTTATCCACTTAATTCTGGACATTAGACCTCTCTTTAAGATGGATAAGCTTGAAATAAGGCAGACTCCCTGCTCTCAGGGAACTCCCAGTCTAGAAAGTCAGAGAAGACCTAGATTTATTAATCACTTAAAGATAATAAAAGAAGCAAAGACTTAAGGCTATGGAGATTCAGAAAGTAAGCATGACACTGGGGGATGGGTGGGAGAGAAGAGATCAAAGAGGGTTGGCAAGGCTTCCTGGGATTCATGCTCTATTCTCAAGCCTAGAAATTATGAGTTATTTTGGTTTTTCTTGCAAAGTGCTGGTGAGCACATCCTTGATGAATGTCAACTTGGATGTTTAAAGCTTCATGTAACTCTCCAGCACGCAGTGCCTCTGACATCCCTAGTGAAATAAGCACTTGCTTATTACAGATGAGCCCAGAACATGGGAGGTCCTGCTGACAAAATTAACTGCAAGCTTATCATTAAAAACTTACCTCACCAGTCCTCAGTTTCCTCTTCGGGAATATGGGGATAACAATAGCACCTACCTCACAGAACTTTTGTGAGTAACAAATGAGATGATGTGCAGAGTTTTGCAAACCTTTAAGCACTGAATATATGAGTTGTTGTCAATATTATTTTTAGAGAGTTTTATATACACTGTCTCGTTTAATGCTCAAAACAATCCTGTGATGTAGATACTATTTTTATTCTTGTTTTACTCCTTCCTCTCCCCACATACTCTGTAATCAGTGACAATGGTTTCCTTACTGTTCCTCCATTTCCTGACTCCTGACATCTTCACTAGGCCTCTCCCATACCTCCCTGTCTCCCTTCAGGTCACAGCTAAAATTCTACCTTCTGAAAAAAAAACACTTTCCCAGGCCCCCTTAATACTTGTTCCTTCCCTCTTAGGTTATCTCCAATTTATCCTGTAGATAGCTTATCTATACATAATTGTTTTCATGTTGTCTCACCCATTAATGAGCTCTTTGAAAGCAAGGACAGTCCAATGCCTTTCATTGTATCTCCAGTGTTTAATACAGAGCCTGTCACTTAGCAGACACTTAAATGCTTGGGATTCAGAAAAGTTAAGTGACTCATGGACTGGTCAGACAGTAAATATCAGAAATGGAATTTGAACCTGGGTTTCCATTAACTCCAAATCCAGTATCCTGTTCACTCTGTTATTCTAGTTCTACAAGGACCAGTGACCCCACTAGTATAGATCTTGTTTCTATCAGTGCCAGTGCCAACACCTCTAACAGTGGTTATTTGAGCTATTGATTGGAAAAACTCTTCCCTCATTCCTTGGGGGTCACCCCTTTGTTAGTGAGTTTCCTTTAGTGTCAGACACACAGTTTCTTGCCAAACCCAACTTAAAGTCTTTCTGGCTGGATGGATCCTATGGTGGTTTGTATTCAGCTGGCCTAGCTTTCAAGAGTCCAAGTCACTCACACTCACATCTACATCGTAACAACATATTGGTATCAACATTGTCATCACCCTTTTCATGACGCACCAAACTGTGGCTCCAGCCACTAAGAGAAAATGTTGCTCTATAATCACTTAAGAATGCCATCCCATATACACACAACCTAAAAGCAAAGTGAAATGAAAAACGTTCACTTAAAAAACCTAGTGGAGGAAATAAAAAACATATAAGAATAAGACAAGGTCCATATCATCCTCATCATCCTGCCAACTGCTTCTGAAGTTGTCGCCAAAGATGCTCAACTAATAGCCCAATATTTTTATTCAGTTACCCAAAAATGTACTATTTTATCTACTCTCCAATCATAGAGATAGGGACTTACCTGGAATAAATTGGAATAGGGAATTCCCAATTAAAGAAACCACCTCTATCAATGTAGGTTGGCACCTGCTCTGAAATTTGTAATCTTAGTGGGTTGCTGGGGGCACTGCATAGTTATGTCACGCAGCCAAGAAATGTCAAAGGCCATATACATATATTAAGGAGTGATAGCAAGATACCAGTTAATCCCAGAACTGTTTCTACATCAACTCCATCAAACAAGTAAAGAAGAATTAGATAATATAAAATAATAAAATAACTGATATTTGCATAGCTCCTTAAGGTTTGTAAAGTGCTTTGAATAGCTATTTCATTTGATGATGCCAATAACCTTGTGAGGTAAGATCTATTGTTTCCATTATCTTAATTTTCCAGATGAGGAAACAGAAGCTTAAACAGAGGGAGAGTGGCATGCAGAGTCACCGAGCAAATAAGTATCCTTAGGTAGGATTTCCCAACTCTAAGACCCATGTTCTATCCGTTTATTATAAGAAATGGGTGTTCTTGTAATGTCCTTAAGATTCTCTAATGAATTTATCATATAATAATGTATTCTATATTTATTTACCTGTGTTTGTACCTCCTCCCCTTACTAGGTTGCAAGTTCCAGAATATATATAAATTCCCCAGAAACTACTACAATGCTCCATATATAGTAAACATTCAATGAATGCTTGTTAAATTGAATTCAATTGAATTGACAGGCAGAACATATGAGCGAGGGGAATCGGTTTGAAGCTGTCCTGGGAAGAGAAATATGTCTACAGATGTTAGAATTTTTTTGCTCCTTGAAATTTCAGAATTACAGTTAGAAATATTCAAGAAAGCAAGAAGACTATGGGATTATAGATTTGGAGCTGAAAGAGACTTTATAAATTATCTATCTTACCCAGTCATTGCATTTTACAGATAAAGAAACTGAGGACCAGGGAAAAGGACTTGCTCACGGTGCCACAATTAGAAAGTGGAAGAATTAGGATGACATGGAAAGCAGTACGTAACAAGTCAGAAAGCCTGGACTCTCTATCTCTAAAGTTCGTATGACCTTGGGGCAGCCATGAAGTATCCATGGGCCTTAATATCTTCTATATAAAATAGAAATCATTCTATCTTGAAACACTGAACCATAGTAGAGTCACAAAGAGTTAATGTTGGTTAGAACCTTCAAACACAGGATATCAGTACAGAGAACAGATGATATTAGAGTTAGAGAGGAGACCTAGTAATCATCTAATGCAGCCCACTTTACTTTTCACACAATATCACATGCAGACCAACCGTACAATCACTTTCATTGTCACTGAAAAATATTTGACCCATATAACCTCCTACTCCATTAGCTGTCTGAAAGTTAATTAAAGGCAAATTCATTCAGGCAGATGGTGTGGGATCCATCAAGGACTGAGACAGTTTGTGGTGGACCCAAGTTCCTTGACTCCTTGATCCTTTAATCCACATTCTGCCTTGTTGCTCAGATATATAAGCACAGAAAACATTGTTAAAGCTAGATGAGAACACAGAACATGGAATGTCAGCTTAGTAGAATCTAAAAAGACAGAATATGAAATATCAGAGCTAGAAAGGACCTCAGAAACCATTAGCTCTAGCCCTTAATTACATTTTAATCAAGTTTTTTTGAACTAATAAGATCTTTCATTCATTCCCTGAAAAGGTGTTGGGAGGGAAGGTGGTGGGAAATGAAAAAGGGAAAAAAAGTTATAACAAATATATGTAGCCAAGCCAAACCAATTCCCATGTCCAAAAACACACATTCCATTTTATACATTCAGCTTTTCCCCTCTCTGTAGCATATTCCTTCCTTCGTCCTCTGGAATCATGATTGGTCATTGACATGAGACTTTCCAAATAGTTCATTTTTACAATGTTATTTTTGTATAGACTATTTTCCTGGCTATGTTCTCTTTATTCCGTATCAGTTCATACTAATTTTCCCAAGTTTCCTTGAAATCATCCCCATCATAGTTTCTTACAGCACAATAATATTTTATCACATTCTTTGCTATAATGTGTTTAGCCATCCCCAACTGATCCTAGCCCTTCATTTTACAGATCAGGAAACGAAAACCCGAAGGTGAGAAATGACTTGTGTAAGATTGTGGAGCAAGCCAGCAGTAGAGCTGAAAATAGAGTATTTCAACATATTAGTGTCAAAAGTTGTGGGACACAAACATCTTGGACCTTTCTTGTACATTTATCTTGTTTCATCTTGGATTGTGTGGCATTTCCTAACTAGGCTATTACGTATTCCTAAATCCTCTTTTCAGATAGATAGATAGATAGATAGATAGATAGATAGATAGATAGATAGATAGATAGATAGATAGATAGATAGATAGATGTACACATATAGATACATATTCCCTCACTTGGGGGATCTCTTCAGCTTCCAAGGGTTTAATTATTATCTCTGTATAGATGACTCCCAGATCCAAAGATCTAGCCTCAGTCTCTGTCCTGAGTTTCAGTCCATGTCACCTAAGAGATGGTTGTAACTAGATGTTACATGGGTATCTAAAAATCAATATGTCCAAAAAAGAACTCATTACCATTTCCCAAACACCCAACCCTTTCCTTAACTTCCTTATTTCTAACAAAGACACAACTCCCCTTCCAAATTCCAATTCATAATCTCAGTATTATCCTTAGTTTTTCACTCTCTGATTCCAAATATCCAATGAGATGCTAGATCTCACCCTTTCTACATAGACATTGCCTAAATATTACCCATTCTCTCTATTCACACAACTACTACACTAGTTCAGGACCTCATCACTCATTACTTAATTAGCCTCCTAATAATCATTCTGCCTCAAGTCTCTCCTTTCAGTTCATTCTTTACTCAGCTGTCAAAGAATTTTCTGAAAGTGCAAATCTGACCATGTGCTCAAGAGTCTCTGTATTGCCTCTTGGATGACATACAAAGTCCCTGTTTGGCATTTCTAGCTTGTCACTATCTAGTGGCATGTTCCTTTCCAAACATTACTTATTACTCCACTTCATGCCTTTTACAGTCCAATCAAACTGGCCTTCTTGTGGCTCATTTAAAACATTTCATCTCCTCTGTCCAACTCTGTCTCCCAGCCCCGAAACCTTCTCCTTCCTTACCTCTACCTGTTAGAATCTCTACCTTCCTTCAAAGCTCAGCTCAAGCATCATTTCAACTGATGGCCTCCTGGTACCCACCCCCAACCACTAGCCCCTGACTATTTGTAAATATTTTGTATTTATTCTTGTATACATTTTTGTATTTACATTTTGTATTAGTGTGCGTGTCAGTTTCCTCCAATAAGAATGTAAGTTCTTTGAGAGAAGGCACTGTTTAGTTTGGTTTAGTTGTATTACACAACACCGTACTTAGTATGGTGCCTGGCACAAAGTAGGCATATACCTCGGGGCAGGGCCGGGCGAGGCCAGGAGAGGCATTCTAAGATCTTTCAGATAAAAACCTACGATCCTATCACTCCCAATCTCCGGAATCCCAGCCTAAACACCAACTGCTCTCCACCTAAGGAGAGTTTTATGGTGTAGCATCATAGGGGAGTCCAAAGGAAAAGGTAACTAAAAGTCAATATACTATACGATGCATTTATTAGTAGCTCAGGAGATAACTGTGTCACAATAAATAGAGTGCTAGACACTGAGTTCAAATCCTGCCTCAGATACTGATTACTTGTGTAACCCTGAGTAAGCCACTTAACCTTTCTCTAACTCAATTTCCTCACATGTAAAAGGGGAATGATGATAATAGCAATAACTTTACAGGGTAGTTTTGAGGATCAAATGAGAATGCATGGAGAAGTTTTTGAAGACTTCAAAGTGCTATATAAGTGTTAGCTGTCACTTTTATCAGCCCCACTTTACATAGTACTGTATTCATGCTGAAACTAATTTTTTGAAAAGACTCAAAGACCACCAATGATCTGGTTTCTACCTACCTGTCTATGCTTAACTTATGCCAATCTCTTTTGAGAGTATGCACCAAGTCAAACAGGACAACTCTCTAACCTCCATTCTTGTCAAACTTCTGTGCCTGGAATGGACTGCCCCCAATGTCTGCTAATGTTCTTCTCCCTCCTCCCTTCAAAGTCAAACTAGGTGCCATCTCATACATGAAGCCTTTCCTGGTCTTTTCTCCTACTCCCCACCCAATTAAATAAACATTATTTTTCTTCAGATTTCTCATGGTGCTTTTCCTGGACTTCTACATTGACTTTATCTAGATCTCAGGATGATGGTTTTGTTTGTGTAGGAACCCCATCGCCTTCATAATTCTTAGAGAGTTATCTGCATTACAGAAATGAAGTCACTTGTCCCTGGTCACATAGGTAGTAAGGTTCAGAAGTGGGAGTTGAACACAGGTCTTCCTGATTTCAAATCCAAGCTTAGAAATGACTTTAACTTTTTAGTTCACATCCTCAATGAATGTCAATTGGATTTTTAAAGTTTTGTAAAACTCTCCAGCACACTATACCTCAGACACTCCTGATGACCTATCTGGCAAGCTCCTAAGGAAAGGGAGTAGGATGGAAAAAGGAATCCTACTAATAAGATTAACTTCAAGGACACTGATACTTTTCCTCCTGGAGATATGGGGATAACAATTGAGACCAACTGTAAGTTTATCCCTCCCTGAGATGATTATTGTATATGGCATATTAACATATCAGCTTGTAAATTCCTTGAAACTAGGACCTATTATGATAACTAGCAAGTATTCAGCTTTTACAAAGCACTTTACAAAGACATTTCATTTCAAGCTCATAGCAATTCCATAAGTTAGGTGCTACATTCATTATCCCCATTTTATAGATATGGAAATTGAGGGTGAACTAGGTTGAGTGACTTGCCCAGGATCGCACAGCTATTAAGTGTCTGAATTGAGATTTGAATTTAATTATTCCTGAATATAAGTCCAGCACTCTATACCATCTGTTTTATAATCCCCAGTGTCAAACACAAAACGCGTAGTATAAAAACAGTACTTTATAAATGTTAAATTTGTCAAGTTGAACTTAAGCCTAAGTCTCTTCCCTCATAGAGCTCATAATCTGGAAGCATAATATGGCATCAACACATTTAACTATAGTATATAATATGCCTGACACATAGTAGGAGCTTATTAGTAGGAGCTGGTTTATTATTCCATGACAAGTTTGAGGAAGGAAGGTCATTACCAATGGGATAGATCAAAGAAGACTTTTTGGAAAAGTTTGTATCTGAATTGTAGTTTTTGAAACCAGGTAGAAATTCAACAGATAGAAAAGGCATTCCAGGGAGAGGGACCAGCATGAGCAAAGGTACTATAGTGGGAAAGCAGAGACTGACTTTGGTAAAGGGAGGTGATGAGTCCCGTTTGGCCAAAGCATAGAATATGTAAAGGGAAGCTCTGAAAAATAAAGCTAAGATGGCAAGGAGGTGCCAGAGTGTGAAGCCAATAGGCTTGAACACATGTCTTTCTAAACCATTTTCACTGTTATTATTATCAAACAGATCCAGGTTAGCCAGAAGGGAATGGGGGAGGGGGGACCGAAGTAGGTTCATTCACTCAGGCAGATGTGACTAACTGCTGGAGACTGACCCTCCAAAACCACCCCCATTCAAATGGAATTGGAAATACTTCACCGGGCTCCCAAATTGCTAATTGCTTGGGGGCAAAGCTGCCAAAAATGTACATTTCTAATTAAAAGAGAAATTAATCCTCACCCAATGACTACCTGCTATCTCCAGCCTGAGGAGCCCCAGTTTTCTGCTGCTAATTAATGTTATCGGTGATTAGTTCTATTTACATAAGCAGATATAATTCAGGCTGCTCTGCCTGGGTTGATGGGGAACTTTTCTTCTTTTTTTTTTAAGTTAAAAAAAAATAATTACCCTGATTCTGTCTCCTGTATTCTAATCACAGGCTTGCAGGGTTCCCATGACCATGTTTCCTAAGTCTGTTGAAGGTATTTCCTTTGATGAACAGGATGCTTCTTTGAAAGGGGGGGGTGAGGAGAGGGAAAGTTGAAAATTGCTTTTGAGTATCTCAGAAGAAAAAGAATTTAATAGTTCTTACATGAAAGTCTTGATGGATTAGATAATTATTTACCATGCCTGGCTTTGAATGTTTTTGTTACCCAGTTAAAGAGACGATAAATGCTGCATTAAGACCCTGAAAAAGTTCCCAGTGGATTAATAAATCATATTAAGTGTGTTGGCATTCAGCAGGCCAGCTTCAAGGGATGAATATGTATGGTGATGTGGGGCACCTGAAGTTGCTTCTCCCTGGGAAAATGTGACATTTTATTGTAAGGTGTTGTAATGCCCATGAAAGAGTGTGTGTGTGTTTGATCTGTAAAAGATGGGGGAGGGAAGGGAGGGAGAGAGTAAATAGTAAACAGGAATGGAGAGAGAGAGAGAGAGAGAGAGAGAGAGAGAGAGAGAGAGAGAGAGAGAGAGAGAGAGAGAGAGAGAGAGAGAGAGATGGATGAAGATCAGGACAAATGAAAGAGGAAGAGGGGGAAGGGAACCCAGAGAGGTAGGTGTCCCATCAGGACCATGGGGAGCAGTTGATCATAAGTCTTGTCATCTACCAAGACAGATATGCAGATCACAAGGTATCTATAATTAACACTCTTAGAGAGTTACCTCAGCTCTGAGTATCTAAGCTATCTGTCCAGGTTCATATAAATCACGTAAGGTAACTATCAGAGAAAAAATTTGAACTTACTTCTTCCTGATATCATCTGACACTCTAACCACTATATCACACTGCCTCCCATGGAGGAATCATGAGAATTCAAAATTGAGGAATTGGATGGGGCAAACGAATATAGAACATAGAATATTAGCACATAATAGGACCTTATGATAGAATGTTAGAATATAGAATATTCAAAATGCCAGAGCCAGAAAGACCTGTAGACCTTTCCCTTTTAAATGTAGTCTAGTCAAATATTCCCATTTGAAGGATGAGAAAACTGAGGTCCATAGAGATATGCAGTTAGTATCAGAGCTGGGACTGGTGAATCTCAGTGCAGTTTTTTTCCCCTCACAATATTTACTTTCCTCTAGGCCAGAAGCAAGGATGAGGAAACTCCAGGCAAGTTGAGGAATTTCATAATTAGGGTAATGCATAGGAACCAACTGAACTTGGGGAATCAGCAGCAGAATTCTGAACATTGGATCTGAAGTTGGAAGACCTAATCATGGCTCTTCTATTACCGAGGTGACCTTGGGCAAATTCACTTAAGTTTCTTCATCTGTTAGGTGACTCTGACCTATTAACAGAAGTTCTTGACCTTTTAGCTTCAGGACCAGTTTATAAACTTTAAAGTTATTAAGGAATGCCCCTCAAAAAAGTACTTTTGTTTTTGTGGACTACATCTATTGATATTTATCATTTTAGAGATTAAAACATTATTATGAAAAAAATATTATTATGAAAAGTTTAATTTGTGGACCTCTTGAAAGATCTGTCCTGGAAGTGCACTTTGAGAACCACCGGACTAGATGTTGTATCAAGTGTCTTCCAAATCTGAATTCTATGAACCTATTGAAGCAGCTGCCTGGTACAGTAGTGTGAGGACTAGAGCAAGAATCAAGAAGTTCTGAGTTCAAATCCTGCTTCAGATGCTCCCTAGTTTTGTGATCATGGGCAAGCCACTTAACTTCTGTCTGCCTCAGTTACCTCATCTGCAAAATGGGGATGATAATAGCACCTACCTCCCAGGCCATTGTATCAAATGAGATAGCATATGTAAAGTGCTTTGTAAACCTTAAAGTGCTACATTAATGATAGCTAATGCTGTTGCTATTATTATTATATGAGGTCAGTAGTAACAATAAAGGCAAGAATTGAGAACCCAAGGAACACATGAATTCTAAAGGTCCAGGTGAGTCAAGCATCAGGCCAGAGTTGGGGAAAACACCAGGAATGGATGACAGAGTAGAGCAGATTGTAAGGAAGCAAGCAAGCAGAATGAGCAGCAGACATGAGACAGCAGCAACAAGTAGACCTAGAAACTAAAGCAAATTCTGCCTAATCTAAGAAGTCTCTTGTATCTTTACACTTGCTAGGGCAGGATCCAGTCCACTCACCTGAAAATTCAACCAATTGAACAAGAATGGAGGGTGAGGGAAGAGAGGGAACATAAATAATGATGATAATCTCGGTTTTATAGCACTTTAAGGTTTATAAAATATTTTCCTTGTGAGAACCCAAAGAGGCAGATACTGCAAATACTATCAGTTTCAGGAGATAATAATTATCAGAGCTATCGCTGTTCAGTCATGTCCAGCTCTTCATGATCCCGTAGACCGTAACACACCAGACCTTCTATCATCTCCTGTCTCCTGAAGTCTGTCCAAGCTCATGTTCATTGTTTCCATTATATATCAGAGCTACAACTAGGGAGAAGTGACTGGGGCTTTCACTCAACTGGGACTGATGAGATCAGAGGGCACTGGATCTGAAGGGTATTGACTGCACTCCAGTCCTTCAGCATATTAGAAACCTAGAGCTTAGTACTTGGTCACCACAAATAATTAGTTAAAATACAAAACTACTATACATACTTCTGGGGTAAGCTTCTCTCACCATCTGACTTACTACCCTCAGGTAAGATGCATTTTATTCCACTTGCACTAAACAGAGTTCAGTGTCTTCGCTATGAGATGACCGTCATCTTATCCTGTACACATATTCTTCATATGTAATTGTTTACATGTTGTCTCCTCTGTTAGACCATGAGCTCCTTAAGAGCAAAGAATCTTTAGGTTTTGCCTGTCTTTGTATCCCCAAGTTTAGAACAGTGCCTGGCACATAGTAGGTGCCTAATAAATCCTAGTTCACTGATTGGTATTTGATCCTGGAGTAAAAATTTCCTTTTAAGATTCTGAGAATAAAGTTTACATTAGAAATAAGAACTAGTAGCAATGGGTATAGAGGTTGCCTAGAAATCAGTTTTTGCTCCTAAAGAAAAGTGACCCAACAGTTAGGAGCTGTCCTACAGTAAAATGCACTGCCTTGGAAAACAGTGGATTTGATGACCCTAGAAGAGTATGTCATAGAAAAGATTCTTGCTCTGTACTTTGGCCTGGGTGACATTCTATAGTCCAACCTAATGGATGTGAAACCTGAAAATCAGAGAGATGAAGAGTCTTGCCCAGATCATGTAATTAGTAAGGCACAGCCGGGATTCAAATTTGTATCGTCTGATGACAAAATCAGATCTCTTTTTTCTTTATCAATGGTCTCCAAAGCCACAACTGTCTGTGGTTTGATTCTATTGCTACTATAATCAATCAGTTAGTTAGAAAAGTCCCATCCCACACTCCCTGAGATAGCCATTCATGCAATTTGTTTACTGAGCAACCACATCTACCATCCCTCAATGCTCCCCAACTTTGCCTCTTTCCTCTGCTATACAAACTCCAGCTTCACCTTTGTGAGTTTGGTATCAGTCCTTCTGGGGCAATTATAACCTAATTACTATTCAGGTACCCACAACAGCTGCTGTGCAGGTGTCACTGGAAAAACTGTCACCCTTTTATTATATATTTAGGTTATAATATAAGTATATGTTATATAATTATAATAATTATATATATTTTATTGTATTCACCTTTTATCCCCTCAGATTACATCATGGATGAATCAGGAGTCTTGCACTCTGAATAGTGATCAATGAATAAGAGACCTGCCTACCCCTTCATCATTTAGGGAGGGGATGAGTAGAAAGAGACACAAAGTAAGATCAGACACAGTTGGTTTGTGGTCTTCATCACACACTTCTTTCTACCCCCCTCCAAATTTCCCTATTACTGTCAAAAATATCACCATCTTTCCAGTCACCTGGCTTCATAACCTAAGTGTCACCTTTGATGCCTCATTTTCTCTTCAATCAGTTACCAAATCTTGCCATTTCTATCTCTGCATCTTTTAAATTTGCCCCCTTTTCTCTTCTCACACAGCCATCTTTCCATTTCAGATCTTCATCATGTCTTTCCTGGACCATTACAATAGCTTCCTAATCAGGCTCTCTTGCTCAAGCTGCTCCCCATTCCAACCTAGCCTTCCTTCAGCTAGCAAAGTGATTTTCCCAAAGCACAAGTCAGACTGCATCACTTCCCCACTCGTAACAAACTTCAAAGGTTCCCTATTGACTCTGGGATCAAATAATATGTCATCTTTATCTCATCCTTTTTTATTTCTATTTTGTTTAAGGTTTATGATGCACATAAGTGCTAGGACAGTAGCTGTTCAGTCATTTCAGTCATGTCCAACTCCTCATGAATCCATTTGGGATTTTCTTCACAAGGACACAAGAGTGGTTTGTCATTTCCTTCTCAGGCTGATTTTACAGATAAATCAATTGAGTTAAACAAGGTTAAGTGACTTGCGCAGCATCATACAGCTAGTAAGCATGAGGTCAGATTTGAACTCACAAAGATGGGTCTACTGATATCAAGCACAGTACTCTACTGTGCCACATAGCTGCCCAAGGACAGTACTTGTACATAAGTTATCAATAAACAAATGTACACATATTTGGGAGTGGGTGTTTCAAAACTATTTTATTGATGGTAGTGGATATTTTTAAAAGTCTGGAGATCAATGAATTAAACAACACTATACTTAAGTTAAAGTGGACTGGAGTAGAGTGGGGACAGAGATAAGAGCAGTCCCCGGAAAAAGCTTCCATTTCAATAAAAGGAACCTGGAATGAAGTCATTGAAAAAACAAACAGAGAAAAGATACGTTTACAAAGAAAATACATTTACAGAGGAATGAATCAATTAATTAATCAAAACATATTTATTAAGTGCTTGCTATGTGCCAGATACTCTGCTAGATGTTGGGGATAGAAAGACAAAAATGAGATAATTACTGTCCTCAAGGCACTTCCTCCAGGAAGCCAGGGAAAAGTTATTTTTACAAGAAATGAAACCCAAGGGGAAAATATACATAGGAAGGAAATCAAAGGGGAAAATGCATTTAAAATGATTTAGAGCTGGAAGCAATCTCAGAGACCATCTAGTCGAATCTTTACAATTTACAGAAAAGGAAACTGAGGACCAAAACGGTATATAATTTAACAAACTTAGTGCAGGCAACAAATGACAGTACTGAAACCAGACATGGGTCCTCTGACTAAATTCAAGGTTCTTCCCACAAAGGAAAAAAAATCTAAGCAGAGAATCTACATGTCCAATCCAATCCAATGAACAGTTGCCCACTCTGTATTCCAAACGGCATTTTTTTCTTGGTCATGAGGTATAAAAATTAACCATGTTTTGTCTTCATGCCCCCATGCCACATTGCCTGAAATACTCTCAGAACCAATTCAAATTTTATCCTACTTCAGTATGTCAAGTCCCATCCCTTTAACGAGTACTCCCCTTACTAAACTATCTTTCTCTTCTAGTTCTTAAAGCAATTATTACTCCATAGTTACATACATTCTTGAAGCATTGATTTTCATCTTATTCAGCAAGGTAGTGTAGTGGAAGGGTAATGAACCTAAAACCAGAAAGACCTGATTTCAGATATGACCTCCCTTACTAGCTGTGTGACTCTGGACAGGTTATTTATCCTCTCTCAGGATAAAACGAGCAACTGTTCATTGGGTAAATTACATATAAATCCTCCATTCACATCTTATTTTTGGTAGGGAGAGGTCTGGATTAGAATTAGAGGACTTGTATACAATTTCCTCAGTTTCAAAATGGAGATAATGACAGCATCTACCTTCCAGGAGGATAAAATGAAATGATATTTAGAAGGCACTCTTGGAACTTTAAAGTATTATATAAATGTCAGCTATCATCACTGTGGTTATCATCATCATCCATCTCACATCCCGCTGAATTATGAGTTCCTCCATGGTAGGGACCATGTTTAACAGAATCATAGAATTAAGTGACCTTAGAGATCACCCTGCCCTACTCATACCTAAAGTAAGAATCTACTCAATAGAACCTCAGTGTAACAGGTGGTCATCCAGACTTTGCTTAAACAGCTTCAACAATGTAGAGCTTATTATCTTTCAGGACAGCCCATTCCATTTTTAGACAGCTATGATTGCTAGGAAATTATTCTTTATAGTGAGTTAAAATCGATTTCCTCCTGACTTTAGCCCCAGTGCTCCTAGTTCTTCCCTCTATATCCAAGCAGAATAAGTCTGCTCTTCCTTCCCTATGACAGTCCTTAAATACATGAAGACCATGATCATGTCCCTCAATGGTTGGTTTCACCAAGATAGTTTATGGCTCCTATTTCTGGAACTTATATCTAGTCAATCAATATATCAATAAGTAATGCAAGCATTTCCTAAGTACTTACTAGTCACTGTGCTAAGTCATGGGGATACAAAAACAAAAGTGAAATGGTCTCTGCCCTCAAGGAGCATACAATCTAGCCAGGACAATGATGTGTATGTATAAGGATATGTAGAAAATGAACATAAGATAACTTTGGAGCTGAGGCAGCAGAAAAGATTATGAAAGGTCATACGTAGAACATGGTGTTTAGATTGAACCTTGCAGAAATTTATAGCTTCAAGAGAAAGAAATGAGAATGGAATGGAGTTCAGGAATGAGAGACAGCCAGGGCAAAGACACAAAGAAGAACTTTTGAAGACTGTGTTTGGCTAGATCAAAAGGAGCCAAATATACCTAAAGGAACAACGTGTAATAAGGCTGGATAAATGGGATGGCGCTAGTTTGTGAAGGACTTTAATTCCAGAGTTGATCAAGTACTGGAGAACCACTGGAGTTGATTAAGTAGGGGAGTGATAAGGTCTGACCTATGCTTTAGGAAAATTACTTTGGCAGTGATTTGGACATATTGGAATGAGTTTGCCCTTCATTCTTAAAGAGGACCACAACATCAAGGAGGTGATGCCATGACATGTAAGTGAAATGGATTTAAGTGAGGGAGGGCTGTGCAGAGTCACCACCCCCCTTTTCTCCTCTGGAGCTATCTGAGTCCAGTGGCAAGATGCTGATCAGGACAACTGAAGATGACCCTAATTAGAATGAGTGAAGATCACTAAAGGTAGGGATGTCAGTGAGCAGGCTGTTGGAATAATCTGAGCAAGAGGTGATAGGAGCCTGAACTAGAGTGTTGATTGTGAGAGTAGAGAAAAGAATACAGCCACAAGGGATGTCTTGGAGGTAGAAATGACAAAATTTGGCTACTGATATGCCAAGTAATTGAAAGGGAGGAGCTGAGAATGACACCAAACTTGTAAAGGATGGTGGTCTCCTCAACGAAGAAAGGGAACTTTGAGGGAAGAAAACAGGTAGTTTGGAGAAAAGTCAGTAAGTTCTGTTTTAGACATACTGAGTTTGAATTCCTGTGGGATAGGATGCTTGAAATGTCCAATAAGTAGTTCATCATGTATGACTGGATCTCAGGAGAAAAACTGGGGCTGAATACAAAGAATTTAGAGCCATCAGCAGAGAATCCTCTTATCATCCCAGTCACTTTTCTCTGGAAATGCTCTTATATGTTAATATCCATCTTTAAAATATGACACCCCAAGCAAGTCATAATACCACATCTGTGTTTTGACCAGGGCAAAACAGAGTGATGCTTTCATTCCCCAAATCTGGCTGCAAAATTGTATCCTGTCTGTTTTCTCTTGACCCAATGCAAAGAATGTCAATGAGAAAATACAAATGAAAGCAGGCAATGAGAAACTAGTATAGAAAGCAGGATATGTGGATTCTACTCTTGAGTCTATCACTTACTAGTTATGTGACCTTGGGTAGTGACAGACCCTCCCTGGGCCTTAATTTCCTCCTCTTTAACATGAAGGGGTTGTACTGCCTAATCTCTGAGGTCCCTACTAGGTCTCATATTGGTGACTCCAAGACTTTAGGACTCCTAGGTCCCCTTCTCATTTTGTAGCATGTTATTTCACTTGATCTTATCAGCAACCATGAGCACAATTATCATATTTAAGGAGACTATTCTCATTACATCCAGCTGTGGTTTCTCTCCTGAACTCTAGGCATGTGTCTCCAAGTGCCTCTGGAACATTCCCAATTATATGACTCATGGACATCTTAACCTCGCTATACCCAACAGAGACTTCATTATCTTTTCTCTCCAACCCTCCCTACTTCTGAACTTTCTTATTACTATGGAGGTCACCACTATCATCCTAGTCAGGGTGGCCTCTGGGTGTCATGTTCATCTCATTTTCACTTACCCATATGTCCAATATGTTGCCAAATCTTGTTGCTAAATCTTATCATTTCCACCTTTATATCTTTCATGTCCACTCTCTTCTTTCCACTTACACAGCCACAATCCTCACTCTGGCCCTTAAAGTCAACTCTCCTGGAATACTCAAATAGCCTTTCTTCAAATCTTTCCCCACTACAATCCAAACTCCACTCATTTACCAAGGTCATTTTTCTAAAGAGTAGGTCTGACAATTCCACCCCCTGATCAGTGTAATTTCATATTACTTTCAGGAATGAATATCAAGTATTCAGTTTGACACTTCAAGTTCTTCATAACCTGGCCCCTTCCTACCTTTTGAGTTTTCTTCGAGTTTATTCCTTTCATAAACACTATGTAACAGCAACACTGGTCTATTCCTTACACATGGTACTCCAAATCCCACCTCCATGCTTTTGAGCTGGCCATCCCAAACGTCCTGAGGCAAACAGGGTTAAAGAACTTGCCCAGGGTCTTACAGCTAGTAAGTATCTAAGGTCAGATTTGAACGCAGGAAGATATCTTCCTGATTTCAGGTTCAGCACTCTATCCATTGTGCCACCTAGCTGCCCAATACCTAAATACCCTTTGCAAATTACCTTCCATCTACTTTGTATATGACTGCTCTGTATACCTGGCTGTTTCATGTCATTTCACCCTTTAGAATGAATGATCCTCAAGAGCAGGGACTCTCTATATCAGCATAACTTAGTACAACTTAGTACAATGCCTAGTACATAGTAAGCACTTACTAAATACTCAATGACTGTCTGCCTGACAGTTTAGATTCTAAGGTCTCAGCAGCTTTTAATATTCTATGTTCCAAAGGACTCTTCCACATCTAAAATTCTAGGCTTCCCTGTGATTCTCTCTCCTGACTATGGTTAAATCATGGTCAAGGTTTTTGTCCCAAACTGAAGAGAAGGTTAGTGGGGTTTTTCATTTTTCTTTCTTTTTTTGTTCTTTTACTAATTATAAAGACAGAAAAGAATGTCCTTTTTACATTTCCTCCCCGACAAGAGAATAACCTTCAAATGAAATTAAAAAGGAAAAAAATTATTCTGTCACTCACCCCTCCTAATCCGCTCACAATAATAAAAGAACAAAAAAAAAACCTCCTCATAATTATGCAGATGGAAGTTCCTGTCGGTGGTTTCTGAAGGCTTCAGCTCCTCTATTAGTGGGATTTGGCTGCTTCTCTGCCCACAGCTGGACTGACCAGGGGTGCTTCCTGGTTAGCTGTTTTCTCAGAGAGAAAATTGTCTCCCAGATGCTTGATAAGAAATCTTTAGCTTCTTGTTCTGGATTGTTTGACATCAGGACTCTCCTGCCTCCCAAACACTGCTTTCTACATCTTGGATATAGCCAAAGAGGATATGTAAGCAGAAAGAAGGGAATAAACATTTATATTGTACCTACTACGTGCCAAACATTGAACTAAGCTTTACAAATATAATCTCATTTGATTCACACAACAACCCTGAGAGGTAGGAGCTGTTATTATCCCTATTTTACACCTGAGCCCTAGGTCACCCACTGAGCTTTGATTGTGGACATAGAATGAGCATTGATCCTGACTACAGACATAGCTATAACTCTGGTTACAGACTCACTTCTGTCCTGCTGTGAAGTCCTACAATGGGCCCTGACCCTAGTCACAATATCATCTATACCCCTAATATCAACCTGAGTCCTAACCTTGTAAAAAGACTTACTTTCTACTCTAGTCTTAAACCAAGAATCAGGTTTGGTAAAGGAGTACATTCTTAACCTATTAATTGTTGCTAAGACATTCAGTCATGTTCAACTCTCCGTGGGGTTTTCTTGGCAGAGATACTGAAGTGGTTTGCCATTTCCTTTTCCAGTGGATTAAAACAAAGAGCTTAAGTGACTTACCCAGGGTCACACAGCTAGTAAGTGTCTGAGGTCAGATATGAAGGTAGATCTTCCTAATTCCAGGCCCAGCACTCTCTTCACTGAGCCACCTAGCTGCCTCACAGATTTATATTGTAAGCCAAAATGGTGCCCAGTTGAAAGAAGATAGATTCCTCAGTGTGGCCCTTCTTCCTCCCTCCCCAATGCAAACACGGCTCAAAGCAAAAGACCACCCAGGACAGAGATTCTTAACCTCTTTTGTAGCATAGACTCCTTTAGTAGAATCCTTCTCAGAATCATGTTTTCAAATGCATAAAAGACAATACATCAGGGTACAAAGGAAACAAATTATACTGAAATACAGTCATCAAAATAGAAAAAAGAAATTTCCCAGACTTTCTAAAATCTATTCTCAACCTCATGGAGGGTTAAGAAGCCCCGAGCTTAGATGAAAGTAGCCATGTTTCTTGTCAAACTAGTAGCCTTCCTAGGGTACCTAGCCCATGGCACTCTTCCCTAGCATCAAGATCATTTGTCCCCTCAACGGGAAATGATTCCTCCCTCACATAATTACATGCCCCTATACATGACAAAGTGGGATTCTCACCCCTCTGGGGGTAGGCTGTGCTTAGCCCTCAGGACCCTTGCAGCAGGTCCTGCAGATGGTAAAGCAAACAGTTCCCACTCTTCCTAAAGCGATCTCTGCTCCCTGGTTGGTCACTCACAGGGAGTGAGGGTCAGTCCTGTGGAGCTTCCTTTCCAGCTTTACCATGAGGCAATTATGTAACCTTTTCTGGAAAGTGCCCTGAGATCTGAGTGGATGTAATATAAATAATAATCTACCAATAATAAACACTGACACATCATTCTGGGTAACTGTAATGACTGCGGGTATTAGCACGATTGTTGACTTTATTGTTGTAATCTGTCACTTTCACTCGGCTGCTGTAATGAAAGGAATGAATTAATGAAAACATTATGCTAATTATATATTTTAAATGTCATGTTTATTAGTTTTACCCAAAGATGAGCCGCAGTAATAAGCACTATTAACTCTTTAACAGGCATTTACATTTTCTAAAAGTTCTGCTGATTCAGCAGTGAATATGGAGGGTAATCCCAGACTGTTAATCTGATAGGTCTAGAGAATGTTCCAGTTGGGAGGGAGTACAGAACAGGAAGAGAACATAGACCCTAGAATCAAAAATGTTAAAAATGACAAAGAACCTTCAAACACAGAGGCAATGAAATATGATAGAGCAATCGGGAAGCCTAGACTCTAAATCGGGTTCTGACATTTCCCAATTCTCTGTGTTCCTGAGAAAATCACTTAATCTGCAGCATCCCTGCTGGTCTCACTCTCCCAATCCCAACTTGCACAGAGAATAACCCGTCAGAGTCCTAGAGATAAATCTATGCTTTACTGAGGTTTCTAATACCATCAGTCATAAGCCCCCATCTGTTGAGGTTCTCATTATCAATCTCCATTACCTTTTAGTAAAGGGATTTAGTTAAAAAGTATATTAGAACAGGAGTTACAAAAACTTTGAACCTTTGTTTCCTCATCTGTGAGAGACTAAAATACTTGGAATCATAGAGCCAGAAGGGACCTCAGAGGACAACCTCTCTCATTTTACAGATAAGAAAACTGGTTAAGAAAGGTTAAGCCACTTACCCAAGATGACACAATTTGAAAGTATCTGAGGTCTTCTTGGTTCCGAGTCTAGCACTCCATGTTGTTTCTAATTATCCTACAAAATTTTTGCGAGCAAAATGTTTTGTAAACCTGAAAATGAATCATTACTAATAATAACAAAGAACTTCGGAGATGGAAGGAACCTCATGACAAAGAATACGGAACACCAGGAAACAAGGGGTATAAATATAAGTAGGCGGCTTCCACTGTGTCAAGAAGTTGTTGAGTTGTTTCAGTCATGTCTAACTCTTCATGACCCCATTTGAGGTTTTCTTGGCAAAGATACTGGGGTGGTTTACATTTCCTTCTCCAGCTCATTCTACAGATGGGGAAACTCAGGCAAACAGGTTTAAGTGACTTCTCTAGGGTCACACAACTAGTAAGTATGTGAGGCCAGATTTGAACTCAGGAAGAGGAGTCTTTCTGACTCCAGGCCCAGCACTCCATTCACTATTCCAAAAGACTTGAGTCCAAATCCAGCTTCAGACATTTATTAGCTGTGTAACTTTAGGCAAGTTAATTCATGTATCTTTACCTCAATTTCCTCACCTACAAAATGGGAACGATAATAACATTTACCTATCAAGATTGTTGTGGAGATCAAGTAAGACAGTTTTTATAAAACTTTAAGCAAAGTGCCTGGCACATAGTAGGCACTCTATAAATATGCTAGTAGTAGTAGTAGCAGCAGCAGCAGCAGTAGTAGTAGTAGTAGTGGCAGTAGTAGTAGCAGTGGTAGTAATATTAGTAGTAGTGGTAGTATCAGTAGTGGTAGAAGTAGTAGTGATGGTAGTGATGGTATCAGCAATGGATGGAAGTTGCAGGGCATTAGATTCTAGCTCAATATAAGGAAGAACTTTAAGAATCAGAAGAGAAACCTCAGTGAAATCATCTTTCTTGAAAGGTATTGAGTGAGTTCCCTCTCACTGGAGATGATCAAGAAAAGTCACAGATGCTATAGAGAGCATTCCTGCTTGAGCTGAATGGTTGCTCAGTTTCCTCATCTGTAGAATGAGCTGGAGAAGGAAATGGCAAACTACTCTAGGTCTGAGGTCACTTACAACATTAATATTATATGACCCTGTAAGTCTATAAGCTACTCAAATTTATACAGAATATTAAGATTTAAAACACTTTCTTCACAAACATTCTGTGAAAAGGGGGAATAATGAAATATTATATTCTAATAGTTGAACGAAGCCATGATCTCATATCAATGTAAGCATTTCTTTGAAAAATATAGATCTTAACATATCCATGGTGGCTTTTCCTGTGAGACACTCATCCACATGTCTTCCCATAAGATGACCATAAAACATCCACCCAACATTCAGGAACACCTTCATCCCATTTTCTTTAAATTCATAGAATTAATTATCTTTCATAATTCTCCCTATGGGATCAGTCCAATCATGTTCTAGTCATACCTTTATTTGTGGGAGCATTTTTATCTCTTCTCCACTCCAAACAATATGTCATTGTCTGTATGTTACCACCTGTTTGGGGCAGCTTGGTGGCATGATGGATAGAGCACTGGCCCTGGAATCAGGAGGACCTGAGTTCAAAATCAGCCTCAGACATTTACTAGCATTTACTAGCAAGTCACTTTATCCTTTTGGCCTCAGTTTTTTCATCTGTAAAATGAGCTAGAGAAGGAAATGACAAGGCACTGCAGTATCTTTGCCAAGAAAACCCCAAATGTGATCATGAAGAGTTGAACAACAGCAACTACCTGTTCATGACCACCATTTGCCTCTCTGTTGCCCTTTGGGTAATATTTGGAGACTGTGTTGTTCCATGCATCATAGGTATTTAAAGGCAGAAGAATATCTGTGATCAAGTGTGATAATACATGTAGAGTACTTTGCCAACTTTTGAGTGCTACATAAATGATAGCTATCCCTATTAGTTATTATTGATACTAAAAGATGGATTTTTGTTTCAGAGAAGAACATGAGATCCTTAAAAGAATTTTGCATTTCCTAAAGATGATATAGTCTGCTATCATCTTCCTTGTCAATTCTAGGACCACAAAACTGCCAGTTGGCATTGTCTTTCCAAAGTATATACTGATGAATATACCCTATATATTATACATTCAACATCATTTCATATTCTGGACATTAAGCACTTTTTATCCACTTGCATTTTTCTAGGTAGATAGTTATGATGATTGTGGATCTCATTTAGGAGGCTCTTCAATATCCTGGAATTTGATGCAACAGTTACAAAGTCATGGCAAGCAGGAGTAGTTGGAAGACCTCACCACATGTACATGAACAATGGTGAACACGTTTGTAGAACATGAATGGCTGTTTCATGCTTTTCTTTACCATAACCAAAGAGTCATGGAAGAAAGATATTTCTGCTATTGCATCTCACAAAGAAACTTGTGATTTTGACATACACACAGGTGACATCTATTTGGAACTGAATGATAATAAAGATGCAATCTATGGTAAATATTACTTTCAAAAGCCTAATTTTTCCTTCTAATATTCTAATCAAGAATGCCCTCAATACTTATGTAGTTACCCTAACAATTTTTTCACAGATGAGAAAGTAAGCATATGGACTGGTGACTACCAGACATTGTCTGTCACTCTTATTTTAGTAAAAATTAAATCCAAAGTTTTATTCCAGTCTTTCATATTTTCCATGCCTTTATGTGCCTTGAGATTTGATCTCTCATTGCCTTCAAAATTGTATCACCATATCTATATCTATATATACATATATATATGGACCTCATCTGCATATACTCTATCTATTCATACCAATTTTTCCATCTTTGATTTTTATTACACCATTTCCATTTCTACCAAAAGCACATCAAAAGTTGTGATATTGGGGTTCACATATGGTGGTTCTGTTGTTGCTGATGAAAAGAATGTTACAAAAAATCTTCATAGATTTTTTCCCTTTTTTATCTGTCTGTTGCCCTCTTTCCATTTTTACCCCTAAATGTCCTTGAGATGACTTTGCCTAATTATACCAAGATTTTCTTATGTCTATTTTTTCTTCTGCTTCTTATTTTATTCAGCAATATTGCTCATAATCTTCAACCACATTTCTCTTTAAGAGGATACAAATGAATTTATATTCTAAGCCCTGCTGTTGGTTGTCATATAACCTTGCTTGTCAAGGCCAATAAGTGTTTGCTAACTTAATGCAGCTTTTAAGTTCATTTGGGCTCCTCCTTATAGCATTTGATTTACATCAGTTGAATTTCTTTATGAAAATGCTATCACAATGTCAATTTCTATTTCTCCAGTTATTTCTCAATCTTTGGCATTAATAACTTTTAAAATAGGTCAAACTAAAGTTTTCTGTATTGCATGCCATGTCTTTTACTCATTCGTACTTTCTCTTCCAGAATTGTATTAATTTTGACTTTTGCTCTCACAAGTCAGTGGTCTAATTGTACACAGGGAGAGGTGATTCAGGAAAAAACTCCCACATCAGTAAAAAGTCATTTCCCATATGTTAAAATGAAATGATTTCATTTTTGTGGCGGCATTTGTGTTCATCATGTCCAGGACTTCCCGATTCAAGTATTATTATTGCTAAATGAAGTGACTTGTCCCAGGTCAAGAAGAATGTTTGATTTAAGTCCTCATGCTCAGATTTCCTGATTTCAAATCAAGAAACACTGTGCTTATCATTCAATGACTGTCCTTCCCACTTTGCTTCAGGGAATTCATTTGCCCAAACTCTGGGACACTTGACACAAGAGCCTCTAATGTCTATAGACCAGAGTAGCCCAGGAGACTCTGATCCTCTTCCCAAGCCATCACTGGCAATTGGCTCTCTAGGCCCAGATTATAGTCTTGTCTGAATCATAAGAGCAGCTCCCAATTCATTCTAGAGAGGTTTGTCACTTACAAAGTGTTGTCCCCACTACAGCTCAGGGAGATATCTGCCCAAGTAGTCTCCCTCCACCTTACAAATGGAGGGTCAAGCAAGTGAAGTGACATACAAGGTCACACAAGTAGTAAGTACCAGATCCAAGGGCGGAACTAGAATTTCATTGATACCATATCTTGAGCTCTTTTCATTTCATAATCCTACCCCTTCTCTATCAATTCCCTGAACATCTTAATAAGGGGAGCCTGACTTAGCCTGAGGCTTCAAGGCTCATCAGCATGTGATCCTAGTGGAGAGTTGCTCCTCAAACAAAGGAAGAAACCCCTTAATGATGAACTAGAGATGAGCTTCCTAAATAAATAAATAAGATTATTAATATGTTTTGAGCTTAAATGTCCTAGAAGGACCTAATGATCCATGCAGAAGAAAGATGAAGAGCTGTGAATTTGCATTCATATTAGCATTATTAATATTATTAATAATGATAATCAGTCTGATTTCCATAGACTCTAAAAAGTTTACAAAGTGCTTTTTTTCCTCACAATGAGCAAGTAAAGAGGGCAAGTCAAGTATCATTAGCCCCATTTTAGAGATGAGGAAATTGAGGCTCCAAGAAGTGAACTGGCTTGCTCAAAGTCACAAAGTTTTAGTGTCTAGAACCAATCCTTTCTTTTGTAGACATACCTTCCCTGCTACTTATATGTCCTAGAACAAGTGGTTTTTCTACTCCAGATCACAGGTTGCTAAATTTCATGATGGAAGCTCTCTGACTATACTTGTCCTATACCAAAATGCCAATTCAATTCAAATCAATAAAGCTTTATTAAGTTCCTACTATGTGCCAGGAACTTTGAAATACCAGACATTCAAGGAGATGTTCCACAAGGAGCAGACCTGGTCCCACTCAATCTCCCCTTTCTATCCTTTCCTCTGCCATAAGAGGTCTATCCAGGACAGCTTCTGCCTCTAGAAAAGGTCATATTTGTTCCTATAACAACAATGCTGCTATACCTAACACATTCATCCCATTCTAAACACATCTATACATACTGACTTCCTTGGCTTTAAGTCCTAACTAAAAATCCCACCTTCTATAGGAATCTTTCCCTGATGCCTCCTAATTCCAATATCTTCCTTAATTATTTCCTATTTGCATAGCTTGTTTTGTATATATTTGTTCTCATGTTGTCTCCCCTGTTAGACTATAAGATCCTTGAGGGGTCTTTGTTCATGTAGTAGGTACTTAATATTAATTGGTTGGTTGATATCCTACTGGAAATTTTTCCCAGTCACTGCCAGCCATCCCTATTCTTTACTACTTGAAATTAATTTGAATTAATTTGAAAATACTGTGTATTTATGTATATTTAAGAATAAGTTCCATGAGGGCAGTTCTGTGCCTTTCTATGCCCAATGCCAAGCAGAGTTCTCTACATTTGGCAGGTTCTAAATAATAGCTGTTGAATTCTATTGAATTGCTTTCATTTATCTAATAGGACAGCCTAGACAATTAACAGTGTTAATTGATTGAGGGCTAAGGGAAACCTTGGCCTCCCAATATATCCCCAGACCTTTTTCACTAGGTTCTTCTGAAAATAATGCTCTGAGTCTCTACTCTTTCAAGGAGAAAGACTCTAATAGGGGGATTTCAGGCAAAGAGAGAGTGAATATAGAAGTGTGTTGAATTGGGGCTGAGAGGAAAGGTATCAGAGAAAACTAGGGGCAGAACAGACCAGAACCCATGGAATATGTATCCATACTATTCTGTACCCTCCATATCCCTAAACCATCATTTACTTCCACTCCCAAGATCATAGGCCAATATACTTTAGACTAGAAAGGGGTCCTAGAGGTCATCACATTCAATTTCCTCATTCTGGGAGCCCTGGATCCCAGACCCCCAGATCTTTAAACTCTCTACCCTGCAACAACCCTATTTCTTGACTTCTATGTTTCCCCACATACCCGTTGGTTTTTCATATATGCATTTCCCTTGGTTTTTGGTTTTCCTTCATGTTACAGATGAGGAAAGTGAAGTTCAGGAATATGATGTGATTTGCTCCAGGTCACAAAGGTAATTTAACTTAATAATGGTTTAGATAGTTGCTTTTATATATACCAGGCACTGAGCTAGGTATGAGGATCCAGAGACAAAAAGTAAAACAGTATCCAGCAGAGTCAGAAATTGAACCCATATTCAAATCCAAAATCCAAATAACTCCAGATCCAGTGCTCTTTCCATGCTTCTCACTCTCCCCTCCCAAAAGATCATGGGATTGGGATGTCTGGGCTCTTCCTTCATACTCAACACCTCCAGGCTACTCAGTGATAAGATTTCATTGGGTTGAGTTGGCAGTTCCCCACCTCCACTCCCCTTGCAAAGGCCAATCTGTGTGAATTTTTTTTGAGTCGTCATGGGAACCACTTTATCAAAAGCCCACACACACAGGATAGAAACTGATGGCTAGAAGGTCAAAGACATCCAGGGAAAGCAAAGCAGAACTAGATTAAGGATTAAGGAAATAGCGAAGGGAAATCTGCCTTTTGAACATTGAAACTTAATGCAGTGACAGAAAGGAAGCACAGAGGAGTAGGGAGGACTGCATAAATGGAGAGGAAAGAGTGGATAGGGGAAGGAGGCATAGATGAATGGGTTGATTAAAAAGAGTGCAGGGTAAATTGATAAGTAGATGGTGAAAGAAGGATGGGTAGATGGATAGATGGAAGTGTGAGGGTGGAGGTTTCATGGATACATGGAAAAGAGAGTTGAATTAATGAGTTCATTGTGGAAAGGATAAATAAAAATCTCTCAAAAAAATATTATTCCCCAACAATAACCTCTGGCCAGCCACACTAAGAAATTGCACTGTGATATAAGAGAACACAAAGAGGGAAGCATTTGGGATCTTGCCCCAACTCCATTGTTGATTTGTTGGATGACCTCGGGGAAATTATTTGCATCTTTAGGACTCAGCTTCCTTCTTTGTAAAACAGAAAGAGAAAGTCAGACTAGATGATGTTTTAAGGTCCCTTAGATTTTCTAATTACGTGATTCTTATATTCTGTGATTCATCTCTAAGATTCTGATTCTGTCTTTATATGATCCTCCTTAGGCCTCTTTGAGGCTGGCTGAGAGCAGAGCAGAGACACTCACAGCCAGCATTCTAATGAGGCATTCGAGCCGGAAGTCATTTAGGCATATACACTGGATTGAATGCACTCCAACTTGTACAAAATTAACTGCTATCAGGGCAGAGGAAAGAGAAAGAAAGACAGTTCCTGGGTGTCATATGAGGAAAGGTTTTTTCCACCAAAAATCAACACTGAGTTGCATTCTTAAGGACACTCGGAAACTTAAGAGATTAGAGGAGCCTTGTTCTCCTCTTCCCAGCCCTACTTCCTCCTTTTTTCTTCTTTGCCTTTCTGCGGCTTCCCCTCCTCCTGACTCCAAGTCTGAAGGATACAAGCATGTGAAACACTACCCACCTCCTTATCCTCGAACCCCCACAGTACACCCACCCATCTCTTTGTGATTTTCATACAAATAAGCAAAATGCATCATAGTTACAGAATGTCAAATCTAAAAAGGGACTGAGAGGTCCCTTAGGGAAATAGAAAAAGCCTGGGGCTAGGAACTTGGAGACCTGAGTTTGAGGTTCAGTTCCCCTTTTAACTGTTACTTTGGAAAAGTCACTTCTCTTCTCTAGAACTTATTTTCCTTCTCTATGAAATAAGAGGGTTAGACTAACTGGCAAGGATGGGAAACTGAGGTCTTGAGGCCACATATAGCCCTCTAGATCCTCAAGTGTGGCCTTTGACTGAATCCAAACTTCACAGAACAAATGCTCTTAATAAAAAGATTTGTTCGGTAAAGCTTGGACTCAATCAAAAGGCCACACCCAAGGACCTAGAAGGTCAAATGTGGCCTCAAGGTCACAGGTTCCCCACCCCGGTAGACTATTTCTAAGACGCCTTCCATCTTCTGTATCCGTTGTACTAAGGCAACCTCAAGCTCTGATGTTCTATGTTTTAAGGCTCTTCTGATTCAGACATTCTATGTTTGAAGACCCCTTCCAGATTCTATGATTATTGAAAACTAATTACTAATGTGAAAAAATGCAGTATATACTTCACCACAACTTCTTGTAACTGGTAGGAGAAAAAAATTCTTCCTGTAGCAATGGATCCTAAAACCCTACTTGAACATTTCATGCCTCAGCAACAGAGTTCAAAAGAAAATATAAAATATAAGATATAAATATATATTAAAGACAAATACATTGAAGATATAAATATATATTTATATAATATATTTAAGATATAAATCTATGTTTATATAAATATATTTAAGATATAAATACATAAATAAAATAAAAGATATTTTAAAAGATGAAAAAAAATTGTGCTCTGAACCCATTCCACTTTTGGAGAAAACTTGTTCAGTTCAAATGACAATTTCTTAGCTTTTCTAATACTCCAGTATGCATTTAGGGTTAGGGTTAAGGTGCAGATTTTCTCAAAGTATCCTCATGCCAATTTGGTTTTAATATAACGCTTTCTTTGGGGACATTGCCATGAAGACTTATTAGAATAGGAATACTAGGACTATAGACCTTACCCAGAGTTCCCCAGGTTCCCATGGTTTTTAACTTTGATGAGGAGCTTCCTTCATGGAGAAGCCATTCAGTGGAGCCAAGCAGAGACGTAGAAGAAGGACAACTGTGACCCGTACTGGTCGCCTCAAGCTTGTTAAACCAAACTGAATAGGAACTGGCATGCTGCGCAAAACTGTGTGGGAACTGGGGTACTGGGCAAGTGAAAGTGAGAGAAAGCAAGAACACAGGACTGAGACCACCTAGAATACAAGAAGGCAGGGGGAGATATGATTGGACAGAGCAGCAGAAGCATACTAGAGGACAGAAGCTGATTAGGAGCCAACAACTGGAGCAAATGGCAAGACTGAAATCCAGTTCTTAGCACTTACCTGCCACTGGGTTCCCTAGGAGTGCTACCCAGGGAGGCCATGCTCTATGTATCTGCCCAACTCCTTCTCTTCCCATGTACCTTCTGACCATTTAGGGAAGAGAGTGGAAGAAGTAAAGAAGTGTGGTTGCCTGGTTGGTTACCTAGCCATCAGAGACTAAAAATGGAAGTCCAATACCTTATTACTCAAAATTCCTGTTTCTTCTCTTATGCTATTTAAAAATTGTCATGAAAGTACATAGACACAACAATCATTTGTGCCCAAGCATGTGACCATGAAATTTGGGGATTGGAAGAGAGGAAACCAACACAAAAAGGAAAGATTTTGCTCAAGTCAGACTGAGTTTGGGGGTGAGTTGATTAGAGAGAGAAATTGCTGTAACAGCACTAATCGCTGTGATGAATATACCCCATACTGTTTCAGAAGACAAAGAGATTATTGAAGAATTAAGGCAGTAGAAGTGAGAAGTGAAAACTGGTATGTTTGTTCAGGTAAACATAGACTGTATTTAGCACCCAGTCAAACTCCCCTCTAGCTACACTAGCTCTAGGAAGGAAAGATGAGAATTATTAGCCCCATTTTGCGAGGAGGAAACTGGGGTCAAGAGGAAAAGCAAGTCAGTCTACATTGCCAGGACTAGAAACTCTCCTGACTCCCAATCCAAGAATCTCAGCCCACCACCTCTCTAGTTGCCTCTTTCACAGTTTTTTGTGAGTTTATTACCATGTCCCAAATCAAATTATAGTAGGAAACATTACAATTCAATAAAGCTACCTCCCATTTTTTACAGTGCTTGAAACACATTTCTCATAGCAACCACATAAGGCAAGTAACACAAGTGTTGTTATAATCATTTTACAGATAAGGAAGTTGAGGCTCAGGCACTGGTAAGTGAATCAGACATTAGAGTTCAGACTAGAAACCATATCTCTTGACTGTGGGACCCGCCACTCTTTCCACTAAATCATAATGCACAGATTCAAAAGCAGATGATAGGAAACCAGACTTCTGAAATCTACATTCTATTTGTCTCCTAGCAAGTGACTTAACTTGTATAGTCAAGTCAATCACTAAATATTTTTTCAACACACACAGGATATATGGTACAGTATTAATGTAGCACTAGGCATGTAGGTGGCACAGTGAATAGAGCACACAACCGAAGAGTCAGGAAGATCCTAGTTCAAATCTTGCCTCACATAATGACTAGCTGAGTGGCCCTGGGCAAATCATTTAACTTCTATGTACTTCACTTTCCTCATTTGTAGAATGTGGATAATAACATCAACTACATCCCAGTGCTGTTAATAAGGATCAATTCATTGTAAGTCTAATTCAGTCTAATTCAAATCCAACCTCAAACATTTCCTAGGTGTGTGACCGTGGGCAAGTCACCTAACCCTATTTTCCTCAGTCTATGAAATGTTCTAGAGAAAGAAATGGCAAACCACTTCAGTATCTCTGCCAAGAAAATGCCAGATGGGGTAAGGTAGAGTCAGACATGACTGAAAAAATGACTGAACAATAGTATTTATTTATGTTACTATTATTGTTACTAAGGATCATAAGATTTAGAGTTGAAAGGGAATTTAAAGATAGTTACTGATAATAATGCTAACATTTCTATAGTGCTTACTATGTGTCAGGCACTGTACTAAACTCTTAAAAATAGTATCTCATTTGATCTTCACAACGACTCTAGGAGGTAGGTATTTTGATTATCCCCATTTTACAGATGAGAAAACTGAAACAAACAGAAG
This sequence comes from Bettongia penicillata ogilbyi, assembly GCA_023548195.1. NCBI lineage: Eukaryota > Metazoa > Chordata > Mammalia > Diprotodontia > Potoroidae > Bettongia > Bettongia penicillata. The sequence continues at coordinate 11,397,263 of JAJHZJ010000426.1, read as the reverse complement.
TTAAGTGACTTGCTCTGAGTCACACAAATAGTAAGTATCTGGGACTGGATTTGAATTTAGGTCTTTCGAACTGTAGGCTTGGCCCCCTACCCACCATGCCACCTGGCAACCCTTGTGGTCTAGGTTAATCTTTTCATTTTACCAATAAGAAAACCGAGGTCAAAAAAATTGTATTGCAATAGAATGTAAAGTCCTTGAAAACAAGAACAGATTTTTACTTTTTTTCATGATGTATAGTAGGCCCTTAATACTTGTTGAATTTAATAGAATTTAAGTGACTTGCTTTATAAGTTGCATTGCTCAGATTTGGACCCTGATTCTCAAATACAAATTCAAAACCCTTTCCATCTACAATGAATATCAGGTATGGTCACTAACTTAGGTTCTGGGAACAGTTCTTCAACTCATGAAAGTTACTAAAATAGAAAGAACCCTTGGCAGAGAATAAGAAAACTTGGTTCTAGTCTAGATTCTGCCATTTCACAAAGAAAATATCAAGAAGGGCTCTTAGGAGTTGTCCATTCCTGAACAACAAAAACCTCCAGCTACAACACTGTCAGTCAGTAGCCACTGAGCTTTTGTTCAATGGTAGCAGTGGGGCAGACCCAAGTCTATGTGGAGTTGCCCTTTCCTCTTTTAAAAAAACTCTCATCATTTAGGATGTTTTTCCTTACACTGAGACTAAATTTTCCTCATTGAAATGTCTACCCACTGCTCCTTTTTCTTCTGAAGCCAAATAAGTTTACTCCCTCCTCCATATGACAGTCTTTCAACTACAGAAAGATAGATGAGTCTTATCTTCCCTAAGGTAACAATCTCCAGGTCCTTAAAGTACTCTTCACATTCCATGATCTCCATGATTTTCACCACCTGAGCTTGTATCTTCTGGATGCTCTCTAGCTTGTTAATGTCCTTCCTAGAATATTGAACCCAGAATTGAACACAATACAGCAGATGTGACCCAACCAGAGCAGAAGACAGTGGGACTATTTCCTCTAGTCTTGAACACTATATATCTCTTTTATTACAGTCTAAGATGGCATTAGGGTTTTTTGTTTGTTTTAGGTTTGATCGTTGAAATAACCAATAATGTTGACTCATTTTGAGTTTTGAGGTCATTAACTTCTCTCAATTTTTTTTAAGACAATATACTCTCCAGAAACACCTTACCCATCTTGTACTATGTAAATAATTTTTCTTTAGTCCAATTGGACCTCATCTTATTAGTTAAAATATAAGTTCTTGGCAAATAGGAATTGTTTCCTTCTTTATATTTGTCTACCCTGTGTCTAGCAGTTGGATAGTCAATGCGCCTTTATCAAATGCCTAGCATGTGTCAAGCACTATGCTAAGTACTAAGGATATGTCAAAAAGTATTTCCTACCCTCAGGAAAGTACTAGTCTAATGAGGAAGATAACATGCAAACAACCACATGCAACTCATCTATACATAAGATAAATTGGAGATAAAAAATAGAGGGAAGGTATGAGCATTAAAGGGGAGGATCATGAAAGGCGTCTTATATATACTGGAATTTTAACTGGGCCTTGAAGGAAGACTAACCTAGAAAGTTAAGATGAGGAAGTAGAACATTTCAGGCATGACGGACAGCCAGGAAAAATGCTCAAAGGTGGGAGACAAAGTATCTTATGAGAGGAACAGCAAGGCATATGGTAGGCAATTAATAAATGCTTGTTGAGTGATTTCAGTCCAGTTCTCAAGCTTCTCAAAAATCTTTTTTAAATCCTGGGTTCAGATCTGAGCTTTATTTCATACTTTGTGACTTTATGCAGCTCATTTAAATTCAGGTACTCAGTTTCCTCATTAGTAAGACTGTATTTACTTAGAGTTCTAATATTCTGTGATTTCATGACTTTAGTGGAAAATATATTTGATTTAGAGTCAGAATACCTGATCCTTGAATTCTAGTTTGCTGCTTAATAATAAAGTTTACAAAGTATTTTCCTTAAAACAATCTTGAGAGACAGATAATGCAATTGTCCATTCCAATTTTTCAATTGGAGAAACTGAGAATCATAAAGATTAAATGACTCACACAAGGTCACTCAACTAACCCACAGTAGGTCTACAGCATTGTGAAGTTGGAAACAGTACTGGATTTGGAATCAAGGAACCTGGGTTCCAACTCTAGCTCTGTCTCTACCTGGGTGAATTTAACAAGGTGCTCAACCTCTCTGGTCCTCAGTTTTCTAATCTGTAAAATAAGGGGGATTAATTAGATGACTTCTAAAGCACTGTGTCAGCTCTACAATCCTATTAATTCAGTTATGTGAATTACACCCTGCTACAGACATTAGTAAACACTACCTGTGAAACACTGGGGCTATAGGAAATAGTTTATGACACCACCTTATTAAATAATTATGAAAGAAGCATCCATGTTGATGAAATAAAATATCAAGAGTCTGTGTTACCATGAGCAAATCAATCCTCATCTGGGCTTTAGATTCTTTATCTCTAAAATGAAAGCCTTCCACTAATAAATGATCACTACTGGTAGATGGCTAGTATAGTTGGAAGGTTCTTTCTCTAAATCTCTAAACTCTAAATCTATGCTCCCTCCTTAGAGCTTCTTCTCCCTATCCTTCTCCTTCTTGTCTCTATCCCTTTTACTTTCCCTTTCCTTTCCCTTCTTCTCTTCAATCATTCTCCATCTGTTGTCTTTTTTCCCTGTTCTCTACCAACATGCCCAGAGCTCCTCAATCCCTAAAAAGCCTTCCATTGATCCCCTTCATATCTTCTCCAGCCTGCATACAATACCCCTTCTTTACTTCACTACCAAATCCCTCGAGAGAATATTCTGTACTCTCTTGCTTCCTTCTCCTCACTACCCACTCACTTTTCAACCTCTTTGCAATCTGGCTTCTGACTTGACCATCCTACTCAAAATGTTCTCTACAAAATTACCAGTGATATCTTAATTCCCAAAACTGATGGCCATTTCTTAGACCATATTCTGCTTGAACATTCTGCTGAATTCAGCATTACTGATCACTTCCTCCCCCCGCATACCTTCTTCCTTGACCTCTTTTTAAGTTTCTCTCTCTTGGTTCTTCTACCTTTAGTTATTCAATAAGCATTTATTAAGTTCCTGACCTGTTCCAGGCACTATGGTAAGCACTAGAGATACAAATAAGAAAAAAAAGAAAAACCATGCCAACCCTTAAGGAGCTTATAATCTAGTGGAGGAAGATAATACATAAAGGGCAGCTGAAAAAAAGGAGAGAGAGGAGGTACCAAGTGCAACATGGTAGAGAATCCACAAAAAGTCCAAAACGAGTGTAACCAGTTGGGAAATGAAAGGATTGCTTCATCAATCCTTCTCTGTCTCCACTGATCATTCATCATCTTATTTCTTATCCACTAAGGATGAATATAGTGCCAACTCAATAAACATTTATTATGTACTACTACGTACTACACATGTATTACCAAGTATGAAGTATTGTGATGGGTGTTGGGGATACAAGAGAAAAACAAAATAGCCCTGCCTTCAAGAAGCTTACATTCTCCTAGGGATAGAACATGTTTACTTATATGTAAACACAAAATCTATGGCAATTAACAACAGGAGTGGGGGCAGGTCTTCTCTCCACATTCTCACTTAGTGACCTCATTTTCAGTTATCTCTTTTATATAACTTCCAAATCTATATACCTAGTCCAATTTTCTCTCCTGAGTAGTTGCCTACATCCCTAATTTCCTGTTGCCCACTCCCTCCCTGATATCTTGCTGGCTCTTGAAACTCACCATGTCCAAAGCTAGATTTGTCATCTCCTGACAAACTTGCCCTGATGCACATGCTCCTGTTTCTGTTAATGACATGATTATTCTTCTAGCCATCCAGATTCAAAACATCAAAGTCATTCCTTTATACCAAAACAGTTACCAAGGTCTATGCATTCTGAAATTGGCATGGCATCTCCTATCTCTGTGCATTTGTTCAAGCGGTTCCCTGTGTCAAGCATGCACTTTGCCTTCTGAAATCTTTATCTTCCTTCAAGTCTCATATGAGATACCACCTCCTCTAGAAAACTTTCTATAATGCCCTCAATTGAAAGATTTTTCTCCTTCTTCCAATTTCCCTAGAACACTTTGACTGCATACTTTGATCTCATCACTTCCTACTACAGAGAAAAAGAGAAGTACCCTTGTACACAGTTCAAAGGCTTCTGTCTCTAATTTCCTTTTTTCTGCCCTGATTGTCCAAGTTTTGGTCAGTGGCAGAACTCTCCCGCTATTCACCCCCACCCTATCTCTAAATCATAAAGATGTGGCCAATATAGATTTTGCCAAAGAGTGGATTCATAGAATCATAGCTCCAGAGGTAGAAGGGACCTTAGAAGTCATGAAGCCCAATCCACTTTCCAGTGGATGGAAGTAAGGTCCAAGGAAGGGAAGGGACTTAGCCAAGTTCGTTAAGGCTAGATTCCATTGAAGATGGAATTTAACGCAGATTTTCAGTTTCCAGTGCCAGTTTCCGGTTTTTCGTTTAGATTTTTTTTTTAACCATGTAGGTTTGATTTCAGTTTACAAATAAAGAAACTAAAGACCAGAGAGGTTAAGGAGCTATCCCAAGGTCACACAGTGGCAGAGCAGAATCTGGAGCTCAGATGCCTTTGCTTCCAGTTCAGAGTTCTTTCTCCACAGAGCCATGCTGCCTCCCACTGTCTTTTCTGGAGAAATATCGTGGAAGAATGAAATTTGCCTCACCTCCTCCAATTCTCCCTCCTTTCAAAGCCCCACCAGGCAGCAGGAGAAGATGTAATTAACAATCAGGTTTGTTAACATGAACACTCCGGACGTAATATTTAAAACATCGGAGCCGATTTAATTCGATACCAACGTGCGTTTCCTCGTTAAGCAGGAAATTTTTTTCTGGCAGCAACACTGCAAATAGCTCTTATGAAAATGTTCAAAACACCATCTGGTCCTTAGCCAAAGTTCCGCAAATTCTAGCCTCCCACCTCCCCCATCCCTGAGAAGGTGCTGGTGACTCACTGCTTCTCAGGGTATTGGAAATTCCCGGGGAGGTGGCAGAATCGGATTTCCCGGGCTGTGGTCCGATTCCCCTGGGGAGGATTCCCTAGAAGTGCCAGGAAGCAGAGGAAATGTGGTTACAGGTGAGGGATAGCAGTACTTAGCCACCATATACGGTAATGAGCTTCCCAAGAGTGTCAATTTAGGCCATAAGTAGGACAAGGATCAGCCCTGTCACAAGTGAGGCAGAGTGACCATTTTGGGGGAATGAGATGTCACATCCCTGAACTAGACCATAAGCTAACTGTGGCCAGGAATTGCATCAACTACAGAATGAAAGCATGGAGATCACATTGGACTGGAAATCAGTAGAGTTGCAACCCCTGACAATTACTCACTACATGACTTTGGGCAAACCACTTCACCTTCATGAGGTTCCATTTCCTCAACTATATGTAATTCATAGAACTTGTCCCCCCAAGCTCTGGACTTACATGGACAGCACTCAGTCCTAGAAATCATTCACAAAAACAGAATTTTTTGTTTGACTTGTTATTTCCACCCGCTCCCAGAGTCTGCCTTAGTCCACCTCAGAATATAGCTTGTGCCAAGATTTCCAACTCCTCTACAAGCACTCAAGGTAACAATGCAAATATTAAGTACATAGCAGCCTTTATTCCACCCCACAGAAAAATGAAGAAAACACAAAGGACTCATAGGAACCCATAAACAAAAGTAGAAAACACACAAAGGATTCACAATTGCCCATAAACAATCCATACAATTCTCCTCCCTCTCTGGTGAGTTCTAATTTCCAACAGGGTCCTAAAATCCTTCATACTCAGTAACGTCTTATATTTTAGACTCCACTGATCAACGCCCCAGCATTACAGGAAGTCGTTCCTTCACTTTATGCAACCCATAGAGATATCCAACCTTATGGTCCTGCTCTGTGGGTTTGGACTCCTCCAGTAGGGAAATGAACTTTGGCTACTGGACCAGTAACCCCACTTCCCTTTGTGCCCATATCATCTGAATAATTCAGCAAAATCTCAGAGTGAGAAGTCCAGGTCCCTCTCATAGCTTTTTGTTCTTTCTCTCTCATCCTTCCATTTTAGAAAACAAGGTACATGATCCTTTAATGTTAATTAGAGTTAAAGATCTTCCCCACCCATTAACAAGCTTCACCTGAAGCCCATGAAGGGAATCTTTTGTAAATTTCAATAAGGCACTGGATCAGGGGGGGTCATGATGCCCTCCAGCTCTGAAAAGTGTATATATGCTCTGATGAGGTTTTGTCTTGGGGGTTTGGAAGAAGGTTCATGTGCCAGGTGAGAGTCTGGGTAGCCGTTAAGGAGTCCCCCACCTCCATTCCCCTAGCTTTGAAAACCTAGATATTGGTGCTTCTCTCTCTGGTAACTATGTATGTATGTAATCGTCAGACAGTTGAATCTGTCTGTTGATCTGTGATGTAGTATTGCTTATTGTCAGATAGTTGCAAGACCTGTCTGGTGGTCTTTATCTCTCTGCTTGTATTTTCTTTTCTTGGTGAAGATAAATAAAGTAGATTGTTGACCCCTCAAAAGTTGCTTTGCTTTTAGAAAAACTGATATGAGAACCTGTAGAGCAGGCCCTCCTGTGTATGCCAGAGTCCTTGATGCTACATACTCTTCTTTCAACAAGAGACAAACAGCTCAAGAAATTTTCCCTATTTATTTAGCAGTCAAGATTCCTGAACTCTATAGAGGGGTGACCCCAGGAACTATCTCCTGTGTGTTGAGGGAGCACATGTCTGCCTGCCTTTGTCACATGAGAATTCAATACATATACCCGCTGCCCCAGATGCTTTCTTCTTTCAGGACAAGAAAACCTATTCTTAGGTCTTTGTTCTCAGACCTGTGTTCAGAAAAGAGAAAAATACAAAAAAGGAGTCAGGAATGGGGTACAGAAGCTTTCCTCTTGGGGAATATGGATGCGTGCCTGCAGATTATCAGGGGATTTTGCTATCAGGGAAACATTAAAGGCTCTTGGGTAGAGATGAGAGGAAAGTAGAGAGTCCAACTCTCAGGATATAGATATCATCATCATCATCATCATTGCTGGCATTTATATGAGTACTTTAAAGCTAACAAAGCACTTTACATATATTATCTCATTGGAACCTTATAATAATGCAAGAGATAGATGTCCTTATTATCCCCATTTTACATATGTGGAAACCAAGGCTAAGGAATTTTAAGTGACTTGCCCAGAGTCACACAGCTGTTGTTTGTCCTTCATTTTCAAAGAGGACTAATGACATTACAGGTGATGTCTTGACTTGCAAATGAATTGGATTTAAGTGAGACAAGATTGCACAGAGTCATCAGCCTCAATCTCTTTTCCAGAGTCATCAAAGCCCAGTGGCAAAACAAAAATCAATATGACTGGCAATGGTGCAGGATGCAGAACACAACCTTGGCATCTTTGATGTCTGACCAAGCTCTAAGCACTGTACAGAACCTACTTCAGCCACCTTCAAGGCAGATGGAATAATGTATTCCTCCAGTGAAAGCCTTCACATGCTTGGGAGTAGACATCCCCCTAATTCGCCAATGCATTTGAGGACTATTGACTCTTCAATTTAGTTTGGTCTGACCGCTGAAATAATTTGCCAGGATGTGGTCATAGTTTCTGGGAACCACAGGTGAGAGATGAGTGACAGATAAACACCAAAGGTGAGTGAGCAACCCTGAAAAGGACTTGGCAAGCCATGCTAGTCCTACCTGAACATCCCATATATCACACCTCAGTAAACACCTAAGACAGGATTTGAACTCAGGTCTTCCTGATTCCAAGTCCAGAACTCTAGCCACTAGTTCCACAAAAGATATAAAGGGACAAGAAAGTCAAAAGCATTCTGTCTGCTTCTTTATATGTCAATTCAAAGTGAGGGTTCCTCCAATAGAAAGTTATCCTCATAATGATCCAAGATGAACACTGCATCTTAGGATGGCTCAAAACTGATAGCTAAGATGGTTTGTGTGCTATTGACAAATCCTGTAATTGTATTAACTGAGTGTTGAAATTTGTTCCTGACTCCCGAAATTCTGAGTCTGAGGTATGAAATAGGACACTTCTTCCTCCAAAATGGGTCCCAACATCCATACCTCTCAGAAGATGGCATTCCTGCATTACTATGAGCAGAAATAATAATCACATAACCAAGCCCATAATGGGGTTTTTCACATTAGGCCACCAAAGCCATCTGTCTCTGGGCCCCTCACTAAGGTTTTTAATTTGATAGGACCTGCCTAAAACTGTTCTTTTCTGTTAACAAACTTTGAGTCAGAGATCACCTTCACACCACCAAGAGGAATCTTGTGGATGAAATCATGAAAACCATTTGTTTCCATATGAGCAGTGCTCTCCAGTTGACAAGGACATTCCCACACTTCACTTTCTGGAGGCCCCTGTAGGAGGTGGAGGGGGTACAGGAGCCATTACCTGTATTTTACCGATGAGGAGAGAGATCCAAAGATTTGGAGACATTGACGTGCCAAACAGCTAAAAAGTAGCAGAAACAGAATAGAATCGTATCTTTTGGCTCCAGACCCAAGGCTTTGGTCACCATGTCTAAACAGTTTCGATAAGAAAGCAGTAGAGGATCAGAGAGGCTGGCAAAAGGCTACCAAGTGGCTAGAATTGGTAGGACTAAGCGAGAGATGCCTAGGTAAGGAGAAAGAGCAGAGAGCAAGGGGAGTCTAGTAAGCAAGTAGCCATCATAGGAATGGCTCAAAGTTGGTAGGAGGCCCCAAAAGCTAAGACTCAAGTACAGGATAGGACAGGAAATAAAAGACCTCAGTCCAGAAGAACCTGGGACACTGAGCAAGAAACATGATAGAGACTCAGTTTAGGAGAAGATGAGGCATACTAAAAGACTTCAATGGGTACCTACTGTTGGACTGAGTAGAAGGGAAAAGCCTAGAACTGAATAATACATATCACTAATATGCTTTGCATGACTTCATATGTATAATTGATGTCATCTTGCTTGACCAAATAATGGATGGAGGAGTAACTAGAGGGAGGGACAGAATTTGGAACTCAATTTTTTTAATGAATATTAAAAATAAATACAAAAATATTTGAATAATAATAATCTATATCCCTGGCACAGAATTCTAAGATTCAGAGCTAGAAGAGAACTTCAGAGATCATTAAGTTCACACATCTTGTTTTTCAACTTCCTCAAGGTCACACCAGTAGTAAATCAAAGAGTTGGGAATTAAACCCAATTCATCTGATTTCATATCTAGTACTCTTTCTACTAAAGGACCTTAGAGGTCATAGAATCATAATCTAGAGATGAAAAGGACTCCAGAAGTTATATTGTCTGATCTTTAAAGGATGAAAAAAGTGAGACCTGAAGAGATTAAAGATTAAATATTATCAACCTACCTTGCTGTTGAACAGCTGGGTGGTATAGTGGATAGAATACTGGGCCTGGAGTCAAGAAGACTCATCTTCCTGAGTTCAAATCTGGCCTTGGACCAGTTTGGTGACACTGAGCAAGTCACTTAACCCTGTTTGCCTCAATTTCCTCATCTGTAAAATAAGCTGGAAAAGGAAATGGCAGAACCACTCCAGTATCTTTGTTGATAAAATCCCAAATGGAGTCATGAGGAGTTGAGCATAACCGAACAACAACAACCTGCCTGTTACAGCACCCTAAGGACCATGGGGCTTTGCTATCTGACTTGCAGTTGAAACATCCTCTATGTGTATTGTCTCTCACTGTAACACATAATGTGACCTCCTGGAAAGCAAGGACTGTCTTGTTTTTCTTTCTGTGCACAAGGTATCTAGCACATAACAAGTCCCTAAAAATATCGTTCATTCAATCGTTCACTCAATAGCTTATTGTAGGTCAGATAGCTGATAAACAGCACAGCTCAGATGGGAGCCCAAAGTCTCTAAATAACCAAGCTGGTACCCTTTGCCACTGTACTGATGTCCCCCTCAACCTCATTTACAACATACAAAATCCATGCTTTGTGTAAAAATCAATGAATTCTGAGATTGTTTCCAACCCTGAGATCCCCTCTACCTTCCACCCACCTCCTCGGGCTCCCAGAATCTGGTGCAATGACAGAGGGGAGCCACCACCCTGGAGGATGCCTGCAGAGGGATGCTGGGAAGGGCACCCCCCCAACACAGGAGAATCTGCTGAAGCAGCAGGGCCCCGTCTGTGCTGGGGAGCCGTGATATGGGAAGGAGTCTTCCCTGAGTGATTCCCGCTGAGGGGACCTTGGGAGGCCGTCTGGAGGCAGGGGTTACATACATGCATGTGCTTTTCTTACAGTGTCTCTTAGCTCCTGCTCCGGGGGCGGGTGATGTTGCCAGGATACCCGATGAAATCACAATTCCCACACAGCTCAGCTTTTGACACGAGTCCTCCCACGCTTTGAGGAATTCATGAGATGCTCAGCTAAAATCAGATCCCAAACACAGCCAGCTCCCAGGATCCCAAGGGAGCAGGCCCTGGCTGTCTCAGTTCTCTTCATGGATCCTTTTCCACCCATCTCATCCTTTCTCTTCCTCCCCTTATCTCCTTGATTCCCTATAAGAAATAATCAGATCATAACCTTAGAGTTAGTAGGGACTTCTAATTCAAGTTTCTCATTTTACAGGGGAGAAACTATAGACCCAGAAAGAGAGACTTCCCCCAGGTCATAAAGGACCAGAATTTGAACCCATACCCTCTGACTCCAAACTCAAGTTTTTCCATTGTGCTTACATTGGTGAAATAGAATGTTCAACCAGAAGTCAGAACACCTGAGTCCATGTCCCATCTCAGTCATGGCCTTCTGTCAATCATTTAAACACTTAACTTCTGATAAGTGAGAGAATTAGATTAGTTGGCATCCACAATGCTTTTTGGCTTCTACACTTAACAGTTCTTCTCTGTGAGAGATCTGGGCCTAGACCCTTGTCTGCCTCTTAAGAAATTGCTCATCGCTGTCTCAAAGTTCACAGCCAATTGAAGCTATACATTGTGTTTCACTCGGATCACCAGGCCCATCCTGCTAATCCTCTGAAAAGCTCCCATGAGAAAACTTGCCCCAGGCCCTGAAGCCTTGCTTATCTACATCAGGATAGAAGCATTACCACTTAACAGTGACCACTGTAGTCTTTTTTCCACATACTTTCTAGATCCTAAGTGGTCATCTTCTATATGTTACTCACAAAAGAAAAGACAACATACCAAATTTGAGTCAACTCCTGGACCCAGGACCCCCTTCATGGCATCCTCCCCAGCAGCCATTCATTACTCTGCCAAGGCCTACACTTCTATTGTCTCCTCCTCTGATTGGAAACTACCATGGATTTAATAGAGCCTAAGTTTTCTAACTTAATCTTTCACTATTTTTCCATAGGACCAGGTTGGCCCTCTTAGGATTTATAATTGAATAGGACTTTAAACAGCATCTAACCCTACTTCCTCATTATATTGAAAAGGAAATTGAGGTCCACAAAATGTCTTTTCTAAGTTCACCTACAGTGAGTGGAAACAGCTTGGGATAATGAGAGGGTTGGAATGGTGGGAAGGGAGACACAGGTTCACTTCATGGTCGATGACTCCTTCCTATCTCTCATCTCTTGGGGGCAGCTGTAAGGGATAACAAATGTTTACAATTGCATGAGAGTATTTAGGATGAGAAAAAAATAACTTTGGATCTGGTAAGTGTTGATTGGTGTTAGGAAGCTGTGAGCAGGACGGCATGGAAAGAGTCAATAATTGCAGTGACAGTCTGTTCTGGGTGTGCATCCAAGCAAATTAAAGAATAAATTCCTGTAAGATTAAGAGAGGAAGAGTTAGGGTGGGTGGAGCCAGGGATCCATGAAAATTCATTTTTGACTTGGCTTAAGATCAGAGGTAGTGGCCTGGGAATGAGTGTGGAAATAGAGATTGGGATCCAGAGGAGGGCTATGATGACCTGGCCATTGGTGCCAACTGGTGTCCAGGAAAGCTCAGCATAATAGTACGGACTGAGCTATTTCAGACATTTTTCAGTCATGTCTGACTTTTCATGAGCACATCTGCAGTTTTCTTGACAAAGATACTGGAGTGGTTTGACATATTCTTCTCCAGTTTACTTTCCAGATGAAGAAACTGAGGCAAACAGTGTTAAGTGACTTGCCCAGGGTCACACAACTAGAGTTCAGATTTGAACTCCCAAAAATGAGTCTTCCTGATTTCAGGCCAGGCACCCTATCCACTGCCCTGCTTAAGCTATTATGAAAGTTTAGATGATGAGTTTTTATCCAGTGCATCTGAATCACGACCTTTTGAGTCCCTGAGTTTCAGGCAGAGATTAGCCTGGTCATAAGGGCATGGAGAATGGTGGGGGAAAGATAGATAATGACCTTCATATACCACTGGCATTTGACCAAGGGTTTACAGTCACCTACTTCACCAGTCTCTTTTCCCCTAGTAGAGGTGAAGGGGAAAGAAATCATATCAACATTTCAACTCCTAATTGGCGTTAATAGGCACTATCACGATCCCACTCAATAATAAGAATCCCAAGTTGAGTGGGCCCACGCTTGGTCTAATGATTATGTACATGTACCCTGTTGGATAGAAGTGCCCAGTAAGCACCAGGCTCTCTATGGTTCAGGCAGAAGGAAACGTATCATCCCTCAGCTCCATTTCTCTCTTTGTGAAGAGTGTCAAGTTTCTGTCTATCAGGAATGAACTGTTGTGATTTACCCAATCAGATTCAGTCAATCAGCAAGCATTTATTATCCCTTGTGCCAGACAAGGTTCTAAGTTCTGGGGAAACAAAGAAAGGCAAAACCCAGTCCCCTCCCCGAAGGAGCTCAGTCTAATTGGGAAAGAACATAACTAGGTACCTACAAGATAAATACAATGTGAATGGAAGGTCATCTCAGAGGGAAGGCACTAACCACTCACTGGGGGTGGGGAAGGCTTCCAGCAGAAAGGGGGATATTTTAGCCTATTCTTGCAGGAAGTCAGAAAAACTAAGAGGCAATAGTAAGAAGGGGAAAAGAATCCCACGCATAGAGGAGAGCCAGTAAAAATGTATGGAGATAAGAGGTGGAGGGAGAAGCAGGAGGAGGCCAGTGTCAATGCATCAGAGAATATATGGAGGGGAGGAAGGTGAAGGAGACTGGGAAAGAAGGAGCCTTGGGAAGGACTTTAAGAACCAAAAAGAGGATTTCCTATTTATTTGATCATGGACATCACTGGGAGCCAGTGGAGACTATTTAGAATGTGGCCTGATAAAGGCAGAGCTGTGCTTTAGGGAAATCACTTTGGCAGCTAAGGGGAGAATAGATTAATGCAGGGAGATGAATTAGAAGACTATTGCAATATTGTAGAGGAAAGGTAATGAGGGCTTGCTTCAGGGTTGTGACTATATGAATGGAGAGAAGGGAGGTGAGAAATATTGTCCAAAGTCATTCAGCTGGTAAATGTCAGAGTCAGGATTTGAACCCAGGGCCTCTGATGCTAAGTCCTGGTCTTTTTTGAGCATGCCAGGATGCAGCAAAAAAAAAAAAGAATGAATTACTCTTTTCTTTCTCTTCATTCCCAGGAATAAATGGTTCTTGAGATAAACAGTACCCCCTACTGCTTCCTCCATTAGCGCTGGAAATGGAAATAATAATACTTACAGAAGATATTAGGTTCAGACCTGAGCATCCTATGTTAAAAAAAAAAGAATTGATAAATTGGAGCATGTATAAGATAGGACAAGTAGAATGGCTGCCAGGGAGGGTGGTTTAGAGGGCGGGGGGAGTGATAGGTTCTCCAACAACAGAGGTTTTCAAGCAGAGATCAAATGACCATTTGTCAAAGATGTTGCTTTTGGCATTCCTTCCATATACTCGATGACATGTGAAGTCTCATACAAGGCTGCTGTTTGAGGATTCTGTGATTTTATAATTCTGTAGAACAGTCTGTTCCTAGAGTTAGTGGATCCTAATGACCACCTTCGGAGGATCTGGTAGAAGGAATTCCTTGTTCGGATACTGATGGGACTAAGTGTCTTGTGACTGTAGCTTCATAGGATAAGTAAGGGAAGAAATAGGGGGAAGGTGTATTCAATTATTTGTTCAAAAAGTCTATCCTAATTCTGGCTCTCCCCTCAGGATCCAGTCCCCTTATCCTTTAACCTGATTTTCCTGTTTTAACATAGTAAGCATGGAGAGGGAGCAAGTTAGGTGTATACAATTTTGTCAGTCCCTAGAAAACAATGGCAGATAAGTGAAGCATATATGAAGTACTCACTTTGGGTCATGCACTTTTCTAAACTCTAGTAAAAGTAGCTTTTACTCTCAAAAAGGTTACTTACTAGTTGGGGAAGACAAAATATAAAGGGGAGCCAAGGGGCAAGGAAGGAGACGGGTAAGGGATCAAGAAGGAAACTCAGCAAAGCAGCCCGTGAGGAGGTGAAGCAAGCCGTAGAATGAGTTCAAGTGCAGTGAATAGAGTTTTAGGCTGCTTAGAATATGGTAATCACAGGTAGGAACTTACCAATCAGTGAAGAGGCTAATGGGTAATTAATTCAAATTCCTCCTCCAAAGCCAACATCTCAGTCTTACAAGGTGAAATTAATAAAGGATGAGATAGCCGACATGGTAGAAAGAATGTGTACTTAAATCCTTAAGTTCTCAACATTGGGAGAGACTTTAGGCATTACCTGGTCTGACTCCTTCCTCCTAGTTGACATCCCAGTGGGTAGAGTTCTGGGACTGGAGTAAGGAAAACCTGAGTTCAAATCTAACCTCAGATATTTCCTAACTGTGTGACTTAACCTCTGTCTGCCTTAGTTTCTGCAGCTGTCAAATGCAGGTAATAATAGTGCATACCTCCCAGGGTTATTGTGGCAATCAAAGGAGATCATATTTGTAAAGTCTTCTCATATAGTAGGTGCTATGGAAATGCTTGATTCCTTCATTCATAAATGAGAAAAGTGAAATGGAAAGGACTTTTAGAGATTATTTAATCCAAGCCCCATATTTTACAGAAGAGGAAAACAAAGCCCAGGTAAAAGAAGATGCACAAGGGGAGAGTTATGCCATTATGTCATATTAAAACATGATAATATACTGCTTTGCAAATGGTAAAGGTTAAATAATAATTGTTTGTAGAAAGAAGAAAACTTGATCCTTGTCCAAGATCCAACAGCTGGAAAATGTCAGCATCAGGGTTTGAACTCAGGACCTCAGACTCTAAATTCTGGTCTCTTTTAAGTAGACCAGTCTGAGAAAGAAAGAAAGAAAGAAAGAAAGAAAGAAAGAAAGAAAGAAAGAAAGAAAGAAAGAAAGAAAGAAGAGAAGGAAGGAAGGAAGGAAGGAAGGGGAAGGAAGGAAGGAAGGAAGGAAGGAAGGAAGGAAGGAAGGAAGGAAGGGAAGGAAGGAAGGGAAGGAAGGGAAGGAAGGGAGGGGAAGGAAGGAGGGAAGGAAGGAGGGAAGGAAGGAAAGGAAGGAAAGGAGGGGAAGGAAGGAAAGGAAAGGAGGGAAGGAGGGAGGGGAGGGAGGGAAGGAAGGAGAGAAGGAAGGAAGGAAGGAAGGAAGGAAGGAAGGAAGGAAGGAAGGGAAGGAAGGAAGGAAGGAAGGAAGGAAGGGAAAAGGAAAGAAGGAAGGAAGGAAGGAGGGAGGGAGGGAGGGAGGGAAGGGAAGGAAAGGAAGGGAGGGAGGGAAGGAAGGAAGGAAGGAAGGAAGGAAGGAAGGAAGGGAAGGAAGGAAGGAAGGAAGGAAGGAAGGAAGGAAGGAGGGAGGGAGGAGGGAGGGAGGAGGGAGGGAAGGAAGGAAGGAAGGAAATAGAAAAAGAATTAGTTTTTTCCTTCTCTTTACTCCCAGGAATAAGTGGTTCTTGAGATAAACAGTCCCACCCTACTGATTAGCTGTGATTAATGTAAAAACTGATTTCATAAGTGGAAGATGTTCTGTTCACAAGAGGCTTGGACACAAGAGCATTTTTAGTTATATGGAATGAATGTGCCTCTCATGAAAGAAGATCTCATTGTTGACTAGGTGCCATTTCGGTGTGGAAATTGGTTTCTAACAGTCAGCAATGCCTTCACTCAGCGGGTGTGAGCTAATCTCTGTTTGGATGAATATGGAAGTTGGCTGGAAAGGCTTGCTGGTTATAAATGGCACAGATCCCCCCTGACCTCAAAGTTTAGTAGGCAGGATGGCTCTCTTCAATCACTCTGCTCCTCCAGGTGGAAATTTCTCAGCACTAATGGAAGAAGCAGTAGGGTGTATTAAAGACAGCGTAAGACCTAGAATGAGTAGCATGGAATCAAGTTTCAGAGCTTCCATTAACTCACTCTGTGACCTTGGTTAGGTTACTTACTGATTCGGAGACTCAGTTTCTTCCTCTGTCAAGTAAGAGGACCAAATGAAATGATTTCTAAATTCCTTTCCAGCTCTGATGTTCTAAATTCTAAAAGCCCTCCCAACTCTGTTACTCAATACTTTATTGTCCCTTCCAAATCTGATGTTCTAAGGGCTCTCCCAAATCTGACAGTCTGTACTGTACGTTCTAAAGTACCCTCTAACTCTGATATTCTCTGTTCTAAGGCTCTTTCCAAATCAGACATTCAATGGTCTATATCCTAGATTCACTCCCAGTTCTGACATTCTATGGTCTAATATTCTGTCCACTATGATCTTTTCAGAGACAGCTAGGTGGCAATGCTGCATCTGGAGTCTGGATAGATCAGAGTCCAAATAGAGCCTCAGACACTGACTAACTGTGTGACCCTGGGCAAGCTATTTAATTTCTATTTGCCTCAATCTCCTCAACTGTAAAATGGGGAGAATAACAGCACCTACTATGGAGTGCTGCTGAGAGGATCAAATGAGAAGAATGTTTTAAAGTGAGTTGCACAGTGCCTGACACATTGTAAGCACTTACTCCCTTTCTTTCCACTTCCCCTTGCCTTCCTTTGCAAGCTCTTATATCTGTGTTCTATGTTTTAAAGTTCCCTTCTAACTGCAATATTCTCTTCTCTAAAAAGAAAAAAAATACAGGCAATGATGTTTATCATTCTATCTTACTTATAAGTTTATTTCCCATTTTATTTTTATTTTAAATTGTATTTTGAATATTTTATGGCAGGGTTAAGGGCAGTAGGAGTGATGCCAAGCTTCCGTTTTCCTAAGTTTTGCAAAGTATTTTTCCAGCAATCCTGAGAGATATTACAAAAACTGTTTCCATTTGCTATTTCAAAGGAATATTCTTTCTCTATCATCTTCTTCCTCATCTTGGCTTTTGTGAGTGTTAGAAATGGACCCTACCCCTTACCTATCTTCACCCTCCGGACTTGTATTATTCAATTCCTTCCTCCATCATTGAATGGGGCTAGCTTTCTGGTAGGGCAGATAGGCAAGGGAACACTGGTTCCTATGTTCCTCAGAGACTCAGTAAATTTTTCCTCCCTTGGAGGAGCAAGATAAAGAGGAATGTTTTTTCCAGGGCACAGTCCAGCTATAAGATACAGATTTGTGGTAGGAGAGGGTGGGACACTTCTATTCTGAGTCTTGATCCAAGCAGGGGTCTATCCACCACCAAGGACTAAGGCAAAGGACACCTTTCTTAGGAGGAGCTTAAAATAGGACCTTACAAATTCCTCGCTGGGTCATTCTCTGAATAAATCATCACCCTTTTTCTGATGTAAGGTCTTACCTCAGTGTTGATGACTGCTAACCAATCAGAGTAGTGGCTGCTGAAGGTTGGGGTGATGGTAGCAATTCCTTAAAACAAGACAACAGTGAAGTTTGCCACATCAATTGACTCTTCCTTTCATTTGAGCCCTTAGAGGCTATTGTAAGGTTATTAACTGGCCTAATTTCAATATTATCACGTACTCGACTGAAACAACTGAACAGCAACCAAAAAAAAAGGAGAAGGAAGGAGATACCCCACAAAAGGAAATATTTATGAAGTGCTGAGAGTGGGATAGGACTAGGACATCAATCAATTTCTTCTCAAAAGTTAAGGAAACAGTGAAGATATTACTAATGATGGTTGGTTTCTCTACCTCAAGTCCCTCCCACCTCCAGCCTATCCTTCACTCAGCGGTCAACGTGATCTTCCTAAAGCTAAGTTCTGACCATCTCATCCCCTCCCCCATCAATCAACTCCAATGACTCTCTATTGCCTCCAGGATAAAATATAAAATCCTCTGCCTTTTAAAGCTTCCATAAACAAGCCCCCGCCTACCTTTCCAGTCTTCTTTCTTCTCATTCCTCTCCCCATCCCTAGATTCGAACCCAGGTCTTACTGGCTTAGAAGCCATCTCTCAGTCTGCTATGCCTAAGCTGCCTCACATTACTACTACTAAAACAAAAAAATAATAATACACCTTAAGTATTTTACTGTTTATATAGTATATTCTTCATAGCAACATGTGACAGTATTAAATCCATTTTACAGATAAGAAAACAGAACCAGAGAGCTTACATAAATTAGTCAAAGTCACACATCTACTACTCCAGAGTTGCAACTCTAACCCAGAACTCAAAGTTCAATGGATTATGAGTGAGAATCATCTTTGACTTGCTTCTTGTTTGGCAAGATTTTTATTTGCCCAAGGATTGCTAGGAGGCATCAGTTTTTCAAGACTCCAATACAATGGCCAAAAATGCCATAGATGCACTTGTAGGCTCTGTTTCCTCTAACTTGGTGGGAACTTGGACACATCACTTAACCTGTTAGGCATAGGCATACATCAGAGATATTTCAGTTTTGGTTCCAGACTACCACAATAAAGTAAATATCATAATAAAACATCACACAAATTTTTGGTTTCCTAATTCCTTGTGTTTAAATTATATTATCATCTATTGTCTAAAAACAATGTACACACCTTAATTTAAAATATTTATTACTAAAAATGATCCCATCTGAACCTTCAGTGAATCATCACCCTTTTTCTGATGTAAGGTCTTATCTCAGTGTTGATGGCTGCTAACCAATCAGAGTAGTGGTTGCTGAAGATTGGGGTGATAGTAGCAATTCCTTAAAACAAGACAACAGTGAAGTTTGCCACATCAATTGACTCTTCCTTTCATTTGAGCCCTTAGAGGCCATTGTAAGGTTATTAACTCGCCTAATTTCAATATTATCACGTACTCGACTGAAACAACTGAACAGCAACAAAAAAAAAGGAGAGGGAGGGAGATAAAAAATAGCCTGTCACTGCAGCAAAACACACACAACATTTATCGATTAAGTTCGTCATCCCACATAGGTGCAGTTCATGACACCTCAAAACAATTACAATAGTAACTTGAAAGATCACTGATCGCATATTTCCATAACAAATATAATCATGAAAGTTTGAAATGTTGCAAGACTTACTGAAATGAGACACAGAGACATGATGTGAGCATATGCTGTTGAAAAAAATGCTGCCAATAGACTTGCTTGACCCAGAGTTGCCTTCAATTTGTTAAAAAAAAGAAAAGAAAAAGAAATACACAATATCTGCAAAGTGTAATAAAGCAAAGTACAATAAAATGAGGTATGCCTGTAATATGATTTTGTAATACAGCAGGAGATTGTTTGATCTGTTCAATTCAGTCACCCCACTACACTTATATTAATTGATAAGATGCTCTACTATCTTCATGATGTGAAAATGATCTATTTCAATCCTAGACTCTTGTTTAAATCAATCATAAGTTTTAGACTAAGTATGAAGAGGAAAGGCTGAGGAAACCAGGTTACATTGTAAGGGTCACCTATGAATTATCAAGTTATTTTGGACTGAAGTCATTCGAAGGGTTGAAGTATTTCCTATAAAATCTCTGAGGAGGAAACAAATTGGGGTGAAGGAGAGGCCTCAGCCTGGGTCTCCTTTCCTCTCCTTTCTTTTATCCAAAGGAACATCTTGGGAGCTTTGAAGGTTCTGGAGGATGCTGGACTTCCCATATTCCCATTCATTTCCTAGAAGCATCCCTTGATCTACTGATGTTTGCGCTTGCATTAGGAGTCAAGGACAAACTGGAAGTAGGTTGACAAGTCATCAAGGAACCCAACAAAAAAACTATATCACCCTGTAAGGGGAACTTCTCTAGCACTTCAGGAATTAGGGGAAAGGACTTACTGCCACCACAAAGTTTGCTATATCTTTCCTTAAGCTTGAGCCCATCTTCCCCTAGATCTTACACATACTTGTAGATGAGCTTATTGCAGACTTTTGGTAGGTTGTTTTGTACCAACTGCTCTTACCATACCACCTTAGTAGATACTCCCTTTCTAAAAGCTAATTATGGCAGAATAATTAAAATAATTCTCAACTAGCTACCTTAGGGGAAACCATAACTAATGAGGGCTCATGTGAACAGTATTAGAGAATCCCCTCCAGTCCTTCCAAGAAATGCCTAGAATACTTAGGGGGGAATGGATGGCCTTGCTCTGGGATCTGAGACTTGTCCGTTAGAATGGAAGCTGCCATAAGGCTCCTCAGGGTTTGTGTGGGCTACATTATATAGGCTATATTAAGTAGGCTAAATTATAGAAAGAATCATAGATTTTGAGGTGAGTGAGACTTTAAAGATTATCTAATCCATATCCCTCATTAATGGAGAAAGAAAGTTGAGGCCCTTGTAGCTGAAGTGACTTATCCAAAGTCACAAAGCTAGTGAGTGAAAGAGCAAGGACTTGAACCTAAGCCCTTTGACTCCAAATCCTGTGCTCCTCCAATGAAATGATGCTTTATTTAATTCCTAGTAAAGTTCCATTTACAAATAAATTAGTACAAAAGGTAAAACAGCTAAACAATATGTGTTGGGGGAACCTGAAACCCTCCCAGGGGACCGTGGGGAAAATAGAGCCCTAGCAGAGTTGATCAGCACTTCAGCAATATCATATAAGTGAGCCGGACCAAGGCACTAGATCCCAGGGAGATAACCCAAAATGTTGCCTGGATCAGTGAAACCAGAAATGTAAGGGGCCAAGCAGACAAGAATGAGCAAAACAGGAGATGAAACTAAAGACCACAGTCTGCTGGATGGAGGTCCTTCAGTCACAGCCTGCCCTTTCTATATATTTGGGTCCCATGAAAGTCATGAAATGTAAAGATTTCCATAGCGCAAACAAATTAATAACTCCCTAGCACTCCCAGAATATTGGCTCTGTAGTGTCCTGTGGATACCTTAACGCTGGAATCTCCAACTGGCAGCCAGTTTATCCATTCATCTCTGCCCACAGATCTTAGCTCTGTGCTAAGCACATACTATCACTGTACTATGCAGCAAAAAACAAAAAAACAAGAACAGCAAAAAAAAACGAAATAACAATCCCTGCCCTCAATAAGGTTATGATGTAATAGAGGAGACAAATCCTGGTCAGGTTTTTGTTTTATCATGAGGGTCTTTTTCTTGGAGGAGGAAGAGAAAGAAGTGGAGGAGGAGGAGGAAAAAGAGGAAAAGGAAGAAACATTTATATAACACTTTAAGTTTGGCAAAGTGCTATACATAGATTATCTATCCTCATGACAACTCTGTGAGGTAGGCACTATTGTTATTCCCGTTTTACAGATGAGAAAACTGAGGCAGGCAGAGATTAAGTGACTTGTTGAGGATTGCACAGATATTAAATAACTCAGGGAGGGTTTGACTTCAGGTCTTCCTGACTTCCAGTCCAGTCTCTATCCAGTAGCTACCTAAAAAGTTGCCTCTTTTTCACGTCATTTGTAAAATGTAAAAGCAAACTAGATAAACTGTTTAGTCCCTTATAGCTCACAGTCCAAGGCAGCTAGGTGGCATATTGTATATGGTGCCAGACCTGAACAATTCACTTTCCTCACTTCAAATCTAGCCTCAGATTCTTACTAGCTGTATGACCCTGGG
The DNA here is from genome assembly GCA_023548195.1 of Bettongia penicillata ogilbyi. Classification (NCBI taxonomy): domain Eukaryota; kingdom Metazoa; phylum Chordata; class Mammalia; order Diprotodontia; family Potoroidae; genus Bettongia; species Bettongia penicillata. Next base: position 11,375,383 of record JAJHZJ010000426.1, on the reverse strand, counting down.
CAAGTCACTTAAATCTGTTTGCCTCAATTTTTTCATCTGCAAAATGAGTTGCAGAAGGAAACGGCAAACAATTCCAGTATCTCTGCCAAGACAATCTCAAATGGGACCATGGAGCATCAGACATGACTGAAAAGCAACTTAAGTTCACAATTCTGTGATCCTACTTGCTACAGAGAAGAGGATTTTTATTTTGTATGAGGAAGCACTTCCCAATATTTAGAGCTCTCCTTCAAATAAAATTGGCTACCTAATAAAGTGGTGAGTTCTCCCTCACTGAAACTGTTCAAAAAGGCAACTTCTGAGTTTTCTTCTAACTCTGAGATTCCATGCTCTTTGAAAGCAAGAACTGTCTATTATACATTCCATACCAACTAGGCCAGTGCTAAACTCACAAAATCTTAGAACTGTGGAATCAAAGACATTCAGAAGTCTAAAAAATATGTTTAAGCTTTTTATGCACAACAATCAATACTTCCAGAACAAGAAGAAAAGTTATTGATTGAAAAAAAAACGGTTGCATCACACATCTCTGATGAAAGTCTGCGATTCAAAATCCATAAAGAGTTGACCCAAATATATTACTGAGTCATTTCCCAGTGGACCATTGATCAAAGCATATGAATAGGCAGTTAAAAAAGAAAAAGGATGAAAACTGTCGACAATTATATGAAAAAAGTTCCACGTCCCTCAAAAAGAGAAAAATATAAGTAAAAATCTAGTGTTTATACCTCATATCAATCAAATTGACAAAGATGGTAGAAGATAGAAATGGTCATTGCTAGAGGGGATGTGAGACTATAGGAACACCTGTCACTACGCAATGAAGCATGGTTGGTGGAATTTGAGATAAAAGGTCAAACTTTGAAAAACTATTTGCATTTATAAAAGAAAAGTCACCAAACTGCTTATATCCTCTCATCCAGCATTTCCACTGTATTTCAACAAGCTTCTTACCAGTCATCAGGGGGCCATCTCCAGTTGTCCTGATCTATATCTGGTCATTGCAACCAAATGGGTCTGGATAAGTGAGGTTGGTCACTTTGCACAGCCCTGCCTCACTAAAATCCAATTCGCTTGAAAATCATGGTCTTCTTTGAGAAAAAAAAAAAGGATAAACAAGAATGACCACCAGTCATCCTGCCATTTGATCCAGAGACCCTGGAGGACATCACCCTTTTACCTCTGGAACTCTCTCTCTGGGGTACCTATTATCCTGATCTGTGAGTGATACATGTATTATATCTTGGGTTGCTCCAACCACGCTTCACTCTATGCTCTGGCCAGCTGCTGACTAGCTTCCTGGCTGCTGACACAGAGCTAAAATAGTGGAACCAGAAGAATAATATACATAATGACTAGAATGATGACAATCAGTCAATAAACATTTATTAAATGCCTACTGTGTGCCAGGCTCTGTTCTTAGAACACACTGTCACTGTACTATGCAGCATAGCAAGAAAAAAAACAATTCCTGGCTTCAATAAGATTATGATCTAATAAAGGAGACAACATCCAGGCAAATATGTACAAACAAGCTATATATGTAGCTTTTATAAATAGGAAAAATAGAAAATAAGTTAGAGAAGAATTAAGAGAAGTTAGGAAAGAAGATTTTATATATGTGTGTGTGTATTATGTTTTGATTTGTTATATGATTTGTTCCATTTATTTGTCTACACAGCATGATTATAGTGAAAACATTCAATAGGAAAGTATGTGCAGATCGTATATAGAATTGTATGCCATGTTGGGGAGAAAGGGGAGTGGTGGGAGGTATATGGGGGGAAAAATCTAAGCTTTATGGTAATGATTGTAGAACATTACAAATAAAAATTTAAAAAAATAAAAAAAAAGAAGTGTTCATCCAAATGTTCCATGTGCTATCAGTCTTCTATTGTCTTAGACTATTTTATGAGGGAGAGTAGAGGGGAGGACAGCTGTTGTTTACTGGGGAGTAGTTGTGTCTTACTTAATAAAATATATATTTTTAAAAATCAACCCAAAAGTTGCCATTTTCAAGAAAATTAAGAACATATAATAAACTAAAAGTCATAGCTACGTAAAAGCCTTACAAATTTAAGTAGGTTAAATGTACTAATGCCTTTTTGTTTATACTTTATAATCATTTTTTTCTTTCTTCTTTCATATTTTAACAGTCTTCACTGTCAAAATATATTTTAAAGACAACAAAATATATGCTAAAACACAGTAATTTAAGGAAGGAGAGAGAGTGTTAACTGAAGGAATCACAGAAGGTTTCATGGAGGAGGTAATGTCTGAAGAATCTTGAAAGGAGAAGAGAATTCTGAGAGGTGGAGGAAAGAGTAGGATGAGGTACAGGGTGGAGGAGGAGGAATATCATGAAACAAATAAACAACAGAAACAAAAAAAAAAAAAACAGGCAAGATTGCTCCAATTTTTCATTAGCCAAGCTGGAGTACACACTTGTTTAGAAAATTGTAAATACCCTGTACAAGAAGAAAGGAATAAGTATTTATATAATACCTGCTATGTGCTAGGCATTGTGTTAAGCACTTTAGAAATATATCTCATTTGATCAATTTGTCTTTCATATATGCATATATATAAATATATGTATATTATATATATATATATATACACATCAATGAACAGGTGTCAGGATATCTGTTAGATCCATATTTTCCTACAATGGAAAATTCTTGTCATAAATAAATTCTTGTCATAAATAAAATAAAATAAAAACACAAATATCTATGGAGGTAAAGACATGAACATCAGGGTTACTTAAGTCGTGCTTAGATTAAATTGGCTTCAGCAGCTGGACATCTTTCTGGAAGTAGCAACAGCTGGACAACATCATACTGCTTGAGACAGACGACGACATTTGATAGGAGTTGAAATATATACTTCTTTATTTCAAGTCTCATGAAAAAGGGCAGTTTTAAAATAGTCACCTAAGTGAAGCTGGCTTCTACACCGGCTTGTACAAATACATGAAGGCAGGGCATGGAAATCTGAATTCAAGTTTTCCACGAGCATATAACATATGAAGAGTTAATGAGAACATAAGGGGTGGCCCAGCATTGAAGTTCTAAGTGTTTACATGATCTGGTTTCAGTCTTGGAGGGAATTCTTACAAATCCCATCCTTTGACTCATGCTCCCATAAAGGATTTTCCATGGAAACCTCAGATTCATTTGGCTCATTTTATACCGGCAAATGACAGGAATCATAAATACACTTAATACATAAATGCAAATTGGATTGAATTGTTCTATGTCTAAGTCTTGTCTCCCTAGACACAAGAATCCCTTCGGTCCAGAGTCTATGTCTTTTCCTCCCATCTCCCCTACAGTGAGATAAAGTCTCACACACGTATAAAAAGAGAGAGAGAGAGAGAGAGAGAGAGAGAGAGAGAGAGAGAGAGAGAGAGAGAGAAGGGAGTGGTACTAAATGGAATGAGAGGTAGTACAGTATGGTGGAGATAATGTTTAACAAGACATCAGGGTTCAAATCCCAGCTGTTTAATTTACCCACATTGACCCTCAGCTTCCTTATCTGTAAAATGGGAATGTTAGATCTGTTATACCTACCTCCTAGAGCTTTTGTGAGCATCAAATGATATCATGTATATAAAATATGGTACAAACCTTAAATCATTTAAATACTGATATTTGTTATTATTACTGATCAATGAATGGTTTGTTGGATTTGCGGGGGCATTGGAGAGAATTGAAGGGTGGGAAGGAAGAAAGTCTGGAGGCCAGAAAGTCAGACATGATGTTTTTGTCACTTGACTACCTACCTCCATTGTAGCTGATGGAGCCCTATGGCCATGGGTCTCAAGGCCACCCAATCTCCTATCCTCCCATCTATACTTAAATTTCCAGCCCCTTTTCCAGAGGCTACACCAAAAGAAAACCCACATCTAGTATCAGCTCCACATTTTAATCTAATTTCAGGGCCCATTTCAAATCAAAAATTAAAGACCCAAAAGCTGTTCAGTCTCACCAATATCAGTTCAGCTCTTTGGGGTCTAAAACTCCTTTTTTGGTCCTCTTCTAGTTATTGGTTCCTAACTTCCCCACAGAACATCATCTAAGAGCCATGGAATGTCAGGAGCACAAGAAACTTGAGAACACAGAAAGTCAGAGCAAGAAGGGTCCTACAACTCCACCTCTAGTTCACTCTCTCACTGTTGTGTTCAGTCATTTTTCAATCTTGTCTAACCCTTTATGACCCCATTTGGGACTTTCTTGGCAGAGATCCTTGAGTGGTTTCCCATTTCCTTCTCCAGATCATTTTACAGATGAGGAAACTCAAGTAGAGTTAAGTGACTTGCCCAAAGTCACACAGCTGGTAAACGTCTGAGGCTGGAATTGAACTCAGATTTTTCCAACCTTAGGCTGAAACTCTTTCTACTGTGCCACCTGGAATTCTGAAAGAATTGTATACAAAAATTTTCAAGAATAAAGCAGTATTAAACAAAGTTTCAAATAAGCAGACAAAGTGTAAGGGTCACTATCCCCATTCTATTGATTTGAAAACCGAGTGGAGGAAGGGGAGGAGACTATAGCAGAATGACTTTCCCTTGGTTGGTTTTGGCACCAGGAAGCCCCATTTCATTGTTGTTTAATGACTTCAGTCATGCCTGACTTTATGACTATTTGGGATTTTCTTGGTAGAGACACTGAAGCAGTTTTCCATTTCTTTCTCCAGCTCATTTTATAGATGAGAAAACTGAAGCAACTGGAGTTAAGTGACTTACTCAGGGTCACACAGTTAGCAATTCTCCAAGGTCAAATTTGAACTCAGGTCTTCCTGACTCCAGATTCAGTGCTCTATTCACTGCTCTACCTAACCTTTTCTTATAACAAAACCTTGCAAAGATTAAGATAGGGATGAAATGGAAGCTTTTTTAGATAATTATACAGTAGAGTTGTTCAACTGTGAGCTCCTTAAGGGAAAGAATGTTTTCTTGTATTCTTATGTATTCCTAGCACTTAGCACACAGTAGGTAATATTGCTTCTGGCACACAGTAGGGACTTAATAAATAGTAGTTGACTGACGAAGTCAGGGGTAACATTCCATTGAAAAAAATACTTCTCTTATGGACCTAGTACATAATAACTCCCTTTTCTTTCTTAGCCTAAAATTCTCACCTCTCTGGGGAGATGGTAAACAGTTCTGATAGTCTCCAAAGAGTTCTATGTATTTGATATTAATTTATCATTTTATAGCACTCTCAGCTTTCTGAAATTTTTTCCTCAAAATAATCATCTGAGATTCAAGTATAATTATTCCATTGTGCACACAGGAACAGAGAAGCTCAGTGACTCTACTAGCCAGTCAGGTCAGATAGACCCAAAGCCCAGGTCTTCTGACTCCCCAGACCACTGTTTATTCCACCAACTCACCCTGCTTCTGAAAAAGATATAAAATACTGAGCTCGGGGAAACGATGTGATTCTGAGAGCCTTGGGAGAATGACATTGAAATCTTCCACTCTCCGTGTTAGTTCATGAGCCATGTGAGGCTTCTCTTCTGTATCTGCAAAAAGACTAAGGGAAAATGCCTGAACCAAAAACCAGAGAGACTTGGACATTACAAGATAAAGAGATCAAGACTACCTTATCTGGCACTGGTGGTAGTTACCATGTAGGGGAAACAAACAGCAGCAAGAAAAACACGCAAAAGGTCATTGGAAACAAATCCAATAGGGGAACCAGGCAGGAAATGCAGGACTGTCATTGCTTATATACCAATGCACAAAGAATGGTTAAGCAGCAAACTGACCTAAGGATCCTAATGCAAGAAGGTATATTTGACCTCATGTTGAGACTCAGTAGGAAGAAACAAATGACTAAAATATCACTCTAGAAGGATAAATTTTTTAAGAGAAACATGATAGGGAAGAGGAAGGGAAGAATTGCCTGTTAAAATTGTAACCATGAAAGGAAAGTCAGAAACCAAAATGAGGAAGCATGATAAAGGACATCTGAGGGAAAAACACTGAAGACACAAACAGAAGCATTATTACCACTGGCACATACAGCATACTACCTGGAAGGAAAGAAGAAACAGGTAAATCTAGGAAGGAGATGACAAGCCTGACACAGAGGCATAATATAGGGAAAACTAATAAGAGGTAACTAATTATATGCCATGAACGCTAGAGCTCTCTCTATCAAAATGAGAAAAGTAAGTAACTACTTCACTAGAATGAGCTCCACAGGGGAGGTGGAACCAAGACAACTGAGTAACAGCTCCACCCAGGTCCAGTCAAATACCTGTAAAAAATGACTCTAAACAAATTCTGGAGCTACAGAACCCATAGAATGATAGAGTGAAGTAAATCTCCAGCCCAAGATAGCCTGGAAGGTCGCCATGAAGTGTCTATCATCCCACTCTTGGAGCAGAGCATAGTCCAATGTGGGCTATACAGGCACAGAGAGGTCCTGAGCAGGCCTTAGGGGGACTGAATCTCTCACATCTGAGGTTATTTCCAGACTTCATGACCCTAAAATGCTGAGGATAAATTGAAATGTCAGTGGGAAAAGTCTGTGGGACCAGTGCAGGAGAGTGGAGTGGTCCAGCCCCAGGCCCAGGACAGTTGAGGGGGAGGGGGCAGAGGAACCTGACAGCAGCAGGGGCAGCTGAAGACCTTGTTTATAGAGCTCTAGGCCTCACAGATTGTGGAAGAATTGAGCTGCTGACAGTACACCCCCCACCTCCACTGGAAGCACAGAACTATCTTGACAAAGAGCTCAAAAGTCAAGTAAATGACTGGGGAAATGAACAAAAGCTGGAAAAAGAATCAGACCATAGAATCTTACTCTGGTGACAAGGAAGACCAAAGCATTCAAACAGAAGAAAACAAAGTCAAAGCTCCTCCATTCACAATCTCCAAGAAAAATATGAATTGGTCTCAGGCAATGGAAGAGCTCAAAAAGGATTTTGAAAATCAAGTAAGTAGAGGACAAATTGGGAAAAGAAATGAGAGTGATGCAAGAAAATCATGAAAAACAAGTCAACTGCTTGCTGAAGGAGACCCAAAAAATGCTGAAGAAAATAACACTTTAAAAAAATAGATTAACCCAAATGGCAAAAGAGATCCAAAAAGCCAATGAGAAGAATGCCCTAAAAAGCAGAACTGGCCAGAAGGAAAAGGAGGTATAAAAGCTCACTGAAGAAAATAATTCCTTAAAGATGAGAATGGAGCAGATGGAAGCTAATGACTTTATGAAAAATAAAGAAATTATAAAACAAAACCAAAGAAATAAAAAAATAGCAGAAAATGTGAAATATCTCGTTGGTAAAACAACTGACCTGGAAAACAGATCCAGGAGAGATAATTTAAAAATTGTGGGACTACCTGAAAGTCATGATCAGAAAAAGAGCCTAGATCTTTCATGAAATTATCAAGGAAAACTGCCCTGATATTCTAGAACCAGAGGGTAAAATAAATATTGAAAGAATCCACCAATTATCTCCTGAAAGAGACCCAAAAATAAAAACTCCTAGGAATATTGTAGCCAAATTCCAGAGTTCCCAGGTCATGGAAAGAATATTGCAAGCAGACAGAAAGAAACAATTTGACTATTGTGGAAATACAATCAGGATAACACAAGATCTAGCAGCATTTACATTAAGGGATTGAAGGGCTTCAAATATGATATTCCAGAAGTCAAAGGAGCTAGGATTAAAACCAAGAATCACCTATCCAGAAAAACTGAGTATAATATTTCAGAGGGAAAAATGAAATAGAGGACTGTCAAGCATTCTTGATAAAAGGAGCAGATCTGAATAGAAAATTTGACTTTCAAACACAAGAATCAAGAGAAATATGAAAAGGTAAACAGGAAAGAGAAATCACAAGGGACTCACTAAAATTGAACTGTTTGCATTCCTACATGGAAAGATCATACTTGTAACTCTTGAGACTTTTCTCAGTATTTGGGTAGTTGGAGGGAATATATACATACAGACAGAGGACACAGGGTGAGTTGATTAGGAAGGGGTTATATCTAAAAAAAATAAGGGTTGAAAGAGGAACATATTGGGAGGAGAAAGGGAGAAATGAAATGGGGCAAATTATCTCTCATAAAAGAGGCAAGAAAAAGCTTTTTCAACGGAGGGGAATGAGGGAGATATGAGGGAAATGTGAAGCTTACTTTCATCACATTTAGCTTGAGGAGGGAATAACATACACATTCAATTTGGAATGAAAATCTATCTTACTACAGGGAAATAGGAGAGAAGGGAATAAGTGATGTAGGGGAAGATAGAAGGGAGCAAATGGGAGGAGAGAGTAATTAGAAGTAAACACTTTTGGGGAGAGATAAGGTCAAAAGACAGACTAGAATAAATGGGGGCAGGATAAGATGGAAGGAAATATAATCTTTCACAACATGACTTTTGTGGAAGTCCTTTGTATAACTACACAGGTATAACCTATATTGAATTGCTTGCCTTCTCAATGGGGACAGGTGAGGAGGGAGGAAAGGAGAGAAGTTGGAACTCCAAGTTTTAAAAACAAATGTTAAAAATTGTTTTTAAATGCTACTGGGAAATAAATACAGGTAATGGGGTATAGAAATTCATCTTGCCCTATGAAAATATAGAGGAGATGGAGATAAGGGAAGGGAGGGGTGTGATAGAATGGAAGGCAAATTGGGGGAAGAGGTTATCAGAGTACACAGTGTCTTGGGATGGGGGAGGGGAGAGATGGGGAGAAAATTTGGAACTCAAAAATCTTGTGAAAATGAATGTTGAAAACTAAAAATAAATAAATAAATTTAAAAAAAAGAATGAGCTCCACAACTCTGAACATGTATAGAAACTATAAGCATCCCTCCAAGACTTCACTGAGGAACTATGATCTGAAACTTTTTACTCATCTGCCTTCATCACTAGAGCTGTACCTATGTATGGATACCATAGCTGAGCTCATTACCCATGATTAGTAGTCCTGATCCTATTGATACTAAATCCCTGGATACATAGAAGTAAATAATACCCCCATTACCTTCCAAATCTTGCTTCCTATTTCGTCCTTTTCATTTACTTTGACCCTACCTTTTCAGTGGTGCCCTCCAAATCTAACTATCCTTTCCATTGTGCCCTCTGGAACTCATGTCCCATAAAAAACAAACCTATTCATTTTAGATCTCTTCCTCTTCCATTTTCAAGTGCTATAGAGAGATGACATTTCATCTTTAGCTATCCTTTCTAATACTAGTTGCATACTCTATATGATGCTGGTCGCAGAAAGAATGTTGGAATATTTCTTATTTCCCATTGCCATTTCTAGATTCTCACTCTACCACCATTACTTGGTAGCCTCTTCTCTGAAGTTCACTCTGTTTACATGCACTCTTCAGCTCAGATCTTGCTGACCATTATCTACAGTTCCATAGGACATTCTATTTCCTTTCTAAATGAGGTCAATGTCTGACAGTCTTCTTCTTCAACCCAACTCCTGCCCTTATACCGATGAACATCAGCATGTATAGTGAAATGTTGTCAAAATTGTTAACTTTCCAGTTCTTGAATCTATTCAATTCACATGGACTGCTTCTTCCTCCTACCTCACCTTTCTATAGGAATAGTAATGCCTTTGATCTTGCCATCCTTCATAATTGTTCCATTTCCATGTTCAAGAACTCTCAAATTCCTTTATCCAATAGTAATCTTTAACCATTCCATTGTTTTTTCCTGAACTTTACTATTCCTAAACCTATTGTTCACCTTCACTATACCTCCAATTGCTCTACCCCTCAGCATTTTGCCAAGTCCATTAAATTTCTTCTGACTATACTCTCTTCCCTTCCCATTCTTACCTTTTTAGTTACTATTTCCCCCTTGTCCTTAAACTCTGACCTTGGATTAATCTCACTCTTGTCTACCTCTACTTCTACACATATGCTTCAGAAAAGAATTGGAGGAAGTCACATAGCTGTGTGGACTGTATCCATTGCAAATTTTTGTGATCTAATATCAACTGGGCTCTACCTACGACAAGGCAAACCTTTTACTACTCGCTAATTATTTATCCTCCTCTGGGGGGAGGAGCCAAGATGGTGGAGTAGAAAGACTCATGTATGCTAGCTCCGAACCCACAGCCCATAAATTTCCTGTAAAAAGAACTCCCCACAAATTCTGGAGCAGTGGAAGCCATGCAGCAACACAGTGGAGGAGATTTCCGTTCCAGAGAGCCCTGAAAAATTGACCCCAAAGGTCCGTTGCACACGGGACAGCAGAGCCCACCCCTGCCCTGCCCTGGCCACACAGACCCAGAGGAGCAGATCTGAACAGGTGTCAGCGACAGAACCTCTGGCGGCTTCAATGGTCCCTCCACCCACAGGCGCTACAGGTCAATGAGAGAGACTTCTGGGCTGGTCAAGAGGTGACCGGGGTGTCTCCATAACTCAGGCCCCCTCGGGAGGCAGAGGCAGAGGCAGAGGCAGTGGCAGAGGCAGCGGTGGCCCAGACTCCCGGAGCAGACAGGAGCTCAGGGCCATTACTGAAGGTCTCTGCATAAACCCCGTGAGGGAACTGAGCCTGGGAGGCGGCCCTGCCCCCACCTGAGCACCAGAACTTAAGCTCACATTGAATAGCAGTCGTGCCTGCCGCTGAAAGCCCTGTGGCTGGGGAGCAGCATTTGAGTCTCAGACCCCAAGCACTAGCTGGGTGGATCTAGGCGGGGGTGGAGAGGAATCTCAGAAGTCAAGTAACTGGCTGGGAAAATATCCTCCTTACCATACCAGTGATTCCAAATCTTTTCTTCTCTCCTTAAATCTTCAATAGCACTCTCCCCCTTCTCAGCTAAGGATCTCAATTCATATTTTACTGAGGAAAACCAAAACTATTGCTAGGACCTTTGTCCAACTTCACCAAACCCTGCGACATCATTTTTTAGTAATTTATGCTTTGTATCTGATGACAAGGTGGCCCTTCTCACTAAGGTCAACTCCTCTATATGAAACCTTTAGCAATCCCCCTCACTTTTGAATCTTTGGCTTCTACCTCTGTCTATAAACATGAGTAAGTCCATACTTAAAAAACAACTATTTAAACCTTATCATCCCTCTTTACTACTAGTTATACAGGATCTCTCGCTCTCTCTCCTTTTTTCAACCAAACTTGTAAAGACCTACCCAAACTCATTGCCTCCATTAATCCTCTCCTCTTATCTAATCTCTGCAGTCTGGCTTCCAGCCTCATCATTCAACTGAAACTGCTCTCTAGAAAGCTACCAATGATCTCTTATTTGTCAAATCTACTAGCCCTTTTTCTCAATCCTCATAGTACTTGACCTCTATAACAATGAATTCTTCTTTCTTCCTGGATGTTACTAACTTTTTGAAATAATAAATTTATTTACCTTTAGTTTTCATTTCCATAAGTTTTAAATTTTCTCCACCTCCCTCCCCTCCCAAGACAACATGCAATCTGATATAGGCTGTACATACACATTACTTCTAACTTTTTATACTGCATTCTTGTTTCTGTTTCTGCTTCTCTGACTGCTCCTACAGAATACACTTTATCCATCTAAGTCACCCTCTAACAGCTTGTAGGTCTAGGATCTCTTCTGGGTCCTCTTCTCTTTTCTCTCTACACCCTATCATTCAGTGACTTCTTCAGCTCCCCTGAATTTAATTACCATCATTGCACAGATAGCTCCCACATCTATATATCTAGGTCTAACCTTTATCCCAAAATTCTGTATCATATCAACAACTGCATTAGAAATTTTGAACTGAATATCACATGGGTATCTTGAATTCAACACACTCAGAAAAAGAATTTATCATTTTCTCCTCAAAACTCAAATGAAATATATGTGAAGCACTTTTTTAAAAACTCAAAAGAGGTTAAATGTATAAAACACTCTGTACAGTTCCTGGTACATAACAAGTATTTAAAGTAAATGCTTTTCCCCTCCCTTCTTCCAAACCTCCATATAGAGGCCACCATGTTTCCTATCACTCAAGGTTATAACTTTGGTATCATCTTAATCTCCTCAATCTCATTCACCCTAAACATCTAAACAGTTGCCAAATCTTATTATTTCTACTTCTAAATATTTTATATATACCTCCTCCTCTCAATTCACATAGCCACCAACCTAGTTCATTTATTGTTTGGTCTACTGAAATAGACTTCATCCAATCAAAGTAAACTTTTATGTTTTTTTAATGTGTTTTGCATATATTGTACCTTACATATATATGTATACCTTCCTTGCCAAAATATGAGCTCTTTGAGTTCAGGAAAAGTACTTCTTTTGCCTTTGTACTCCCAGCCCCTTAGAAAATGCCCAGCTTATGGTAAGTATTTAATGTATTAGTGATTGATCAACAAACTTGTCGATTGATTGATGTACACCATTCATTAACTGATCGAAAAGCTTCTTAACTTGGTAATTTCATCCTTCAAAGGGTAGAAAGAACAAGTGGAAACTTGATTCTGGATTTAATTTTCACCAAAAAATAGAAATTGGATGATGTGTTTAAAACAATGGGAAATTTGGGAGAAAGTATACATTCTGTCCTTGAGTTTTTGATAGAGGAAGAAAGGAAAACCAAGCAAAGTATGACCTCTATCCTAGATTTTGGTGAATAGATTACAAAAGACTTAGAGAAGGAATAGAGAGGATGAGCCCATTAACCAAAATTCTATAAAGTAGGATGGCAAACTATCAAGAAATGAAAGATGGGGGAAAATTCTGAAGAGGAGAAAAAGCAAGGATTTTTTTTCCAAATAGAGAGATGTGATTGCATAGGAAACTCACTTGAAAAATTGATTTTAGGGAACACGTCATACTGCTGGGTACAGTGGCATTTTATGGGATTTTATCTCCAGTTGTTAGAATTGTTAGTTAATGCACTATGGACACCAAATCATTTTCTGATTCAGTCAACCCTGCAAAATATATCAAATGCTTAAAAATAGTACAAAATGTTATGAGGTTACATAAAGCCAGGACAATCAGAGAAAGGTTCAAAACTAAAAACAAAAAGGCAGGGACGGAGCCAAGATGGCGGAGTGAGAGCAACGACTCACCTAAGCTCTTGGACAAACTCCTTCAGGTACCTCTGAAAGGAGAATCTGACCAAATTTTGGAGGTGCGGAATCCAGTGGGAGACAGACTGTGATGGACTCGGAGCTCAGGTTGGACTGGAAGGTCCACAGGAAGGATCTGTTCTGTTGGGCTGAGCCCACAGTGCACAGCGCAGCGTGGTGAGCACAGCGGAGCAGAAGAGACCCAAGAAACCTGAGTGGTGGGCAGAACCAGAGGAGTGACACCAAGGGCAGGAGACAAGCCAAACCGACTCAGTGAGAGCCGCCAAGCTCCAGATATCAGCCCAGAAGCTCCTGAGACCTTCAGCCCGAAGATCAAACTTCTGTAAGTCACCTACTTGAACTTCTGGGAGCCAGGATGGTGGAGTGATCAGTAAATGCTCTCTCCTCCCCACTTGATGACTGTGAAAGAAGCATAAAATATTTCCCCAGAAGAATCCCAGATCAGCAGAAAGAGTCCAATAGTCTCATAACACCTGAGACAAGGAAAATAGCTAAGGGAGATTCCTCCTAAGGTACCAGAGGTAAACCGGAAGGACAGAGGACCCAGGGCAGAGAAAACTCACACTAGGACCCAGGCAAGCCTCAACACCAGGAGAGGAGCCCCAGGGGGAGTGGGAACACACATTAGCATCTAGGCATGCCTCAGCTGTCAAGGGGAATGAGAAAGACAATAGGGCAGCTGGAATCACCAGCCCCTGAGCCTGCCTTTGCCTCACTTTAGCTGAGGAGATCTGTGACAAGACCATTCCTCCCCCACACTTAACAAGCTAAACCCAGGGCTGATGGGGGAAACACCAAACAAAAATCTGCTTTTAGCTTTTTCACACATCAGTTGAGCAAAACGTTCTCTAGCTTTGGACTGAAAGAACCAGAAGCCACAACACTCAATCAACATCATGAACAAGAAAAAGCAGAGGACTGAAAGAACCATAGAATCTTTTTATGGGAATAAGGATCAAAACACAAACACTAAAGAGGTCAGACCTGAGACTGTACTTCCATCTGAAACTTCAGAAGGGACTATGAACTGCTCTCAAGCACAAGCAGCTCTCCTGGAACAGCTGAAGAAGGAAATAGAAGATAAACTGGCCAATGATCTTAAAATTATTAAAAAAGAATTCACTGATGAGAACATCTCTTTGAAAAGGAAAATTGAACAAATGGAAAAAGAAGTTCAAAAATTAACTGGAGAAAATAACTTCGTAAAAGGGCAAATGGAAAAGGAAGTACAAAAATTGACTGGAGCAAATAGCTTCTTAAAAGGAAAAATTGGGCAGATGGAAAAGGAGATGCAAAAGTTAACTGAAGAAAACAATTTGATAAAGACTAGAATTGGGCTAGTAGAAACTAATGACTCAATGAGACAGCAAGAATCAGTCAAACAAAATCTAAAGAATGAAAAGAGAGAAGAAAATTTAAAATATCTAATTGGAAAAACAACTGACCTGGAAAATAGATCCAGAAGAGAAAACTTAAGAATCATTGGCCTGCCAGAAACCGATGATGGAGAAAAGAGCCTGGACAATATCTTGCATCAAGGAAAACTGCCCAGAAGTACTAGATTCAGAGGGCAAAATAGTCATCGAAAGAATCCACAGTTCCCCTCCTGAAAGGGACCCCAAACTCAAAACCCCAAGAAATATAGTTGCCAAATTCCAGAGCTATCAAGTGAAGGAGAAAATATTACAAGCAGCCAGAAAGAAATAATTTAAATATCAAGGAGATACAGTCAGGATTACACAGGACCTTGCAGCTTCTACATTAAAAGAACAAAAGAATTGGAACCCAATATTCCATAAGGCAAAGGAGTTGGGACTACAACCAAGGATCAACTACCCAGCAAAGTTCAGCATAACATTTCAGGCAAGGAGAAAGTCATTCAACGAAGTGAGGGATTTCCAGAGCTTCCTGACCAAAACGCCAGAACTTAATAGACAATTCAATCTTCAAATGCAGGTCTCAAGAGAATCATAAAAAGGTAAACAATGGCAGGGGGGAAGAATTTGTTACTCAATTAGGGCAAATTGTTTACCTCCCTATAAGGGAAGATGATACCTGTTAATCTTGAGAATTGTGCGGCTATTAAGAAATATAAAAGGGATATGCATAGGGGAAATGGGTATTAAATGATATCATGATAAAAAATATGATTTAAGTATGAGAAGGGATTGTAATAGGAGGTGTGAAAAGGAGGAAGCTGAAAATGGCAAATTACATCACAAGAAGAAGTACAAAATCATAGTAGAGGGAAAGAGGAGAGGGAGATGAGCAGTGTGTGGGAGGTACTCTCATTGGATTTGTTTAAAGGACAGAACAATAAACTTAAGTAGATGATCCTAACTAGCTCTATAAGCAGTTGGAGAGGAAGGGGGAAGAAAGGGGAGGGAGGCTAAAAGGGAGGGAAGAAGCAATAAGAGTAAAGGGGAGTAAAAGGGAGGGGGGGAGAAAAGAAGGAGGGGAAGGCGGCAGAAGGAGGTGGTGAAAAGTGAATACTATTGAGGAGGTGAAGGGAGACAGGAGAGCTAAAAGCACAAATGGTAGGAAAGAAGATGGAGGGAAATACACAGATTGTAATCATAACTGTTAATGTGAATGGAATGAATTCTCCCATAAAACGGAGATGGATAGCCAAATGGATTAAAAGCCATAATCCAACAAAATGCTGCTTACAAGAAACACATTTGAAACGGGGGGATACACATAGGATAAAGGTCAAAGGATAGAGCAGAATATATTGTGCTTCAGCTGATGTAAGAAAGGCAGGAGTAGCAATCCTAATCTCAGACAAAGCAAAAGCAGAAATAGATCTAATCAAAAGGGGTAGTGATGGAAACTATATCCTGCTAAAAGGCACCATAGACAATGAAGCAATATCATTACTAAACATGTATGCTCCAAGTGGTATAGCATCCAGATTTTTAGAGGAGAGGCTGGGGGAGTTGAAGGAAGAAATTGACAGCAAAACTATACTAGTGGAGGACCTCAACCTCCCTCTTTCTGAACTTGACAAATCTAACCTCAAAATAAACAAGAAAGAGGTTAAGGAGGTAAATAAAACTCTAGATAAGGTAGATATGATAGATCTTTGGAGAAAATTGAATGGGAATAGAAAGGAATATACCTTTTTCTCAACATTTACAAAAATTGACCATGTACTAGGACATAAACATCTCACAATCCAGTGCAGAAAGGCAGAGATAATCAATGCATCCTTCTCAGATCATAATGCAATAAAAATTATATGTAATAAAAGGTCATGGAAAGATAAAGCAAAAATCAATTAGAAACTAAATTATCTAATCCTAAAGAAGGAATGGGTTACAGAAAAAATCATAGAAACAATCACCAACTTCATTCAAGAGAATGACAACAATGAGACAACCTACCAAATCTTATGGGATACTGCAAAAGCAGTTCTTAGGGGAAGTTTTATATCATTGAATGCCTACACAAATAAAATAGAGAAAGAGGAGATCAATGATTTGGGTATGCAGCTGAAAAAGCTAGAAAAAGAACAAACTGAAAATCCCAAAGAAAAGACCAAACTAGAAATACGGAAAACCAAAGGAGAGATTAAGAAAATTGAAATTAAGAAAACGATTGAATTAATAAATAAAACCAATAGTTGGTTTTATGAAAAAAATAATAAAATTGATAAACCTTTGGTCAATTTGATTTAAAAAAAGAAAGAAGAAAGTCATATTACTAATATTAAAAATGAAAGGGGTGAACTCACCTCCAATGAGGAGGAAATTAAAACAATAATTAGACATTACTTTGCCCAACTTTATGCCCACAAATTCGATAATCTAAACGAGATGGATGAATATTTTAAAAAATGCAAATTGCCCAGATTAACAGAAGAGGAAGTTGAATACTTAAACAACCCCATCTCAGAAAAAGAAATTGAACAAGCCATCAATGAACTCCCTAGGAAAAAATCTCCAGGACCAGATGGATTCACAAGTGAATGCTATCAAACCTTTAAAGAACAGTTAATTCCAATACTTTATAGACTATTTTTGAAAATTGGGGAAGGAGTTCTCCCAAATTCTTTCTGTGATACAAATATGGTTTTGATACCCAAATCAGGAAGAGACAAAACAGAGAAAGAAAATTATACACCAATTTCTCTAATGAATATAGATGCAAAAATTTTAAACAAGATTTCAGCAAAACGAATACAGCATCTTATCACAAAAATAATACATTATGATCAGGTAGGATTCATACCAGGAATGCAGAGCTGGTTCAATATTAGAAAAACTATTAGCATTATTGATCATATCAACAACAAAACTAACAAAAACCACATGATTATCTCAATAAATGCAGAAAAAGCTTTCGACAAAATACAACACCCATTCCTATTAAAAACACTGTAAAACATAGGAATAAAGGGAACTTTCCATAAAATAATAAGCAGTATCTACCTAAAACCTTCAGTAAGCATTATATGCAATGGGAATAATCTAGATGCATTTACAATAAGGTCAGGGGTGAAACAAGGATGCCCGTTATCACCACTATTATTCAATGTGGTACTAGAAAGGTTAGCTGCAGCAATTAGACAAGATAAAGAAATTGAAGGAATAAAAATAGCCAAAGAAGAAACTAAGTTATCACTCTTTCCAGATGATATGATGATATGCTTAGAGAATCCCAGAGGTTCAAGTAAAAAACTACTTGAAATAATAAACAACTTTGGCAAAGTTGCAGGTTACAAAATTAATCCACACAAATCTTCTGCATTCCTATATAGTAGCAACAACGTCCAACAGCAAGAGATAGAAAGAGAAATCCCATTTAAAGCTAGAGTAGACACTATAAAATACTTAGGAGTTTACCTGCCAAAACAAACCCAGGGATTATATGAACACAATTACAAGACACTTTTTGCACAAATAAAGTCAGATTTAAGTAAGTGGAAAAACATCTGTTTTTCATGGGTAGGCCAAGCTAATATAATAAAAATGACAATTCTACCTAAAGTAATTTACTTATTTATTGCCATACCAATTAAACTATCAGATAATTATTTTCTAGAGCTGGATAAAATAATATCAAAATTCATTTGGAAAAACAAAAGGTACAGAACATCAAAGGGACAAATGAAAAGAAATGCTTAGGAAGGGGGCCTAGCGCTACCAGACCTCAAATTGTATTATAAAGCAGCAATTATCAAAACCACTTGGTACTGGCTAAGAAACAGAGGGGTAGACAAATGGAATAGACTTGGCACTCAAGACACAGTAGGTAAGGAATATAGCAACCTCCTGTTTGATAAACCCAAAGATCCCAGCTTCTGGGATAAGAACTCACTGTTCCACAAAAATTGCTGGGAAAACTGGTTAACAGTGTGGTGGAAATTGGGCATAGACCCATGCCTGACACTGTACACAAGAATAAAGTCCAAATGGGTACATGATTTAGGTATAAAGATTGATACCATGAATAAGCTGGAGAAGCAAGGAATAGTGTATTTATCAGATTTATGGAGAGGGGAAGAATTTTTTTCTAAATAAATGATAGAAAGCATTATGAAATGCAAAATGGATAATTTTGACTATTTTAAACTG
This sequence comes from Bettongia penicillata ogilbyi, assembly GCA_023548195.1. Classification (NCBI taxonomy): domain Eukaryota; kingdom Metazoa; phylum Chordata; class Mammalia; order Diprotodontia; family Potoroidae; genus Bettongia; species Bettongia penicillata. Next base: position 11,356,730 of record JAJHZJ010000426.1, on the reverse strand, counting down.
AAAAGTTTTTGCACAACCAAACCCAATGCAACCAAAATTCGGAGGGATGTAGTAAATTTGGAAAAAATTTTACGGCTAAGCTTGGGGATAAAGGCCTCATTTCTAGAATATATAGAGAACTGACTCAAATATATAACCATACAAGTCATTCCCCAATTGTTAAGTGGTCAAAGGACATGAACAGGCAATTTTCAGGGGAAGAAATTAAAGATATCTATAATCATATGAAAAAATGCTCTAAATCACTATTGATTAGAGAGATGCAAATCAAAACAACTCTGAGGTACCACATCACACCTATAAGATTGGCAAATATGACAGAACAGGAAAATGATAAATGCTGGAGAGGATGTGAGAGAGTTGGAACACTAATTCATTGTTGGTGGAATTGTGAGATCATCCAACCATTCTGGAGAATGGTTTGGAACTATGCCCAAAGGGCTACAAAAATGTGCATACCCTTTGACCCAGCAATATCGCTACTAGAACTGTATCCCAAAGAGATTATAAAAATGGGAAAGGGTCCCACATATACAAAAATATTTATAGCAGCACTCTTTGTGGTAGCCAAGAACTGGAAGTCAAGGGGATGCCCATCAATTGGGGAATGGCTTAATAGATTATGGTATATGAATGTAATGGAGTACTATTGTGCCATAAGAAATGACAAACAAGAAGACTTCAGGGAGGCCTGGAAGGACTTACATGATCTGATGCTGAGCGAAAGGAGTAGAACCAGGAGAACTTTGTGCACAGCAACGACCACAGTGTGCGAGAGTTTTTTCTGGTAGACTTGGAACTTTGTAATAACACAAGAACTTACTGAGAAAAAAAAAAATTCCCAATGTCGGTTTTCTAAGGCAAAATGCCTTCCACACACAGAGAAAGAAATACGGAAGTCATTCGCAGAATGTAGCAGATCATGTTTGTGTGGGGGGAGGGGGGGTTAGTGTATTATGTTTTGATTTGTTATATGATTTCTTCCATTTATTTTAGTGCGACTACATAGCATGACTATAGTGAAAATGTGTTCAGTAGGAAAGTATACGTGGAACCTATACAGAATTGTATGCTGTCATGGGGAGGGATGGGGGTAGTGGGGGGAAGTTGTGGGGGGGATAAAATATTAATTTTAAAGAAGTGATTGTAGAACATTAAAAAAAATAAAAATAAAATAAAATAAAGGCATTTGATTCAACTGTTAAGAGTGGATAAGCTATGTCAACTCATACCAATTAGGAAGGCAGGCATTCCAGACATGGAACATAACATTCTACCATGATGTTATCCTTGGACAACTCACATCCTTGCTCAGAACTCAAGGCTCCCCATTTGAAAAAGTAAGAGCTTGAGCTACATGACTCCTAAAGTCTCTTTTCAGCTTGGAAATTCTAAACTTCTATGATTCTATTGGATTTCACCTGGGAAAGAATCCAAGTTACCAGCCATGCTCCTGAGGTCTTTATTAAAGAGTTTAGTTCTAGCTCTCTACCCTTCCCCCCAGCCTTCATTGTTATTCCAGTCCAAAAGGCTTTTCCTTTTCATTGTCCCTGATTGCTGCTCTTGCTTAAAGGGAAGGGAAATAAAGTAGGACCATATAGCAACTCAATTAATTCTGCATCCACCACTCTAACAAAATCAATTTGAAACATAGGCATGCGATGATGCTGACATCATAATACGGTAATTAGAAACAACTTTCATCTCACCGTTTCCTTTGAAGATTGTAATAACAATTAATTAAACATGCAACACTACTCTGAACTTTCCCATTGTTCATTGAGGAAATTGGATGAGATGCTAGAGATAAGGGAAGAGGAGTAAAGAAAGAAGCTGGATTTGACCTCCAGTTTAAATGCCTGCAGAAATCAGTCAGAGAGCATATTCTTTGGGTAAGTCCTAGAGGAGGAACATTGTTTTCTCTGGGACATCATTGTATCTTTTTAAGATGTGAGGACAAAGTTTTCTAAAGTCTTGGCACCCTACAATATGGTCAATTTTACCACTGCTGTTTGGGATTTGGGGATGCCTAACTACTAAAAGGCAATGATTGACAAAGAGAGGAAAGATAACAAGAACCAGTCCTTATCCTCAGTTTTGCCTCATTCCACAGTCAAGGCCCACAGGGCAGAACCAGTATGCCCAGAACCAGTATGGTGGTATATAAAGTACAATGACTCTGGAATCAAAGGACCTATGTTCAAATTCCACCTCTGCTACTAATTATCTGTATGACTTTGAGCAAGTCATTTGGTATTCCTGAGCCTCAGTTTCATCATCTGTCAAATGAAGAAGTTGAAAGAAATGGTTCTGTGACCCCTCAAAGATCTAGATTGATAAGCCAATTGGCTGTTACTCTTGGAGACAGGTTAAGAGACTTTGCAAATGACCACCAAGATTTCATCTTCCAAGCTTCTTTGAACTCCATAACTGAAGTCCTGAGACCCATAACCTTCTCAGTTATTGATCATGCTTGGCTCCCCGAGTTCAAAGACTCAGTGGTCCTAATTTTTGATTATTCATCCTCCACTTCTGCCACCATCGCTATGTCCTTTCCTAGCACCTACTCATTTCTTTCCCTTCTAAAACCATCTAATACCATTAGAAGCAAAATGGGACATGTCCAATCCACACTGGAACAAAAATACTGCACCCTTAATGTCTAATTCTAGGTAAATTGATTTCTATCAAGAATATATTTTGTCAACTTGTTTTGTGGTCAATAAATTCAATTTGATTAATTTTACCAAAGATATTAAGCATGTAGTATGTGCAAGGTATTAAAAAAGGTGCTGGGGACACAATGGCAGAAATGAAAAGTAGTATCTATCATCAAAGATCCTGGGAGATTCTCCTGGGGGACAAAACATATAAATAGATAAGTACATAAGATAATTTGAGGAATAAGGAAAGACCTAGAGGCCTGACATTTCAGAGCATTAGGAATAGATGGGCTGTGGAATAGATGGTGAGAACTAGTTTTTCTGTAAATAGGTGGGGAGGAGGAACCTTCAGCAGGTAGGTAACCCATTGGATAGAGCACTGGACCTGGAGTCAGGATGACCTGAGTTCAAATCCAGCCACAGATACTTATTACTTGTGTAACTCTGGGCAAGTCACTTAAATCTCTATTTGCCTCAGTTTCCTCTTTTGTAAAATAAGGATACTGATAGTACCTACCTCTCAAGGTTGTTGTGAGGATTACATTAGATATTAATTGCAATTAAATAAGATAATAATTACTAATATGCCAGTGCTTGGCACATAATAAATGTGTGTGTGTTTGTGTGTGCGTGTGTGTGTATAAATGTTCGCTATTATTATTATCCACAGTAGCTGAAGGGCTGACCCCTAGGTGGTTCATTATTTGTGTGGATGAGATACAGTATCCCCAGACTTCACTACTTCCCCCCTCCCCATCTAGCCTGGAGGAACTGCCACACGTTGAAAAGGAACAAAGGCAAGATTTGATCAGAACCTAAAGGACTTTTTTTTGCCTGGTATAAACACCACAAAATTTGTCAACACTTTGTATTCACTTATCTATGTATGCGTTTCGCAGTTTGTTGATTGACAAAAAAGGAAGTACAAAGAAGAACCCAAGGAAAGGAGCTCATCAAAGAAAAATGCGATCAAAAAAAGAAGATAGGCAAGAGCAAGGGAGAATGGATGAAATGTCCTGTTTGTGCCACTGGTAATCTCAGGAAAAAAATCAAAGCAGCCCCAACCCGGTGTCCTGGGTAAGCTTTCTTTGTTAACTTTAGGAAAGGATATGTCCAAGATGTACAAGTCAGCTAGGTGGCTTGGTGGATAGAGCACTGGATCAGGAGTCAGGAAGGCCTGAGTTCAAATACAGCCTCAGACACTTACTAACTTGTGATCCTAGGCAAATCATTTAACCTCTGTTTTCCTTAAACCACTGGAAATGAAAATAGAAAATCACTCTAGTATATTTGCCAAGAAAATCCCATGAATTGTATGATCCATGAGGTCACAAAAAGTTAGAAACGACTGAACGAAAACAATGGAAAAGAGTTGTGCAAGGTAGTCAGCATGAAAGAGCAGCTATCTACATGAGTGATGGGTTCATCCATCTCAGAGAACACACAGCCATTTGAGGAATTGCAGATTTTAGCATACATGTTATATCCCCTTCAGTAGAATGAAAATTCTCTTGAAAAAAAAATCATAATTATCATTAATTAATGCTCGCTGTTTTTTAGTTGAAACCACTGGAGGAGCAATTGGCCCAGAGTGTCCCTTCAATGGTTGGTCAGGGTGAGGGTGAGAAGGAGCAAGATGCCACCCCATGTGAGCAAAGCAGAGACTTCATCACAAGGCCCTAGGGTGCAGGAAATGTGGGGCGGGGTTGGGATGAACTCCCTCCAGCCTGCAGTCTGGTAGCTTTCTCTTTTAACTAATTTTTCTTGCCAACTGATGGCTGAGTTCTGAAGTTAAACTTCCAAGGACTAGAGATGCTATGGGCCCATCTAAATCAAGACCTGGTGCCCTGGAACAATGCCATAATGACCCTGCTATCAGAATCCTTCCAATTGCTTGAGCCCTCCCATTCAGGTTACCTGGATTTGAACTGCTTTGTGCTTATTAAGCATATAAGATACCTATATCTATATATGTACTTACTCTTCCCCTTTAAAATATAAACTCCTTAATAGCACTCATGTAGTGTTTTAAGGTTAGTAAAGTGCTTTATGAATATGTGCTCATTTCATTCTCACAGTGTCCCTAGGAAATAGGTGCTATCATTGTCCTCAGTTTACAAATAAGAAAAACTGTGTCAGACAGTGGTAAAGTAACTTGCCCAGGGTCACAAGGCCAGGAAGTATTTGATGCCATATTTGAAATCAGGTGTTCCCAATTAGGTTCAGTTCTCTGTTCACTGTACCAGTCCATTGTCTGGCCATGTTGGGAGTAAAGGGGAATGGGGGAAGGGGGAATGAGGGACTGAGGGGAGGGGAGGGGTTTTTTATTCTTTGTACTTGTATCCTTACTGCCTAAGATAATGTCTGGAACTTAATCAATATTCAATTGATTGACTGATCAGAACTCTGGGCATACATAGCCAGATAAACTCAAGTAAGTGAGTGACCATATCCACTTGGGCTAATTCTTCATGAAAAAGTGCTGCCAAATCCATTAAAAATAATCCATCAAGGAAACACAGTCCTTGCCAAGTCCTAACTTGTTGTCCCGAAGGAGTTGATTTCTTCTGGCAAGGTCTCCAGCTTTCATTGGAACCAACTAATCTGTTAGATGGCAATCTCAAATTGGAAGGACATCTAAAAGCTTCTTGGACTCCTCAGACTACTCTTTGACATTATCCAAGAACTTATTTTCTGTGAGGTAGAGGTTGGCCAAATGGGCAGCTGGCCCTGCTAGATTCTATACCAGGAAGGCCACATTGTTAAAGTCATGGGGAATCCTTCTGGGCTAAATAACTTTCAATGGTTTAAGAATACTGGGAGCTTCTTGCCAGGTAGATGAAAGACTAAAAGACACACAGCGCTAGTTAAAAACCAAACAATGTAAATGGAGTTCAGATTTTAGCTGGTTAGAAGAATGAAAGATATTTATTAAGCTCTTCCTATGTGCCAAACATTTTGCTAAGCACTAGTAATACAAATACAAAAGTGTGATAAGCCTTGTCCTTGAAAAACTCATATGATATTGGAGAAAATAACATTTATAGGGGAGCATTAGACAAGGGGAAAGGTGTTATGGTCTGGGAAGTAAGAGATGTTCAGCTATGAAATGCACTGACAGGAATTCCAGAGGCAATGGTAGCACTTTGGTTCTAGTTGTTAGAGAAAGAAGAGAGAGAGAGAGAGAGAGAGAGAGAGAGAGAGAGAGAGAGAGAGAGAGAGAGAGAGAGAAGGAAAGAGGGAAGCAAAGAGAAAGAGAGGGAGGGAGAGAGGGAGGGAAAGAAAGGAGGAGGAGGAAAGGACACATGAATGGACAGCAGCAGGGCAGAAAATGGCCAAGGTGAAGATGGCATCTTCCCAGAGAGACCTGATCCACATTCCCTGGAATTCTGTTTCATTTGTTACTGAGACTCAGATGCCACCCAGAACCCTACATCAGGGAAATAAGGTAAGGAAGAAGCTAGCAGGGCAGCAAGTGTCTTTGTTGTCAGCCTAAGGATGTGAAAGAATATACTTGAAAGGCATTGGCCAGTTCAGGTATAATCCCTGGACAAGTAGCTGGTCTGACTCATGCCAATGACTAGTACCCATTGCTCTTTGTAGATCAACCCACTTGTGCGTTTTCTTCCCACCTATAATCAGTGTGGTACAGTGGGAAGAGCACTAAGAGAACCTAGTTCACATCCTACTTCTGAAATTGTGATTCTGGGCAAGTTACTTAACCCCTTAAAAGCATAGTTTCCTCACCTGTAAAATGGGAACAACAATACCCATACAACCTATCTCAAAAAGTTATGAAATTGAAATGACATATGGTACTCTTAAAAATGCAAACCTTAAAGCATTATATAAATGCCCAATGCTCAGTGTCTGGCACAGTATGAACACCTAATGACTGCTTGTTAATGCATTCATTCATTCATTAAGCAAACACTAATTAAGTGCCTACTATGTGACTACTATATACTACAGGCAGCTAGGTGGCAAAATAGATAGGGTGTCAGGTCTAGAGTCAAGAAGACTCATCTTCCTGGGTTCAAATCCAGCCTCAGATACTTACTAGCTGTGTGACCCTGGCCAAATCACTTAACACTGTTTGCCTCAGTGCCCTCATCTGCACAATGAACTGGAGAAGAAAATGGCAAATCATTCAAGTATCTTTGCTGAGAAAACCCCAGATGGGGTCAGGGAGAGTTGGTCATGAAAAAAGACTGAACAACAACATGTACCAGGAATTATCTTGGGTGCTGGAGCTATGGAGACAAAAATAAAACTTTTCCTGCCCTCAAGGAGCTTTCTTTCTACTGCAAAAAAAAACATGTGGATACAGATAAATACTAAATACACACAACATATTTGGAGAGGAAGAACACAACCATTGCGAGGTTCAAGAAAGACTTCATCTGGGAGGAGGAGCCAAGATGGTGGAGTAGAAAGATTCACATATGCTAGGTCCAAACCCATAGCCCATAATTACCTGTAACAAGGAACTCCCAACAAATTCTGGAGCAGTGGAAGCCACACAACAATGGAGTGGAGGAGATTTCTGTTCCAGAGAGCCCTGAAAAACCGACAGCAAAGGTCAGTCGTGCACCGGACCCGGAGCAGAGCCCAGCCCTGCCCTGGCTGCGCAGCCCCGAGAGGAGCAGATCCGAGCAGGCTTCAGGGATGGAATCTCCGGTGGCCACGAAGGTATCTCCACCCACAGGTGCACAGGTTAGTGAGAGAGACTTCTGGACTGGCCGAGAGGGGAGCAGGATGTCTCCATAACTCCGGTCCCCTTGGGAGGCAGCAGCAGGGGAAAGCAGTGGAAAGGAGCTCTCAAAGCAGGCAGGAGCTCAGATGTATTACTGAAGGTCTCCGCATAAACCCCCTGAGGGAACTGAGCCTGGGAGGCAGCCCTGCCCCCACCTGAGAACCTGAATTTAATCTTACCCTGAATAGCAGCCCCACCTCCTGCTGAAAGCCCTGAGGCTGGGGAGCAGCAATTTGAATCTCAGATGCCAAGCACTAGCTGGGCAGATCTAGAGGTGAGGCAGGGGTGGAGAGGAATCTCAGAAGTCAATAACTGGCTGGGAAAATGCCCAGAAAAGGGAAAAAAAAATAAGACCATAGAAGGTTACTTTCTTGGGGAACAGATGTTCCCTCCTTTCCGTTCTGATGAGGAAGAACAATATTTACCATCAGGGAAAGACATAGAAGTCAAGGCCTCTGTATCCCAAACATCCGAAATAGATATCCAATGGGTTCAGGCCATGGAGGAGCTCAGAAAGCATTTTGAAAATCAAGTTAGACAGGTGAAGGAAAAACTGGGAAGAGAAATGAGAGAGATGCAAGAAAAACATGAAAAATGGGTCAACATCTTGCTAAAGGAGACCCCAAAAAATGCTGAAGAAAATAACACCTTGAAAAAGAGGCTCACTCAATTGGCAAAAGAGGTTCAAAAAGCCCGTGAGGAGAAGAATGCTTTCAAAATCAGAATTAGCCAAATGGAAAAAGAGGTTCAAAAGCTCACTGAAGAAAATAGTTCTCTCAAAATTAGAATGGAACAGATGGAGGCTAATGACTTTATGAGAAACCAAGAAATCATAAGACAAAACCAAAAGAATGAAAAAAATGGAAGAGAATGTGAAATATCTCATTGGAAAAACAACTGACCTGGAAAATAGATCCAGGAGAGACAATTTAAAAATTATGGGACTACCTGAAAGCCATGATCAAAAAAAGAGCCTAGACATCATCTTTCATGAAATTATCAAGGAAAATTGCCCTGATATTCTAGAACCAGAGGGCAAAATGAGTATTCAAGGAATCCACCAATCACCACCTGAAAGAGATCCAAAAAGAGAAACTCCTAGGAACACTGTGGCCAAATTCCAGAATTCCCAGGTCAAGGAGAAAATATTGCAAGCAGCTAGAAAGAAACAGTTCCAGTATTGTGGAAATAAAATCAGGATAACACAAGATCTACCAGCTTCTACATTAAGGGATAGAAGGGCATGGAATATGATATTCCAGAAGTCAAAGGAACTAGGACTAAAACCAAGACTCTCCTACCCAGCAAAACTGAGTATAATACTTCAGGGGGAAAATATGGTCTTTCAATGAAATTGAGGGCTTTCAAGCATTTTTGATGAAAAGACCAGAGCTGAAAAGAAAATTTGACTTTCAAACACAAGAATGAGAAGAAGCATTAAAAAGTAAACAGCAAAGAGAAGTCATAAGGGACTTACCAAAGTTGAACTGTTTACATTCCTACATGGAAAGACAATATTTGTAACTCTTGAAACTTTTCAGTATCTGGATAGTTGCTGGGATTACACACACACATACACACACACATACACACATACATGCACACACACGTACACACGTGCACACACATACACATACACACATGCAGACACACACAGAGGCAGAGAGTACAGAGTGAATTGAATAGGATGGGATCATATCTTAAAAAAGTGAAGGTAAATGTATAAGAGAAATGTATTGGAAGGAGAGAGGGTGAAATGGAATGGGGTAAATTATCTCTCTTAGAAGAGGCAAGCAGCAGATTTTTTAGTGGAGGGGAAAAGAGGAGAGCTCAGAAAAAAACATGAAGCTTACTCTCATCACATTCGACTAAAGGAAGGAATAAAATGCACACTCTTTTTGGTATGAAAATCTATCTTACAATACAGGAAAGTGGGGGAGAAGGGGATAAGCAGGGTGGGGGGGATGATAGAAGGGAGGGCAATGGGAGAAGGGAGCAATTTGAAGTCAACACTCTTGGAGGGACAGGATCAAAAGAGAGAATAGAAACAATGAAGGGCAGGATAGGATGGAGGGAAATATAGTTAGTCTTACACAACACAACTATTATGGAAGTCATTTGCAAAACTACACAGATAGGGCCTATATTGAATTGCCTGCCTTCCCAAACAGAATGGGTGGGGAGGGAGGGATGGGGAGAATTTGGAACTCAAAGTTTTAGGAACAACTGTTGATTATTGTTCTTGCTACTATGAAATAAGAAATACAGGTAATGGGAAATAGAAAGTTATCTGGCCCTACGGGACAAAAGAGAAGATGGGGACAAGGGAAGGGAGGGATGATAGAAGAGAGGGCAGATTGGTGATAGAGGAAATTAGAATGCTTGGTGTAATGGGGTGGTGGGGAGGGGACAAATGGGGAGAAAATTTGGAACACAAAATTTTGTGAAAATGAATGTAAAAAGTTAAATAAATAAATTTATATTAAAAACAAAAGAAAGAAAGACTTCATCTTAAAAGGCAGCCCTTGAGCTGAGACAATCCTAGAAAGAGCATTGAAGATTTTTGAGAAGGGGAGATGAAGAGTGAGAGTATCCAAGGCATGGGGGAGAAAAGTGCCAAATGAAGAGCAGTATGCCAGGCCTAGCTTAGAATACATGTTTGGAAATACTCAAGATTTACTGTCATTTTCTTAGTTAATCAACAAACCTTTATTAGGTGCCAACTCACCAACACTTGTACCTGAGAAGTGACATCCAGACTCTACTCAAAGTGAAAAGAATTTATTGCCTTCAGGGCTAGGCTGTTCTCTTTTGGACCTTTTCAAGGTTAAGAAGTTCTTCCAGGCCTTGCATCCTAATTGCCCCTGGGCCCAGGAAGGACAGGTACTACATCCTCTGCTCTCTTCTGCTCAACACACATTACAGCCAGATTTGGGAGCTGTCTGATTGGCCAACAATCAAATCTCTAAATCAAACGGATTAGACTTTTTTTTCTATGCACAACTCACTCCTAGCCAATCAGGCAGCTGGGTTTGTTGAGTCATCCTTGACTAACTAGAGGCTTCACTAAATTGCCTCCCACCATCAGACAAAAAAGCAATGCAAATCAATAAATCTGACATTTCCCATCACCTCACAATTAGAACCCTTCATCTAGACAGAGAGGCCACCTCCAAGGTTCACAAAAACAATTCAATCTTCATGAAGAACAATAACCTTTTCCAGCTAAGTAGGACTTGATAATTCTCAAAGAATTTTAACAACCATCCTCTCACTTGAGCCTCATAAAGCCCCTGTGAGAAAGTCAAGACAAGGATCATTACATCCATTTGACAGATGAGGAAATAGAGGTCCCTGGAAGTTAGGATGGATGTCTCATGTGAACCATGAAGGACTAGGGAAACCTAGCCCACCTTCCTTAGAGTACTGAGTGGGGGAAAGTGTCTTGTAGATTCCCATTGGAGAGGAAATTTACATTCTTGCTATCACTCCGTTCCATCTAATTTCGACCTCTAGGAATTGCAGAATTTGAGAATGTCAGAACTTAGAGATCATCTCATTTCTTGTTCAGTCCCTCATTATCTCTCTTCTAGGCTATAATGCAACCCTCCTAATTGGACTCCAAGCTTCCAATTACTTCCCTTTCCTATCTATTGCCTACAAAACTGCCAAACTAACAGGAGCCATATAATACATAATTCTTGCTCCTAGAGTGAATTCAGGTGGGTGTAGGGACAGAAAATACAAAAGAAAACCATTATCGTGTGTGGTTGAAGTAGAGACAGAGGTCATAGAAGTCAAGGAAGCTGAGAACATGGGATGCCCAAGTTATCCAAAAGGAGCAAGAGTTAGAACCAGGGAATAAGCTTATTGGAGAGGATGCAAAGCACCTGGAAGTCCATAGAGGAACAGTTAAAAGATCTGAGAAGGATAGAGGTGGGATGATTACTGAGTGGCAATCGTAGAATGGGGGTTTGAAAGCATTAGTGGGTAACAAGGAGTGGGGAGCAACTCCTTCTGGGTTTGAATGTCAGAGAGTTTGAGAGAAGGAAGTTTCTCTGTAGAGAAACTATCAGCTGGACCTTAGAAATGCATGTCTTTCCTCAAGAGAGACATGTCTCTAGATTGTAATCAAGCCCCACAAGATGGAAAAAATGTGTAAGAAAGAGAGTTAGGATCAGAGATTTAGAGTTTGAAATTACCTTAGAGACCATCAAATCCAACTTCCTCATTTCACAAGGAAGGAAACTGAAGAACAGAAAAGTTAAGGGATTTGTCTCAACTAGCAAATTATTCCAACTCAGGTCCCTTCATTCTAAATCCACTTTCCACTTCACCACAATAGAGGGGGTGTCCAGAGGATGCTGCAGAAATGGATATTAGGGGAAGATAGGTAAGGGTTGAGTTTACATTTTGGAATAAGAGAAAAAAGGTATCCCTATAACTGGCACTGATTCTAGATATCCTTATCCTTACCACCACCACCATTGCCATCATCATCATCATCACCATCATCATCATCACTAGCACCTACTATAAGCCAAACACAGTGCTAAGCACTTTTATAAATATCTCATTTCATCCTCACAATAGATGCTATTATTATTCCTATTTTGTAGAAAAGGAAACTGACGCAAACAAAGATTAAGTGACTTGCCCAAAGTCACGCAATTCCTAAATGTGAGGCTGAATTCAGACTGGGGTCTTTCTGACTTAAGTACCCTAACCACTGCAGTACGAAGACATCCCACAAGGTAATAACACACAGGCTAAGCAGCCTACTAGGTCTGCAAGACACCCAGATCCTGGTGAGAAAGCAGTCAGAAAGAAGGATATGATGACCGCACACACTGGAACATGCATCTGAAGCAGATCAAGGGAGCTGATGAGGAAGAAAGCTAATGTTTTAAGGAAAGGCAGGAAGTAAGTACCTCTGGGAGAATGAATCCTATCTTCTGGGATATCAGTATCTGGGGAAGAACCCTGCCAACTCACACCAAGTCTTGTTCTATCTAAAGAATATATCTGTCAATTCCCAGCTACATTTAGTCATATAAGCATGGAATCAGACATAACCGCATTTCTTCCTCTTTCATTTTCTCGAATGAATTCTCTACAAGACTTCTTCTAGAAGTGTCCACAAAATAAAACTCCCTGGGGAACATTGGAGCATTGAGTACAGACACACTCGAGTACGTGCATTCCCCAGCCCATCCAGTCTCTATGGCAAAGTCTAGCAACAGGAAATGAGAAGGGAAGCCAGCTAAATTCAGGCTACACTAAGGTCCAGTCTTACCCATCCAGCCATGGCTATAGCCTGAAGATCAAATCTACAATTCCCTGTCTCTTTCACGATGACTGGATTTGGGTTCCTTTCAGTCAGATCTATGGTTTCTGATTCACTCCATTAACAGTAACCGGAATCATCAGAGATTCCAGCATGGGGTTTTAATTCATTTCTCTAGTAGCAAACAACCATTGGGATAGTGGCCTGGCCTTTGAAGTCAGGAGCTGCCAGTGTCATTTGATTTACCTAATATTGAAAGAGATTATCAGAGACCTTTTGGGTTTGCACAAGCCAGGAGTGGAATGTGTTTGCCTTAATAAATCTTTCCAAAGGTCATTGGCTTTCTCAGGGTATCTGCCTGGTTCTGTAGAGAAACTATCAGCTGGATAAGGGGTGAAGGTCAGATGAAGACTGTGAAACTCATAGAGGGGAGTGACTTGGCCATAGTCACACAATTAATAAGCAAATGAACAAAATCTCAAACTCTGGTCACTTGACACCCAAGTTCCGAGTGCCATCTATTATGTTGCGCTGCCTCTCATAGGATCATAGATGTTCATATGTGTGTCTCAGTATCTATCTACCTGTGTATATTTGTACATCTATGTGCTCATCTGAGGCTGATGAAATGGGCTCGTTAACCCCTAAAATCCTTTTCAACATTAAATTTTGTAGGATTCTATAATTCTGTGGTCCCCTTAGATGTCACCTCTTCATACCCTGCACCCTTTCCAAACAACCCAATGTCTGTTTTACACCATTTCTTTTTTTAAATGAGGAAAAGCAATGAGAGCCCCAACCAGGGGTTCTCCTGGTTAGGATCAGCTCTACAAAGAGGCAATATATATGGGTGCTAATTTGGGGAAGATGTGAGGACTTGAAAGTTTCCCATGACCACAAAAGACCTAATCCTTCACTCAGGAACCTGAGAATCATCTATTCACCACAAACATTTATTAAGTGCTTATCTTGTGCCAGATACTGTGCTGGATTCTAGAAATACAAATACAAGAAAAAAATAATAATCATTGCCCTCAACGAGCTCACGTTCTAAGGGGGAAGCCAAGACATAAAAGGGAAATTCAAAAGGGAGGTACCTGGTGCACAGAGGCCATAAGGAAAAGTCTGGAGAAGTACATGCTGATGAGAAATTATACATTTAGAACTGGAAGCAACCTTGGAAATCTAATCCAACTCCCTCATTTTACAAATTAGAAAGCCAAGGCCAGAGAGGTTGTAAGTTGTCCAAGGTCATATAGGTAATACTATTACAAATTGTCAAGTTGAAAGTACCTAACATCATGGGAGGGACGACACATATAATAGATATCAGTTGCTAACTCTACAGTGAATGGATTTGTTCTCAGCCTTGGTCACCCAACATGTTCTTGAGGGATGGGTAAACAGTCGTTCAAGATAGAGTAAAAGGAGAGAAGAGTTATGAATCTGGGATACCTAGAGTTGAGGAAGACAAGTGGATTTGTTGCCTTCTGCTAGCACTATGGATAGCCAGGGGATAAACACTGAGTAGTGGTAAGGCCTCTGAGCTACAAGTCCAAGAGGCTGGGCATTAGAAGACTTGAATTCTCTTGGTGTTATTGTGACTCTGTTTCTTTTCCTTTTCCTTCTTTCCTTCCATTTCCATTCTCTGGGCCTTGGTTTCCTCTTTTGTAAAGTGAGAGACATAGAGACTAATTATTCTCTAAGGTCCTTTCCAAGTCTTAACATTTTACGTTACTCTTTCATCCCGAACATTCTGTGATCTCTATTATAACATTCTATACTCTTAGGTACATTCCAGTTCTAATCTGTAATAGTATGAATTTTTATAAGCATGGTGCAGGGGATGCACATTAGAAACATGAAGAAAGTCACGTTGAGATAACAAGGCTGCCTGAAGGGGGGAAAAATGGAAGGCCAAATAATTTTTTGGCACTCCAGACCCCAGGTGACTCCCATCAGCCAAGTATTCTGCAGCAAACACCTGAATATTTGCTACTCATCACCCTTAATAGTTTACTGTGCATCCTATGACAGACATTCAAAACTACAGAGACACCAAGTAGGGCTTAGAAGAAACTTGCCTCTCCATAACCATAAATAATTCTGGAACAGACCCCAAGAACTCTCCACAATTAAAGAAGATCTCAACACCCCACTCTCCAAATGTGATTAATAACTCCCCCCCAAAAAGGAGAAAGAAATCTAGAGGGGAAAACAATTTCTTTTATGGAAGTTTCTTTTTTTGGCCCTAAGCTTGCCAGATTTCCTTGACTTTTGGCTCTAAGTAGGCTAAGCCCAGAAGATGAAAAAACAGCCAGTGAATTGATGTCAATGTAACAACGAAGATGGACAGTTACATGGCCCTGCAATTCACTCTCCTTTTGAGAACCTGGAGTACACAAGGGAATGAAGCCTTCCAGGAAAGTTGCTCCATTTTAGAGTAGAGAGACCAATTGCTTGCCCTAGCTACGACAATAATTACATTTTAAAGTTGCTTTGCACGTCAGCTTCTCATTTGGTCTTCACAACAATCCCATAAATTTTTGTTTGACTTGCTCAGTCGTTTTTCAGTCACGTCCCACTTTTCATGACCCCATCTGGAGTTCTCCTGGCAAAGATGCTGGGCTGGTTTGCCATTTCCTTCTCCAGCTCATTTTCCAAATGAAAGAACTGAGGCAAACAAAGTCAAATGAGTTGGCCAGAGTCACACAACTAGTAAATGTCTGAGGCTAGCGTTGGACTCAGGTCTTCCTGACTCCAGTCTCAGTCCTCTCTCTACCGTACTACCTAGCTGCCCTAACTCTATAAATTAGATGTTATTATCATCGCCATTTAACAGATGAGGAAACTGAGACTGAAAGAGCAATATCTCTAAATCTGCACACCTCACATTTCTTTTGAGCTACTACAATTCTTATTTTGCTCATAGAATATAGTATCTTTGATACAGGAATGTCATTCTGGGTGGTCTTGTACTGATTCTCCTGTATCTCATAATCAATTCCAAAGTCCTTCAGTGGGGCTTTGAGAGTGTTCCTTAAAGCTTCTTCTGGCTGCCATGTGAGTACTTGCCTTGTGTGAGTTCTCTGTGAAATAGTCTTTTAGGCAAACATATATTTAGCATTCAAATAACATGGCTAGACCTGTTCAGCTCCAGAAAGGACCTGAGTGTTCAGTACCTTATCGTGCCGGGTGATCTTCAGAATATTCCTAAGACAATTCAGATGAGAGCAATTCAGTTTCCTGGAATGTTACAAGTATACAATCTAGGTTCCACAGGCATACAACAATGAGGTCATACAACAGTTCTGGAGACCTTCAGTTTGGTAGTCAGTCTAATACCTCTTCTCTCCCATACTTTCCACATATGGATGATGCAGTGCTGACTCCATACTCTGTTGCATCTGGGCCTCAGAGGCTGCACTGTGTGCACAATCATCTGTGAGCAAAAAATTTCATGCCAATTTACTCTCCACTTTAATATTGGCTTGTAGCCTTTTCAAGTTAAATAATTTACCATCAGTGCACAGCTGACCATGATAATGCTATTTTTCTCTCATTGAAGGCATCTGACAACATTGCTGAAAACATCATGCTAAGAAGTATGGGAACAAGTATACATCCTTGCTTCACTTTATTGGTGACTGAAAAGTATAAGAGAATTTTCCGTCCTCCAGAACCTGTGCAAATATGCCATCGTAAAACTGGCGTAAAATATTGATCAACATCTCCAGGCAATCAAATTTTGCCATGATCTTCCACAAGCCCTCATTATTGGCTATATCAAATGACTTGGTCAAATTGATAAATGTTGTGTACAGACCTCTGTTCTGCTCCTGAAATTTCTCCTGGAGTTTCTGGGTAACAAATACTATACTAACTGTTTGTTCCCCAGCCCATTCTGAAGCCACACTTGTTCTTGAGCAGATGACCATCTTTCAGGTGAAGAATCAGCCTTTTGAGAAGAACTCTAGCAAGAATCTTGCCAGCAATGACTAAGAGAGAACCCTCACTGTGATAGTCACAGGACAAACTATTTCCTTTTCCTTTTTAGAGGTGGACAATGGATGCATCCTTGAACTCCTGGGGTTCATCCTTGAACCTCCTCTTGCCGTATAACCCAGAAGATTTCAGCCAGCTTTTGTATGAACAATGGATGAAATGAATAAAATTGGAGCCAGGCACTTTGCCATACACGAGAAGCCTAACTATACTCAAAACTTCTTCTTTAGTTGTAAGTGACCCTTGTTATTATTTCTGACTTCAGCACATCAATAATGATGGTCTCCATGTCTTCATAAAATTTTTCTTTGACTTCATCAGGTTTTGTCATGGTGGGAACATACACACTGATGCTGGGGGTATGGTGCTTTTCCACAAGTGGCAATGACCTAGTCATGAGCCTGTCATTCACCCATCTTGGGAGGCATGCAAACTTGTTGACTAGATTAACTTTGATTGTGAAACCTACACCAGCTTCTTGGTACTTCCCACTGATGTGGCCACTCTACAAAAACATGGTTCCAATTCCAAATTCAGTAAGCTGGCCTTTGTTTGCCAAGCTTGTTTCACTCAGAGCTGCTCTTTGGTTGCAATATTTGCTGAATTCTCTCACCACAATAACTTTTTGTCTTTCAGATCTACTGGATTTCATGTTGTCCAGAAGTACGTTCTCATTTCATGTACCAATGGTGAGTGAAATCATTTTCATAAAAGTTTGTGTGTTTTGACCACAGGGTGGTCATGCCAGCTGGTGGTCCTTAAATGTGGTCCCTAATATGTGGTCCTCAAAAAGGCTGCTCAGACACCTAAAAGGCTTCCAAATCCTACTGCTTCTTCAGTCCAGTAAGAAAACAACCCTATAACCTGGGCCACCTGCGCATAGGGCTGTGACTATGCTCCCAGTGTATCCACACCTGTTGCTTCATCACTTACTTGTTGCCACAGGACTTTCAGTCAGATTAAAATGGTAAAATGGTATGGGTTATGTCTTTTTGTTTGTGTATAAATTCGATTTAAGTGAGGTAGAGTTGTGCCAATTCATCAGCCTCACTCCTCTCTCCCAGAATAATTGGAGTACAGCGTCAAGACAAAAGTCAAGGTGACTGGCAATGGGTCAGGATGTGGTGGTAATTGCATTTTTGATTGATTTTTTCAATGTCTAACAAAGCTCTAAGTTATCCACAGTGCTTGCTTCATCTGCCTTCATGACTGTTGGAATAAATTCTTCTCATCTGCCCATTCCATGAGGGGAAGGCTTAACATAACTGGGATAAGCACCCCACTAACTCACTGATGCATTTAAGACCCTTTGGTTACTCTCAACCTGGTGTATCCCATCTGCCAAAATAGTTTATTAAGGTGTGACTGATGCTCATGCTACAGCCTCTTGGAACCTAGCTAGGGAAGGGCATCTTGGGTTCATTGGAAGGCTGGGGTCGGAACTCACTAGTTGTCAGTTAGAAAGATGATTATAAACACAAGGGGCCATGAATTAGAGCCAAGGGGAAGAGTACTATCAGTTTTCCCCTACCCAGACTAAATCACATCTCTTGCCAACAGGTCTAGGAACATATATATTGAATCAATGAATTAGTCAAATGCATTAAATTAATGTACATCCTATCCTGACCTTTAGATCATCTATAAAAGAGCAAACCAGTACAGAATTCAGTATTATTCCAGTGGTGAACCAGGATACATTGGTCCCGGACAAGTGCTTGAAAAAGGATTTCTTGAAGGGGTGAGAGGAATGAAGAAGAAAGGAAAGAGGTTTTGTCTTTCCTGCCCCTGACCTACCAGTCTTGACCAGAGGAGGTAGGACTTTGTGATTTTTTTTTTTAAGGATATGAAGATTTGACCTTTGCATCATGATCCCAGAAATACCCCTGGGACAACAATGATTGGAGGCAGTATCTGTATCATAATTAAGTGTAAATGACATACTGAGGAAGGCAGCTTACTCTACAAGGATCCTATCAGAAAACTAGATCATACTGAAAGGGAACTTCATGAGGACCCCAAAATGGGGGATAAAGCAGCAGGGTCAAATTCAAATAGAAGTGAGGGATCAGTAAATCCTACATAAAGATCCCTGAAGGTACCATTTTCACTTAGAAAACCACATATTAACATTATCTATGTTTTATTGTATTTTTTAACAAAACATTTTGTTAACTATTTCCCAATTACATTTTAATCTGATTTAGGTTGCACTCAGGAGTGTTGTTGCAGACTGTGTGACATCTCTGATGCTAAGGACTTCCAGAAGGTGTGTGTTATTCCCTTTGACTCACATGCTCTAAGTTTGAGCACATTTTCCCCTGGACTCTGTAGGTACTTGTCAGAAAATTTATCCCCAGTTTGGGAAATAATTTGTTCCAACTCTTCTGTCTATTTGACCTTAGTATGTACCTGTTTCTAAAAGCTAATTAAGTCTGGCTAATTAATATCAACTAATGATAATCAATGGAAAAACACACCAATGAGGCCCATGAGCTAAAAACTTACCCACTCCCAGTCTTGTAAGTTTCCTTAGAATCTTGAAGTAAGCCCTAGCAACTTCCCTCAAAGGACCTAACCTGCTTGTGGTCTGCTCTCTACCCTAGAAAGGCAAGTGAGGTAGAAGCCCAAAGCCTAGACCCCTACTCCCAGGAAACCTCCATCCTCTTGTCTACTGGCTAATAGGGTACTGACCTCCAGCACCTAAAGATTGAAATACTCCTAGGTAATAGGGGAGGGGAGGGAAAAATAGTTCCCTTTGCATTATTCCTAGACCCCTTAGCAAGTGATCTGGTTTAATCTAGGTGGGAGAGTGTCAACACCACTCTTCACCTTAGTCCAGTGTCCTGACCCCTTGTGTTTATAAACATTTTCTAGTAAAACCACTGGTGAGTACTGACCCCAGCTTCTCACCAGATTCAATATGCCCATGTACATTTCTATTCTACATTTATTTATATTAAACCCACACCGCCACATTTACCTGACCCTTCCAGTTATTCCTGAAGATGCCTGCCTTCACATCTCCATGTACTCATGTCCTTCTTGAGACCATCAGTCTAGTCTGACCTCTCCCTGGGAGTTAGAGGGACATCATCTCCTTTTCCAATAGATTGGTGGGATTGGGAAGGAAAATGAGCTCTTATGTCCTATATTAAAGGATATATAATGTTGGAGTAAGTGGAGAGCCATCGAGTAGGAGGAGGTAGCAAGGTCCCCTTAGGTAAAACTGCCTGTCCCTTGATTTCTGTAAGTCAATTTTTTTAATGGATCCACCATTTTGCCATCCTTCACTTTGGTGAGAGTCATTCCATTTCCCTGAGTCTATCTCTGGTTGTGCCCTTGTTCTAAAATAAAGGTGATTATGCTAAATACAAAAAAAACTTAGGTTGAACATCAATGCCACCAACCAAATATACTGTAAAAACTATTTGCATTTTAATTAATTTCAATGCACAAATTATCATAACAATTTTTTCTGTCATTCCCTTTACATCCTCATTAGAAATCTTTTTCCAATCATTCTTTTTCATTTTCCCACTTTTATGTTCATAGTTGTTGTCTCCTCCATTCTTCCTTTTTTCACTTTCCTTTATTTCACAAACATCTTTCTAGATTTGTTTGCCTCATACTTGTCCATCTTTGTAGCAATATTCCATTACCTTAATGGACCACAATTTATTCAACCATCCTCCTACTGTGTGACATTTAAGTCATTTCCCAGGAGTTATTTTTGTAATTACTTATGATGCTGCTAAGAAAAGCTTTGAACAAATAGCTTATTGTCTGTCTTTATTAACAAAACCACCCATACCCATTTCTCTAGGTCTCTGACTCAATATTCTTGTCTCATTACTGTCTCTCACTTTCTTTTCCTCAGTTTCTCCATGTCTCTATCTCTGTGTTTCTGTCTGAATTTATCAGTGCCTCGATAAAGACATAGATTGCATTGTCTATGAAGTTTTCCAATGATACAAAGCCAGGAGGGACAGCTGACACATTGGTTGACAATCCAGATTCAAAAAGATCTTAACAGGCTTGAACTCTGGGCAAAATCAAACAAGCTGAAATTTAATGGTCAGAGAGTAAGTCTTCTGACAATAAAAGCTCACCTCTGATATACTGGCTGTGTGATCCTCAGCAAATCAATTGACCTCTCAGTATTCTAGGCAACCTATCTAAAATTATTAGTTGGAGAAAAGGTTCCAACTAGTATTGGTAAAAAGGAGTTTACTAACCAGGGAGTTTCCTGCAGTATAGGATCCATGATAATGAAATAATTAATTATTTTCTTTTGTATTATGTTTTGGTTTGGTTTGGTTTTTCTCATGGTTTCTCCCATTCATTTTAATTCTTCTATGCAGCATGACTAATGTGAAAATGTGTTTAATGAGAATGTATGTATAGAACCCATACAAGATTGCATGCCATCTTAGAGAGGTGGAGGGAGGGAAGGGGAGAAAATTTAAGCCTTATGGAAGTGATTGTTGAAAAACTGAAAACAAATAAATTAATTAAAGAAACGATTAATATATCTACACAATAAAATCTTAAGTTTAGTCAAAAAAAATAACAGCTTCAACATCACACTATGGAAAAGGTATGGTCAGAAAGACATTTGTCTGAAAGCTATCTGGGAAAGTTTAAGCTTAACACAAATTAACAATGTAATATGTCAACCAAGAAAACCATTGTGCTCTCAGGCTACATTAGGGCTAGATGATAGTGCTCCTGCATGCTGCCCTGGTCAGGCCACAAGCAGAGTATGTTGTGCAGTCCCAGTTGCCATATTTAAAAAAGCTGGAAAGCATCCAGAAGCAGGCAACCAGGATGGTGTGAGGACTGGAGAACATGTTCTACAAAGAACGTTGAAGGAACTGGGGATCTGTTAGGCTAAAGGAGAGAAGAAGAGGAAAAATCATCTTCAAATATTGAAAGGGCTACTGTATAGATGAAGAATTAATTGTTCAGTCCTTGACAACACAGTTGCTCATTTTATCCATACAATAATGCCATGAAGTAAGTACTTGGATTATTATTACAATCTCTGCTTTACAGATGAGGAAACAAAGGCCAAGACTAAATGTGATTAATTCATAGAATTGATTAATTAAGACAATATAATTAAGAAATAAGATTTCAACCCAGGTCTCTCCCAATGCATAATATGGCTATGAAACAACCAAGCAATATTGCAAAACATGGAGAAAGTTCCTACTATGAGCAGAGCTCTATGCTAGATACAGGGAGGAATATAGACAAAGTCCTGGTGCCATGGAACTAGTAGTTTAGAAATGCAGAAAATGTGCTATTAAAAACTGAAGAAGGAGAAATCACTTCCAATTAGGACACTTTGACTCATTAGGAAGTTTTTTTTCTCATTTGTTATTAATTAATCTTTCAACCTTTATATAGTTAATTTATGCCCGCCTGATCTCCCTATCAGAGTGTAAATTCCCTGCAGGTCAGGCACCCTATTTAATTTATCTTCTTTTCTTTCTTCTCTCACCAATGCTGAACAGGAATATTTGAACACAATAGGCCCTTTAAGGATTGGCTAGGATATAGAATGCAAAGTGCTTTGTTAACCTTAAAGACAAGTCAGCTGTTCTGTATCATTGTCCTGTCAAGTGATCCTAGTCAAATCAGAAGTTGCACTGAAATTGATTTGTTGGCTATGACTCATTATGATCAATAATAGCTCACTTTTATATGGCGTTCACCAGGCAGTATGCTAAGCACTTTATAATTATCTTATATGACCCTCACAACAACCCAGGAAGAGAGGTACTATTGTCACCTTTATTTTACAGATGAAGAAATTGAGGTTAACAGTTTGCCTAGGGTCACACAGCTAGTAAGTGTCTGAGGTCATATTTTAACTTCGGTCTTCCTGACTCCAGATCCAGTGCTCCAACCTCTGAGCTACCCGACTGCCTGTCTTATTTTTCACCATCTCCAGCCCCACCTCACATTTAACCGTATTGCCCAACCCCCTATCTCCACCCCTATCCCAGAAGCAGTATTCCTCCCTTTCACTGTTCCGTTCAGAGACAGCATGGAGAAGTCAACCAAAGGCAGAACGTTGAGTCTGAAAGTTTTGTGTTTGAATCTTGCTTCAGATTTTTGCTAGCTGTGTGGCTCTGGGCAAGTCAACCAAACTTTGACCTTGTATTTGATATGGTTATTGCAAAAAAAAAAAAAAAAATGAAATAATTTCTGTTAAGTGATATATCAATGTCAATTTAGTATTATTTAGCCTATTTTATTCCCTTCCTCATAACATTCACCAGGACTCATTCTCTTCCTAGTTCAAGTTCCTTTATAGTGAGGGCTCTACGCCTGTTGCCTTTGATTTGATCCTAATTCCTAAATCAGGTCAGAGCCTCAGCCCTGATACTGGAAATAAGATGATTCCCTAAGTCAGGCCCCAATGAACCCTTTTCCTGACCCTAGACTGAGAGCCCTGCCCCTGGTCCTTCCCTGAACCTTGACAATGGCCCCACTCTGAGCCTTGACCCCAACCCCTCTCTGAGTCCTGGCCCCAGCTCAACTCTGAACCCTAACTATGGCCCCAGTTCAAGGTCTAGCCCTAACCCCAGAATGAGTCTTGATCTCATAAGGACCCACTCTAAATCCTTGCCCAGGCCACAGGTTAAAATCTAACCTCTTCACAAAGCAAGCCCTAACCAAACGTTCTTGACCACAAACTCAAACCGAACTCTAACCTCATAAATTGTTTTACAAACATGTATTATGAGTCACATGAGGGACTACGTAGGAAAAATGTGCATAACTGTCTTCAGCACTTGCTAAGAGATCATTCGTGGTCTAAGGATACCCA
The DNA here is from genome assembly GCA_023548195.1 of Bettongia penicillata ogilbyi. Taxonomy (NCBI): domain Eukaryota; kingdom Metazoa; phylum Chordata; class Mammalia; order Diprotodontia; family Potoroidae; genus Bettongia; species Bettongia penicillata. Next base: position 11,333,175 of record JAJHZJ010000426.1, on the reverse strand, counting down.
GATACTCTCCTGAAGGGACAGCAGGTGTGGTCCCACAAAGTCTGAATCTGAGTAACAGCTCTTCCTATTGAAAAATAAACAAAACATCTTTTCCCAAGCCACTCCATAAAAAAACTGACACCCCTTCTCCCACCCAAGAACTGTATCCACCTCTGTGTTTACTGGCTTCAAACCTGTCTACAGAGCTACAGGATGGATCACCTCTGGCACAACCTAGCTTTCTGTTGCTAAGAAAAGATACTGTGAGTTCCCAAGCAGTCATGTCTCATGGCAATTGTTGATTGGAATGATTTTGTCCATGGCAGGTCACTTAGACTCACAACAGGGACAGAAAGAATTATTCTCTTTCCTGAAAGGGCTCAGAGCTCCAGAGGAGAAGGCCCAGGGGCCCAAGCTTCTGAAGAAGGGAGACTGTCCATCAATCTCACAGTTCCCCCCATGGGGCCTGCCTACTCATCTGTGCTAACTCTTTCAGGAAATGGCAGTGATGGATTTCCACTGCACCACCTAGCTGCCATTCTCTATGAGGATGAAAAGACATGACTAAAGCCTGAGAGAGCCCAGATGTGGGAGTAATTTTGGGGGAAACTAACAATAGCTGATCATTGGAGATGATCGAGATGGAGTTTTAGGGAGAAGAGTTACCTGGGAAACAGGAGAGAGTAGGTTAAGACTGGACCTTGGATAAAGGCCAGTCATAGAATCCTGTCTCCTCTGATGCCTCATTGTGAGATGGAGGATACCCTGGCTTCTTAGATTATGTCAGCAGAACGCCAGCTTTGATTGGTCCTACAAAGCTGCAAAGATTTCAAGTATGGCAAAGGAATTTGCATCTGTTGCCTAAGCACCAGCAGAGCTAAACTCAGAGTGGCACATCTCCGGAGGGCTTGCCAGCAGGTCTCTTTGTCTTGTAGCCACAGTATCTACAAACATCTGCTGATATTTGGAGGAAGTTTAAATGTGTTCCCATGTACAGAATTCCCACACTCATGAAATCATAACTCCCTGCAGAATTATAGTAGAACCTTTGTATCCTAGAATCCCAGAACTGGATGGGACTTCAAGGGCCATTGTGTCCTGAAGCAGCAACTAAAACCAAGACAATAAACTTATATTATGCACAGTATTGAACTAGACGATGGGGATACAAAGCCAAATTTTTTTTTTAAATCTAGTCCTCTGGGAGCTTATATTCTACCAGATCCCATCCCTAATATCTCACAATAGGTTATTCTCCTGCTTTAAAGGCCCCCTGCAATGGAGAACACACTGCCCCTCAGAGGCAACTGATTGTTCCAGGGAAGGAGAGCCCTGAGTAGTAAGACGTTCCTTATACTGGGCTAAAATCAGTCCCCTTGTATTTCTCTTCCTCCCCCATTATCCTGGTCTCTGGGGCCACAAATAATTTATCAAATAATTCACCCCCAAGATATCCCTTCAGAGATTTATGATCCTGTAATCTCCTTTCTTTTGAGTCTTTACTTCTCCAGGCTAAACATTCCTAGGTCCTTCCTTGGATGTAGCAAAACTTCCAGTGCCCTAATTATCCTATCTTCTACCTGGATATACTCCAGAATCAGTGCAATCTTCAAAATGTGGTGCCCAGAACTGAAAACAATGCTCCAGATGTGGGCAGATCAGGATGCAAAGACCATCTCCTCCCTTACTCTGAACGCTGTGCCTCTGTATCTGTCTCTAGCTCTAGATGTCTCTCTGTTTCTCTCCGTCTCTGCCTCTCTGCATATGTGTTTTTCTCTGTGTGCATCTTTCTCTCTGTCTCTCAGTCTCTGTCTCTGTCTCTCAATCTGTGTGTATCTCTCTCTCTCTCTCTCTCTCTCTCTCTCTCTCTCTCTCTCTCTCTCTCTCTCTCTCTCTCTCTCTCTCTCTCTCTTTCTCTCATCTTTCCCTCACCATTGCTCTCAAGAGCTGATAAAATCTAATACCTTCCTAAGGATGAAAAGAGGCTTGCCTCCACTTCTTAAAAATTTGTTAACCTTCCTTTTGATTTTATCCTTTATGACAAACGTGGTTAACCATTGCATTGCTAACCCATGGTTCCATTACTCAAATGCAGCTGAGAAGGGCCAAAAGGGAATTTCTGATAGAGGAGAGAAAGATTTTAATAATTACAGTATTTTGACAGAGCATGATTTTTTTTCCTATCTGGAGGCTTGGAACTGAAGAAAAGTAAATCACTGACTCATTTTTTACAATATCCCAAGGCAGAAGGGACACACACCATGATTTCTATCCAGGCAATCAGTTAGGGGTCTGGCTGAGATGTGAGATAGGGGATCTGTGCCTGTTAATGAAGATGAGACTTTTGCCACTTACCTTCCCATTGTCTGCAAAGAAAACCACTCCCCTAGGCTGTGGAAAAGGAGCCAAGGAAGTGTGTGGAGAGAAAGCCAAAGAAGGCACAAAGAAGTAGATGGGAGGAGTAGCTTGACCCACACAACAGTGGAATCAGACCTAAAAAGGAGTAACAGTCTTACTCCCCAGTACATCATAACATGATGGTACCTCACCACTATTAAACAAATCACTGATAAATACTTTGGGCTTAGTAGAACCAAGGATGAATCTCTAGGGAGATCTCCCCTCCTGGTTGACATCCATCTACTGATCTTTGGGTCTATGTGACCACTTCTATATCCACTTAGCTGAACTGTCATTAATATCACAAAATTCAGTCAACATTTCCCAAGCACCCCATTACCTTGGACACTAGGGATACACTAGGTTTTGTTTCTCTATTTTGTCCACAAAAATAAAATGATCAATTTTGTCAAATGCATAATGACATCCAATTATGTTATGTCTGGGCCATTCCTATGATCTACCAATCTCATTGCTATTTGGTTCCCCACCCAATGGTTTCCTTTGGTACCATTGTGGGCCAAGAGAAAAACTGCAGTATTCCTTTGGTACATGTACCATCCAAGTGGTCACCCCAACATAATCAATCAGTGTCTTCTTGGCCCATCTACTTAGACTCTATGATGCTTTTTCACCACTAAATCCTCTTAAATCATTCAAAAATGAATATACTGCTCCATTACCAATGTCATCAAAAAAATTCCATCACCACAAGGAGTCCTTGTATTCTGTCTACGTACAAATGGGTCTTCATCACTCCCTTCCAAGAAAAAAGGCCTAAAAGTGAATGAGCAAATAAATATGCCTCTTACCCTTTTAAATCTGAAGCTATCTGCACTGTGGAAATAAAGTAGACTTTGAAGGCCTATCCAAAACAGGTCAAAGATCCCAGCTATCTTGAAAACCCCCCAAAATGGGGAGCTCACTAGCTTTTGAAACAATTCATTCCTTTGTAGAAGAATTCTTGATTATTAGAGTTCTTTCTATTGAACCAAAATCTCTCTCCTTGTAACTTCCCTGAGCTGGCCCCTTGTAGGGACAACACAGACCAGCTCCCCGCTCTATGACAGACGGCAAATATTTGAAGACAGCCATCAAGAATCCTGAGTCTTCTCTGCACTAGTGCCAATACCCCATGTTCCCTCCACTATCCCTCACAGGACATGGTTTTGTATCCTCTTCCCCATCCATCTGACCTTAACCTGAATAACTTGCCAATGTCCCTAAAATGCTCCTTCCCTGCTCAGGAAATGGTCAGTCCAGCAGAGTCCACTTATGGGTCACTTGTTAAATGCTGCTTTCCCTGTGGATTGATGGAACTCTTGCAGAACTCCATGGAGAATTGAGATATACAGATAACTGAGTAACAATCTGTTTAGTCTCTAACTCCTCTCCCATTAGCTCCAGTTAGTGCATCAGAGTGAACTAATGGGCATGCCATGGACTAACTGCCTCCCTTGTTACTCAGCATGCTTATATTTGTCTTTGGACAGTAGGGTTGGTATTTCATGGTGTTTTCCTTTCATTTTAATTTATGTGAGTCAAAGCCAAAACTAGGGAGGATGACTAGAGACTCACCCTAGGCCACTGGAATATAGAGGGCCTTGCCAAAAATTACAGTTTCCTAACAAGAATAATTAGTTCAATTAAAAATCAATTGGATCATCATCAGCTTTCTCACCCACCTTTGCCCCAACAGCCACACCCCAGGTTAGCTCCTCCCCAGAGTGGCTCTTCCCTAGTCTCTCTCCTAGCGGGAGATTCTCAAACAGTGGCTTCTTGGTGCCCATCTTCTCCCCTCCTCATTCCATAGTCAGGATCCTAGAGTCTTTTCCCTTGATAGTGTTCTGATATTCAAGGTTTTCTACTCTAATGAATATCTTTAAAACATGATTTAAGAGTTAACTTGAGGTACATTGGGTAGCATCAGAATTGTTAGGATTCTGGGATGAGTTCTAACTCTCCCATCAACCCCAAAAGACAAGTGTTTCCTCAGATCAGGGACTCCTTAGAGGGAGAGGTTTTTTCTCCCCTATGGTTCCAGAACTGCCTGAGATCAAGTACCAAATCACATGCCTCAGACCCCAAAATGACTAAGGGCAAGGTAAGTGGTATCCCCTTCAGACCAACCGATCCTTGAGTAGGACTTATCCCTTTTTCTCCCTCTACATCTCCTTATGTGAGCATGACTTCTGGAAAATTAACAAATTTTAAAAGCTACAATGATTGAGTCATTTTCCAATCATTTCCCTTATGATCCAAGAGATATAAAAAAGAAACAAGGGACAGCCACTTCTCTGTAGAATTTTCTTATCTGTAAAAATAGGCATAATATTTGCTCTTCAAGGCTCACAGTGTTGTTGAAGAGAGAGTGACATAGAAATGTGAGTTAACAGAATTAAATTAGGAGAGGCAAATCAAGACAGTGTGGGCCCTTAGAAGGAGAAAATAAGAAATCAGAGGAATCTGAACACAAAAGGAAGCACATTGACGTTGTGATAAACCTGGATGCTAAGAGGCTAGAGTCAAATTAAAGAGCTCCTGTTTTTAAGCTTTACAAAGTCAACCCTGGGAAGTGGTTAGTACAAATATTATTGTTTTTATTTTGTAGACTGAGGCTGGGTGAGGTGATGGGATTGGCCAATGATTACAGAGCTAGAATCCCAGCTCTGCCACTTCACTTACCCCTGAGAGCTTTGGTAAGTCAAGTCACTTTGCCAAGCCCTAACTTTCTCTGCTGAAGAAGGGGACCCTATTAAGCAATATGGTGTTTGAAGGGCTTTCTCATGGAGAAAGCACTAGACTAACTCTTTCTGGTCTCAGAGGGCACAGCCAGGAGCAGTGGTTAAATGTTGAAGAGAGGTAAACATAAGCTTGGCATCAATAGGGGAACTCTTGCTCAGTCAGAGCTGCCTCAGAGTAGAATGGACTGCCTCTGGAGGCCTGGGGTTTCCCCCTCCTTGGAGGTCTTCAGAGAGAAGAAGCTCAATGACTACTTATCATAGAAGGGATTCCCTTACATATGGTTTGGACTTGATGACTTCTGAGCTCCTTCCCGCTCTCAAACCTCTGAAGTCATTTTTAGCTCTAAATGGAATGATCCTAACAGGATATGGAATGGGATTTGAATCCAGGTCTCTATTCATTTCAAATCTAGCTTACTTTCCACTACTCCAGAGACTCAAAGTATGGGACCAGAAAGTCTTAGATTCACATTGATACTGAATCTCATTGTATACCATTCCCAAGGGCAGGATTATTTCTTGGAGGTTAGTGGGGAGAGGGGCAGAGATGGGTTTGGGGAAATAAATTTTGGTTCAATATAAATAAAAATTTTGTGAAACTCAGAGTCGTTCCTCAACCAGATGGCCTGCCTTGGGTGATAATGACCTTCCTGTCACTGGAAATGACCTAGCAGAAGATGGAAATTCTGGAGATATTATCTAGGATGAGATGGAAGGCAATGAGGAGAATAGGGGTTTCTAGTCTTCACCAACTATGACACTACAAATTTCTATGGTGCTACAGAATTACCTCAGCTAGTCTGCACTGCCAGATATGGTGTCAGCCAGCCAGACTAGTGTGTGATCTCAATAGCAAAAGAATATTTAAGAGGCAGCATGTTTAGATGTAATTCAGAGTCACAGAGATCCTGAGTTTGAATCCTGGTTCTGCTACTTGCTACCTGAGGGAATGATGGCAAGTCTCTTTGCCTGTCCTCAGTTTCCTTATCTGTAAAAGGAGGAAGTTAGATGAGATGATCTCTAAGGTCCTGTCTAGCTCTAACCTTCACTGTTACCAATTCCCTTCCCCCTCAGATATTCTAAGTTCTATGTTTTCTATGTTTCAAGGTCCCATCACCTCTAATAATCTATGTTCTTACATCTCTCTAAAGTTCCGAAATCTAAGAAGAGCTCTGGGACACAGTAGGGAGGAAAAATATTTATTCATTTTCCAGAAGACACTATAGCAATCTAGGCAATGCCTCTGCTACTCAGTGCTCTGGCTTAGACCAGTGGGGGCCCAGGCCTGGCCCCTTTCCCATCTGGAAGTCCTGGGGTAGGGAATTTGTTGGGCCCTGGGGCTGGGGCCAGGAGGACCACTCCGGGGTGTGGGGTGGCCCCACTGCTTGAGTTGGCATAGCTCAAGGCCAGCTGTTCCAGTCGCCGCTTCCGTAGGAAGGCTTGGGCTGTTGCATGGAGAGGGCGGAGCAAGGCAGGTGGGGGTGCCCCAGGCCGCAGGAGGAAGTCAAAGCCTGTTCTGTCTTGGGGGTCGTAGAAGAGGGGACCCTGGGCAGGGTCAGGTCCAGGTGGCCAGGAGTAAGGGAAGGGAAGTGTAAAGTCCTCAGTCAGCACCCGGATGGCGAAGTCATCCTCTTTGCCCAGTGCCCGGTAGGCCCGACCAATGCCACGGAAGTGAGCCTCCCAGAGCTGGGCATCACCACCATAAATATCCGGGAACGGGAGTTCTTGGGGGGCAGCAGGACCTGAGGGAAGCATGGGTGGAGAGTGGAGTGTCGGCCAGGAAAGGAAAAGCTATTGATCCCCACAACCTCATACCCATTACAGAATGTTAGAGTTTCATAGGATTCAGACCTGGAAGGGACCTTTAGAGATCATCATGTCCAACCCTCTCATTTTACAGAAAAGGAAACTAAGGCTAAAAAAGTGTACCCAAGGTCACATAGTTAGTAGCAAAGCCAAGATTCACACCTGGGTCCTCTGATTCCAAATTCAGGGCTCTTTTCACTACCCCATCTAAGTGCTCTCCCATCCATGACTTCATATAATCCTTGCTGAAAGGGCTGCAGGAGAGAGAATCTTACAGATGGAAAAACTGAAGCAGTAGGCTAAAGTGGGAGAGGCAGTGTAGTGCAAGGGAAATAATGCTGAAGTAGGTGCAGAGCAACCTGAGTTCGTATCCAGACTCTACCGTCAGCTGTATGACCTTGGGCAAGTCTCTTCACCTTAGTTTTTCTCATCTGTAAAATGGCAGGGGAAGATGGTAGCTGCCCTGTTCACATCATGGGAAGGTGGGCCCCGATGAAATGGGGGGTTGAAGAAAAGCACTGCATTTCTGTAACACATTCTTTTAAAATACTTTCCTCAAAACAATCGAAGAAGTAGGAAGGCCAAGGAGTAGTGCCATCCCTATTTTACAGATGAGAAAACTGAGGCTGAAAAGGGCTAAATGGCTTTCCCATGGCTTCCCAGTTAGGAAGTGTGAGAAGTTAAACTTAAACAGAGATCCAAGGCCAGGGCTCTAACCCTTTTGTTACACTTCCATTTAAATGGCTGCAAGAGTTATGCCGATGTCCAGCTGAGTTTTAATCTCCCACAGTCTCCAAGAAGCTTTCTTTTTCCTGCCCCCAGATGCCCCAAGTCTGTTCTCCTGGCCAGTTTCAGATGCTTCCAGCCACAGCTGGCTTATATAATGTCGTGTGACATCATGGCCCTGGGGTTCCTTTCTCCCACCAATTCAATGTAAGCTCCCCCTGCCCACCCACCCCAATGCTGTTCTAACCTGCCTCTGTTGCCACCAAGCCTGGGATCAGAGAGAATCAGACAGAGGTCACCTAATCCAACCCCTTCATTTTAGAAATGAGGACACTGAATTCCAGAGGGGTGGAGTTACTTACTACACATGTAGTAAGAATTTAGAGCCAGGATTCAAACTCCAGTCTTCTGATTCTAAATCCAGTGCTCTTTCCACTATCCATAGGGAGGTTGTCTCCCGAAGGTCCTTGAAAATGCTGATGTATTCCTTGGAAGGGGATTGAGCGCCTGAGCTGGGAGAGAAGTCTAAAGTAGCCACTCTAGTCCTGTCCCATTAGCACATCAGGGTGGATCAGTATATCTGAGCAGAGCAGGTTGGGAGCCTGGTCTTTAGGGGATAAGATGCTAACTTTGTGGTCTGCACAACCTTGTCCAGAACTGGTCCTGCTTCTCAGCTTCCTTTTTTCTTTCCCTCCTCTCTCCTTGCTCTATTTCCCCTTCCGCTAAATGACTGGGTAATTTTCAATGAGATACCTGCCCTCGCTGGCTCTCTGTAAGATGAGTCATTTGGGCCAGGTGGTCTCTAAAGTCCCTTCCTAATTAAATGTTCTGTGACTCCATGGTTCTATCCCCCCACACCCACTCCCAACGTGCCATATGCCCACCCTTCCTAAAGAACTGTCATACCCGGAGTGGTGGGAGGTGGAGGCAGCCGGCCAGGGCCAGGGTCTCCAGAACAGGGAGAGGCCATGTAGACCTCTTGGGGGTGGGGTGCTTCAAGGAGAATTCCTGTTTACCTGGGCACCTTGGAGATGAGAGTGGAAGGGAATTCTGAGTCAAAGCTAAAAGAGAACTTCACAGTTAAAGAGATATGAGCCAATCTAAGAAACAAATCTAATACCTGCCTGTCTTCCCCCTTCATTGCTTCTTCAAATCCTTCCATCTTTTAAGGCTCAGCTCCCCCAGGAAGCTCTCCTGACCTCTCACCACAGGACCCTGCCCCAGGTCCAAGGATTCAGACAAGAATCAAATCTAGAGCTGGGCCAGACCTCAGAAGCCAACAAGTCTAAACCCCTCATTTTACAGATAAGGAAACTGAGGTCTGGAGAGAGGGGGGTAAATGACTTGTCTAGACTAATAGAGCTTGTAAGTGTCTGAGGCAGGATTAAACTCTGTCCTCTGAATCCAGATCCAGCCCTAGGAAGTAAAGTACTCATCTGGCCCTTGCTTGATATTCTGTTCTATAAGAATAACACAGGCTATCCTTGGACCTGTTTCTCTCTCTCTGGGCTTCCTTTCCTTATCTACAATGGAGGGCTTGGACTGGATGACCTCTAAGGTTTCTTCTAGCTCCAAATCAATAACCTTGGGATCCTATGGTCTCAGAGAGTTGCCTTGAGCATTAAGAGTTTAAGAAACTGCCCAAGTTCACACAGCTAGTAGGAGTCAGGGGCACGATTAAGTCAAGCTTTCCATTCACTAAGCCCTTCTCCCCTTCAACAAACATTAAAATAGCAAAAACTCACATTTCTCTAAAGTTTTATGACCTAGAAAAGACCAGTTTAGAAGAACCCTTTATGAGGAAACAGAAATCTAATGAAGTGATTTGCCCAAGTCCCATGCTAGGACTCAGACCCAGGTCTTCTGACTCCAAGTCCAGGTCCTCCAGAAAAACACAAGGTCTCAGATCATGCTAATTATTCCATGTTTCCCCAACTACATTGGCAGTTTTCTCACTTCATAATCCCTTGTCTTGCCCATTGGCCACCTTTGAGTTATTTTAAAAGTCTCATTCCCAGAGAGTGGAAGAGAAAAACCTTGTATTATTATTTTTTTGGTGGTGAAAAATTATGAAAACAACATTGGGAAGGGGAAGAAAGAGCTTTTCAGAGCAGCCAGTCAGTCTATTAGTTATGGTAAGATCTTGCCCCCTCCCAGTGCCCACCAAGCAGAAAAAGAGCCAACAGACCTTTATAAGTATTTCTAGAGACATTTCTTATTTACCTGACTGGTTGCTCCTGATTTGGGAAAATGGAAACAGACTGCAAAAGATGTAGAAAGGAAAATTAAGAGAATTTCAGGGATAAAAGGGAACTAAGAGACCATGAAGTACTATCTCCTGCTTTTATAGAGGGCTAAGATCACAGCATTAGCTGCAAAGGCAGGACCCCTGCCTCAACTTAAATCAACAAATGTTTATTTGGGGGTCCGGCATGTACAGATCCCAGCTCTCAAAACTATAGACAAATGCAAAGTGGAAATAAGGCATAGTCACTAAGTGGAGGAAGCTAACAGTATTGTAGGGGATGAGAACTGAGAAAAACCCATGGGATTTGTTGATTTGGAAGGTCAGGAAACTGACATTTTTAAGCCTGGGTCCCTTTTTCCTGATTTTGAAAAAGAAAAGCACAATATGGGAAGTGAATCATTAATTTCATAGAGGGTATTCAGGAAAAGGGTTTGATTCCTGTATCATAGCTTTTAATTTCAGAAAGATGAATTCTTCCCAAAGAATGGAGGACAGATCACAAAGGTGGAGAAGAAATAAAATTGGCATGAAGCTCAGTGACCTATCAAATCAGGAGAGCTTTGAGTGGAATTCTAAGGGAAGTGGGAAAAAAATATCAAAAATAGAAAAACAAATAGAGGACATCTGACTAAGATGTCTTCAGAGAATGAGATTGGCTTTCTGGACTAAGGATCAAGACATAGGAACGTTAGATTCTTGACCAGGGATGGAGTACATCAATTGTGGTCCAGGAAGAAGGTATCTGCTCACAAATTGACTCATCTGATTAAAAGAACTTTAATCTCCAAGGTAAGGAGGAGGAAGAAGAAACCTGATATTCATAGCAAGTAACAGGAAAGACAGAAGAGAAAGAACAGTAAACATATTCACTAATACCCAGGAGACAATCAGTGATAGAGATGAGGAACAGAACTTTGGCAGTTGATCGTTTTGACATCACTAAAAGTTTTAATTTGTTTGAGATAGTGTAGAGAGAATTCCTATTCAGGTACAAGTGGGACTAGGTGGTCTTTCATGTCTCTTCCAGTTCTAGGAACCTAAGATTCTGTGACCCTAGCTCATTAAGTGACCCTGGAGAGATCACCGTCAGTAACACTGTAGGGTCAATAGTGGAATTATAAGAGACCAAAGAACAGAGAGAATGGTTAGAAGACTGGTGATATCTACTACAGAAAACATGAATGGGGAGGAGAGAGATGTGCTTGGGCTGAAGGATCAAGGAAAAGCTTTCTTTGGAGTAGAAAGACGGACCTACTCTAGCTCTCCCCCCAAAGCCCATAAAATACCTGTAAAAAAATGACTCTAAACAATTTCTAGAGCAACAGAAGTCACAAAACAATACAGTGAATGAGATTTCCAGCCCAAGACAGCCTGGAAGGATCTATCATACCATGCTCAGAGTGGAGTGCAGCCCATGGAGCACAGCCAAGCCTTGACCCTGTGACACCAGCAGGGACAGGATTGGAGCAGGCTTCAGGGCACTGAATCCCGGGCAGCAGCTGCAGTTCCCAGATTCCTCAACCCACAAATGCCAAAGATAGCTTCAAAGGTCAATGAGAAAGCTCTTTCACCTGGGTGAGAAGGGAACACAGTCTTGCCCTGGCCACAGGGCCACAGTCTCTGAGGCAGTAGTATCCATTTTAGGAGCCCTCAGCCTAAAGTCCCTGGGGGAAATGAGCAGCTGATCTGGATCTCAGTCCTGAGTGGTGGCCCTGGGATGAGGAGGAACATTGGAGTGATGGAGCTGGAGGCAGTTTTGGAGAGGGAATTCTACTTGAAGATTCTGGGCAGAAAAGTTTGTGGTTGCTCCCAGACCAGAACATAGGCTAGGAACAGAGTAAACTCCTCTCCTTTGACTGTGCCACCTTGGAGGAACTGAGAACTTACAGTTACCTAGAGTATACCTACCACTTGACAAAGGACTCAAAAGTCAAGTAACTGGCTCAGAAAATGCCCCAAAAAGGAAAAAAAAATAGGACTATAGAAGGTTACTTTCTTGGTGAACAGGTACTTTCTTCCATTCTTTCAGATGAGGAAGAACAAAGGATACTATTAGAGGAAGAAACCGAAGTCAAGCCTTCTGCATTCAAAATATCTAAGATAAATATAGTCTCAGGTCATGGAAGAGCTCAAAGAAGATTTTGAAAATCAATAGGAGAAATGTAGGAAAAATTGGGAAGAGAAATGAGAGAGATGCAAGAAAATCATGAAAAGTGAATCAATAGCTTGCTAAAGGAGACCCAAAATAATGCTGAAGAAAACACCACCCTTAAAAATAGACTAAATGGCAAAAGAGGTCCAAAAAGCAATGAGGAGAATTATGCTTTAGCCCAATGGAAAAGGAGGCTCAAAAGTTCAGTGAAGAAAATAGTTCTTTAAAAATCAGAATGAATTAGATGGAAGCTAATGACTTTATGAGAAACCAAGAAACCAAGAAATGACAAAACAAAACCAATAGAATGAAAATAAATAAAGTATAAACATGTAAACAACATATGAAATATATATTTATATATACATAATCATGTGTAAATGCATACTTACATATAAAATATATAAACAACAAAGTACAAATACTATAAATACAAGGCAACTTGGGGGTAAAAGAAATAGTCTTCTTGCAAAAGATGGTATTTGAGCTGATCCTGGAAGGAAACCTGGGATTTCACAAGGCTGAGGGAAAAGAAGGCATGCCCTGTGGATGGGGGACAGAGAGGTTTGAAGGTATGGAGAAAAAAGATGGAATGTCATGTAAGGGACACATAGCAAGAATGCTAGCTTGGATGGCTCATGGTATGTATGAAGGAGAAAAATGTATAACGAGCCTGAAAAGGAAGATGGGAGACAGATTGAGAAGAGCTTAAATGCCAAACAAAGCAGTTTGTACTTGATTCTGGAGGCAATAGGGCTACACTGAGCTTTATTAAGAAGGGAGTGACACTGTCACTTCCTATAATTTAGGAAAACCATTTTGACAGCTCTTTGGAGGGTGGACTAGAGAAAGGGGAGACAAGCCTAGGAAATGAAATAGGAAGCCAATGCAATAGTTCAGATGAAAGATGCTGAGGTCTAAAGTGGAGTGATAGTTGGAGAAGTGGAGAGTAAGAGATGAAGGAAAGATAACGTGGAGGTTGAAACCTTTCAAATGCTCTGGTGCCCTTAGAATAATGATGTTCTAGTCCTCATTTTTGGGCCTTAGCACTGACTGCCCCTATGCCTCAAATGCTCACCCTCCTCACCTCCACATCTTGGCATCGCTGGCTTCCTTCAAGACACAGCACAAATCTAACTTTCAGGAGACCTTTCTAATCCCTCAAGTGCTAGTGCCTTCCCTTCTGGGATGAACTCCCATGTACTCTATATGGACACCTAGGTGGCACAATGGATAGAACGTTGGGCTTGGAATTGGAAAGACTCATCTTCCTGAGTTCAAATTCAGCCTCAGACACTTACTAGCTGTGTAACTCTGAGTCAGAATTTAACCCTATTTGCCTCAGTTCCTCATCTGTAAAATGAGGTGGAGAAGGAAATTGCAAACCACTCCAGTGTCTTTGCCAAGAAAACTCCAAAATGAAGTCATGGAGAGTCAGACGTGACTGAAAAACAACAAAATGCTTGTATGTCCCCTTTTATTTATGTGTCGTCTCTCCCATTGGAGTGCAATCTTCTGAAGAGCAGAGATTGATTTTTAGCCTTCCTTTATATCCCCAGTACTTAGTACAGTGCATGACACATAGTAAGTGCTTAACAGATAGACACTTATTGATGGCTTATGGACTAATTAGATATGAGAGCTAAAAGGGCCGCCATCATTTAGTCCTGAATGGGACTCCCAGGTCCTTGACAAGTGATGTTGATGAACTCTGAACTCCTGTGACAGGAACTCACTACCTCCAGAGGCAGCCATCACTACAGAACAGCTCTAATTATTAAGACATTTTTCAATTCCCTTAAACAAACATTTATTAAATGCCCAGTTGGAACCAAACCACTGTTCTCAAGGCTGCAGAAACAAAGATAAATATGACCCAGGTCAAAGAGATCTCTCTCTCTTCAACATTCTCCTAAGACTTTGTCTGGATCCCCCTTCACATTTAGCTCCCTCTCCCTCCTGTCATAGTTATATTTGTATTAGAGGGTAAGCTCCTTGACCCTGAGCTCTAGGCATCAGTCAACCACTCAGCATGCATTTACTCTGATCTAGGCTTCTAGGTTCAGCCTCAGAACCCAGTTCTAGGGGGAGGGAAGGAAAGAGGATAAAGGCAGATAGGAGAAGGAGACCTAGTCCTTGACCTCTGGAAACTCAAAATCTGGAAAAGGAGACTGGATACCCACTCAAGTGTGATATGGTTAAAAGAGCATGGAATTTTGAGCCTAGAGAGCTGGCTGGGTTCCAGTCCTGACATGGTTACTTACTAGCTTTGTGATCTTAGACAAGTCACTGGACCTCTAAGCTTCAGTTTCTGCACCTGTAAAAAAAGAGAATAATACCTTCTCTCATTCCATCAGGGAATGGTTATGTATATCTGGTACAGGGATCACCTTGTTTACAGTCTAGCACTTTTAATGAATCATCATTTGATTTGCAAATACCTCCTATATGGGAGAAATCGGTTTGTCAGAGACCAATTCCTCCTCCTATATAGGGATTATTATAATTAGGTAAGCCCCCCCCCCCCGCCACATAAGCCATAGAACACTATTCAGTGGCAAGCTATTGTTTTGTTATTTCAGAATAACAATAAGCTGAGGCTGCTAGGTAGCCTCTGTAGATTGAGTGCTAGCCTTGTAGTCAGGAAGACATGAGTTCAAATTTAACCTCAGATACTTATAGGAGGGTGACCCTAGACAAGCCACTTAAACTCCAGCTACCTCAGTTTCCTCATCTGTAAAATAGGATAATATTAGCACCCACTTCCCAAGGTTGTTGTGGCCATCAGAACAGAAAATATTTGTAACTTATCACAGTGTCTGCCACATAGCAGGCACTTAATAAATGTTTTTTTTTCCTTCTACTCCCCTCCAGAAAATGGGAATTGTAATCCCATCTCTGTAATTTATCAGCTGTGGAGTCTAGGAAAAGTCTCTTGATCTCTCTGGGCTTCAATTTCCTTATCTATGGACTAGATGACCTCTAAGCTCCCTTTTCTCCGCATCCCACAGTCCTAAATTCTCTTGTTCATTGTTGACTTCCTGTTCCTCCTTGAGGCTCTCTTTCCTCCAGGTTTTGGGGTGCCCTCTGTCCTCATTCTCTGCCTACCCTTCCAAGTGCTTCTTCTCAGTCTCCCTTCCTTCATTCTCATCCAGATCATGCCCTCTCACTAGTAGGATCCCACAAGGTTCCATCCTGGGCATTCCATATTTCCTCCATCAGCTGAGAATCTCCCTTTCCTTCCCATACTTACCTCAGCCTGTTTCTTTGCCTCAGAGTCAAGCTTCTAAAAAAAGAAAAGGACTGCTTTGTTGTACCCCATCTTGTAAAGGAAATGATCATGTGCTGGGATCAAAAGGCAGGAAGGAAAGTGGAGATCATACATATTAATAAGCAACAAGACAAATAAAAGAGATCTTGGAGCTCCAAAAGGCCAATCCCCTCCTTTTACAAAGGGGAAAGCTGAGGTCTAAAGGGTATGTGACATTGCCCAAGGTCACACAGCCAGTTAATGGCAGGATGGGAATAGAACCTTGGTACTTTGATCCTTGGTTCCAGTCCTATCCACTGTAACCCATGGACGCTATTCTAGTCTAATCCCTGTTGGGATGGGGTGAGGGGCGACTGAGAGGCAAGGACTTTCAAAGCCTGGACTCTCTCTTTTAAAACAGTCGTGCATTTCCACATTTGGTGCAGCTGTAGTCCCAACCCACTCCTCTCCCTGGCCCCTGTCACCCTTTCCCTCTATCTTTCAGAGAAGAGTGAAAAGGACTCAGATACAACATATGGGTAGAGAGAGAGGACTAGACCACCTGTGTTTGATCCCTAGCTTCTGCATCCACCACTGTCCAACTCACTCCAGGATTTCTCATCTCTAGTTAATTTGCTCAGGCTGTTATCACTCTGAAGACTGCCAGTGACATCTACTGGAGGCTGGGAAGATGAGCCTGGCTGATGTCCCTCCAGGCTGCTTCCTTCCCATGCTGGAGCTGTCAGCAGTCACTGGATGTCAGAACTAGAGAGAGATACAAAGACAAGAAATATAGAACAATGGGGCTGAAAGGGGCCTTAGAATATAGACATGGCATATCATAGCTGGAAAAAAAAATTAAAACAAATCATAGAATATCACACCTGGTAAGGACTTAGTTCCTAGAATGCCCAACATAGACATCTAATACAACCCTTTTAATTTAAGAAAGTAGGAAACCAGGGCCCAGAGATAGGCATTAACTTGCTTAAGGTCACACAGTAAAATAATGGACAATTCACAATTAGAATTGAGGTCTTAATGCAAGTGTAGGCTTGCCAGCCACTCATGACTCCAAAGAAACCAGGAAGGTTTCTCTGCCACCAAAATATCTTACCCACAGATCTGTCAGGGTACTTGAAATTCTAGCAGAAATTCATTCCTTTGAGTTTATGTTTTTCATTAATGTTCAAGGACAAGAAATGGATGAAAGACAAGTTTGACATCCTACCATACCCACCCTAAGTCTGTAAGGTTAGGCCTGAGGGTTAGAGCCAGGTCTGGGTTCATAGTAAGGGTCTGTCTATGATTAGGATCAGGCCTCAGGTTGGATCCATATTTAGGGCTTAATCTGAGTCCATAGCTAGTGCTCAGTCTGGGGCCAGGGTTAGAATTTGATCTACGACCAGAATTAGGGATAAATCTGAACCAAGGGTCAGGGTTCAGGCAGGATCCTGAGTTAGGGTTCTGTCACTATCTGATTCAGACGAGAGTCAGGGCCTGGTTTCAGCCTGAGACCAGGCTCAGGGCCATGGTTCAGTCTGGGACCATAGTAAAGAGTTTCAGGGGAGTTCATTATATCAGACCAGATCTAACACTCTACAATTCCCCCAAACACTCTCACACACACACACACATACACACACACATACACCACTCCCAGTCTACCAATCTATCAGTTTGTCTCAGGACAGCACAAGACCCTAGATAAATCTGATGGGCCCAGATTGGGGGATGGGGATCTGGATCTCTTTGAGGGATTAGCTCCCTTTGAGGATGTCACATCACCATAGCAACAGTGAGATTTTTATTTCCCCTCAGGTTTCTCTGTGCCAGCTGCAATGCTTGCTGTCTTCTCCTGCCTTAGTAAAGAGAGCCAGTTCCTGTCAGATCCCATGGGATTCCCCCAGGGACTGAGACCCATGGCTATTTTCCCTCATTGCCCTTACTTCTTCAGGGAGGAGTATTGAGACATAAGGCAGAAGTCCTTCAAAAGAAAGAGATTTGGGGAAAGCTTCCAGCAAACATCCCTGAATAACAAACTTTCAGGCATCCCCTCAGACCCTTAGAAAAGAGGCAGGACTGTGTTCATTGTTTCCATTTCACAGGTAGGGAAACTAAGGCCAAGACACAGGGAAATGATCACAGCTTCTCCTAGGATCCCAGGTCATGTCAAACTTAAGCTTAGAACTCAGGCATCACAACTCACCTTTTCTTTTATGTTCTTTCACATAAACTCTCTGCAGTTTCTCTCTTTTTTTCCATTTCATGTACCCCTTTGCTTTCCATGTTCCTCATTTGACATGTCTGGTACTGGAGAAGCATCCTGGCAGAGGAGGTAGAGGGCCAGACATGAATTTGAATCAGGAAGGCCCGTGTTCAAGTTCTGGCTAGGATACATATTAGTGTGAAAACCTGAGCAAATCACTTTTCAGTGTCCCCTTCAATAAGATTATAAATTGCAGAAAATTATAGGTCTGCAGCTTTTCATACCATATATCAAGATAAGCTAAAAAGGGGATAAATGGTTTGGACATAAAGTGTGATATAAGTAAATTAGGGGAGCATAGGAAAGTACACCTGTCAGATATAGGGATAAAGGAAGAGTTAAGACTAAACAAGAGAGGCAAGATCATGGGAAGAAAAATGGGTCATTTTAATTACATGAAGTTACAAGGCTTTTGCACAAACAAAACTAATAGAGACAAAATTAGAAGGAAAACAGAAAACTGGGGTAGGAGGGATTTACGGCAAGTTTTCTGATAAAGGCTTCATTTCTCAAATATGTAGGGGACTGAGTCAAATTTCTAAAAATAAGAGCCATTTCCCAAATGATAAATGGTCAAAGGATATGAACAGAAAGCTTTTTAAAAAAGAAATCAAAGCTATCAATAGCCACGTGAAAAGAAATCATTACTGATTAGAAAAATGTAATCAGAATAACTCTGACATGCCACCTCACATCTATCCGATTGACTAACATGACAGAAAAGGAAAATAACAAATGTTGGAGGAGCTGTGGTAGAGTTGTGAACTAATCCAACCAGTCTGGAGAACAATTGGAACTACACTCAAAGGATTATAAAACTGTGCACACGCTTGAATCCAGCAATACCTCTATCAGGTCTGTATCCCAAAAGATAAAAGAAAAAGGGACAGGACTTATTTATACAACAATATTTATAGCAACTCTTTTTGTGGCGGCAAAAATTTGGCAATTGAGGGGGAATGCCCATCAATTAGGGAATGACTGGATAAGTTCTGATATATGATTCTGCTGAAATACTACTGTACCATAAGAAATGAAAAGGGGCATGGTTTCAGAAACAAGTGGAAAAATTTTATGAACTCATGCAAAGTAGAGAGAGTAGAATAAGGAGACTATTGTACACAGTGATAGCAATATTGTAAGGATGATCAACTGTAAAAGACTTCACTACTGTGATCAAGACAGTGATCCAAAACAATTTCAAGGAACACATGGTGAAAAATACTCTCCATTTACAAAGAATTGATCAATTCTGAATGCAGATTGAAGCATACTTCCTTTACATCATTTTTCTTGGGTGTTTTCTCTATGTTTTCTTTTGCAGCATGGCTAATATGGAAACATTTTGAAAGACTTTGAAGAGGTTCGGGGGTGCTGGTTTGGGGATGTGGGACCCCAAGAATACCAAGACAGAATCTACTGGAATGAATTCATACACTCAAGCCGAAGGGTACAGGTGTCTTTGGAAGCTATGGATGGAAAAGTATAGGCAGTTTACCAGACGTTAAAGGGGTTGTCAGAGGCATGGACCTTGGAGAGCTGGTGCCAAAAAGAGAGTCTTTGGGTCAGTATCCCCTGTGTCTACTCTGACAAGGGAACTGTAGAGTCAGACCTGCAACAAGTGAAATTTTCTTGGAGGTGGGGTGGCTAGGTTACTTTCAGAAACATAGTCTTAGGGCTTTCAGGACTCCAGGTCCCACCAACCCATTAGCTTCACATGTATAGTCAATATCATATTGCATGTCTTCTCAAGAGTGGAGAGGCAGGAGGGAGAGAGAGTTTGAAACTCAAAATTTTGCTAAAAAGTATTTACATGTAATTGAGAAATATTTAACGAAATAAATAAAAATATAAAAAAGGAAAAAAATTTGCCAATTTGCATTTGCACAGGTAATTCCCTATACCAATGAAACCACAAGGCTGTTTAAAAAAAAACCTTGTAATTATGTAATCGTGTAATCTTTCTTCCAATCAGGCTATTGTACACACACTCAGGTAAGATGTACACAAATACAATCCATCTAGGATAAAGATTTTGGGAGAGTCAGGAAAACACACCCCATGTGTAAAATATGTAGTTTACATTTTGCATTTAGGCATGTATGTATGTATTTAGGACCCAAGCCATGATAACTTATGACTGGAAGAGATTTAAGAATTCTTCTGATCTGACCCTCTTCCCATGTTACATAAGGAAGTGACTCAGACAGGTCACTCTAATAGAAAGCACACATCTGGGGTTTGAGCCCAGGCTTTCTAACTCTGAATCCTATTGGGTTGTTATAACTGGAAAATAATTTAGAGATCATAGATGCAAATCTTCTCATATCACAGATAATAATATTAGTAATAATAACTAGCATTTCTATACAGCACTTTAAGATTTACAAAGAACTTTACAAGTGTTGTTTCATGTTATTCTCACAACAACCAGGGAGGTAGTTGCCATTATTATCCCCTCTTTACAGGTGAAGAAACTGAGGCAGAGGTTAAGTGACTTTTCCAGGGTCACACACTGTAAGTAACTGAGGCTGAACTGAGGTCTTCCCGAAGCCAGATTCAGGACTCTATCCACTGTGACACCTTACTTCCTCTAAATAAGGACCTCAGACTTGAAAGAAGAAAAACAGACAGGGCCAGGGAAAAGAGTAGGTAGGAAGGAATTTTACATCTCAACGCATCTCCTCCAAAAAGCTTTCTCAGATAAATCCTACTCTTCTCAGAACATTCCTTTTTACTGAAATTACCAGCACTTAGGTACACATGCTGAATTGCATAATCCTCCTCTTGTAAACACATTTCCTTAGCATTCACGTCATAGAACCATAGACCATTCAAGCTGAAAGAGTCCTTATAATTACTACTCCTACTCTCCCACTCTATTGATGGGAAAATGGAGGCCCCAAGAGAGAAAGAACCATCCCCAAGGTCACAGTGCAAGTTGGGACAAGAACTTGGACTCAGACTCTAGCTCCTAATTCCCACTCTGACCCCTTTGTTCTCAAATTCCCTTTGTGTGAGTTTTATTTCATAGGACCTGGAGTCAGGAAAATCTGCTTTCATATCCTTCCTCAGACAGACTAGCTACATGAACCTGGGCAAGTCATTTAACCTCCACCTGCCTCAGTTTCCTAATCTGTAAAATGGGCACAATAACAGCACCTACCTGCAAAGATTGTTGTCAGGATCAAATGAGATAATGCATAGGCTTTGTGAAACTCAATGCTATATAAATGCTAGTTATCATTTTCACTATTATTAATATCGTGTATCATCATTACTGTTGTTTTATGATAATTATTATTTTAGCACCTAAGCCAGACTGGGAACATTCTGAGAGCAGGGAGTCTGTCTATACCTTCTGTTGCCTCCAGTGTACCTACCACCATTCTGGGCAAATAAATGATTAATAAATGTTTATTAAGTAGTATGAAAGAAAATGTAATGAGCTCTTCCATGTGTATTAATTAAGTACCTTTTACAAAAATGACCTGGTAACAGGAAGGGTAAAAAGATGAAAAATCAGGCAGGCTACGAATGAGCTTCTATCAGGGAAGCTATGAAATATACACATTAAAGAGTTCAAGCTTCCCATCATGCTTTAAGGTTTAAACAGGGACTTGCCCCAGGTTACATACCTACTAACTGTCAAAACTAATACTGAAACTTAGAGATCTCTTCACTACAGGTTCTTTCCTTCCTAATCTACCATGCTTACTACCTCTCAATGATTATCTGGGTTTTACAAATGAAGAGTCACCATGATATCACAGAATCATCACTGGACATGAAATTAGGATACCTGAATTCATGCTCTGATTTTCCTGTTCACAAGCTATCTTGATCTTGAGCAAGGAAGTCACTTTTAAGTACAGAACCTCAGTTTCTCTATCTGTGAAATGGAAGTGATAATCCTTTGGTTACCTACCTCGCAGGGCTGCTATGAATAAAGTCCTTTATAAACATGGCAGCCAGCATGATTAAGTGGAAAGAACATCGGGTCAAGAGACGGTCTTGGATTGAGATCTCAGCTCTGACACATGACTTGGGCAAGCTTGGGCAAATCTCTTAACTTCTTTGACACTGTTTCCTGGCCTATAAAAAGAGGGGATTGAACTAGAAAACCTCCAATGTCCTCTAAATCTGAAACTATGGTCTTCTAGACTTAAAGTACTATAGGGGTGTGAGTTGTTATTGACTCAACCCAAGGTCTCATGGTGACAAAGTAGGGATTAGAGCACTGGATCTTCTGACTTCAGGTTTGTTCTTCTGAAACACTGACATTGTTTCCCACATATAAACATGATTTATCCCCTCCTTAAAGAACCCCTTGTTGTATCCTATCATCCATTCTGGCTGTCATCTTATCTCTCCTCTTCTTCTGGGTTAAACTCCTGGAAAAAGACTGGGTACCTCTACGTCCTGTTGACTCACTGTCTTCTAAACCTACTGATGATTTAAATATCCAAATGATCTCTCTATTGCCAAATCTAATGACCTTTTCTCAGTCCTTATCCTGGAGTCCTCTCCACATCCTTTGATGCAGTTGACTACTTTCTCCTCCAGGATAGTTTCTCCTTTTGGCGTTTTTATGACACTAGTCTCTCCTGGCTCTTGTCTTACCAATATGACTGTTCCTTCTTGGGCTCCTTTGCTTCATCTTCCTCCAGCTCTCATTCTAACTACAGAGAGATGATAGATAGGTAGATTGATAGATAGATAGTAGATAGGTAGGTAGATAGACAGATAGACAGACACAGACAGACAGACAGAACCATCCTTGTGGTGAAACAGACCTATAATCTCAGTGCCATCCTCATTTCCTTACTTTGTCACTCCACCTCATTTGCAAATATTACCATCTTTACCTTCATAAAACCTTTCATATGCTTCTCTCCTCTGACATAGAGACAACTCAACTTCTTTCCTGTCTGGCTGCTTTCAAGTGTGGAGGCTGTAATGCTGTAAAGCTTTAGGTAGAGTTGGGGAGAAAGATAGGGGAGAGAGAGGAAGAGGGAAGGAAAGAGAGGAGGAAGGGAAAGAGACAGAGAGAGAAGAGAGAGAGTCAGTAGACCATTTTCCCAAGCTACATTGACATGAAGCCATGAGCACATGTTACTATGTTGATTCTGTCCTAGTTGTGTTTATTCTTTCCTGTCTTAAGTAAAGGAATATTGAAAATACTGAGATGTAACCT
The DNA here is from genome assembly GCA_023548195.1 of Bettongia penicillata ogilbyi. Lineage (NCBI taxonomy): Eukaryota > Metazoa > Chordata > Mammalia > Diprotodontia > Potoroidae > Bettongia > Bettongia penicillata. The sequence goes on along the minus strand of JAJHZJ010000426.1, from coordinate 11,310,404 downwards.
TGTTATCTTCAAAAGGTCGGGAGAGCAGGAGGGGTCCAGGATGACTAAGTCCAGTGAGGAAAGAGTCCCCAAATGACCTTGCTGATGCAACCTAGCGAAGGATTTATACAGAGATGTCCTTTAGCTATGCTATATTCTGAAGTGAACTTGGAGGGAATTCTTTATAGGAAGCATTTTAAGTTTTTGTTTTAATCTACTTCTTAGGGACTGAGGTGACATAAGGATTGAGATGGTGTTGCTGGCAGGGATGGGGCAGGGGATGTTTATATTTATGTTTCTGCCTTATCTTCTCAGTAAATAATCCTTTGTGAAAGTGAATTGATATTAAGTAGCTAAAAAATAATGGAGTTCTAATCACTGGTGATTAGTATTGAGAAGAACATAACAGAAAGGGGACTAAAGCATTAGAAAGATACTCCCAACCTCTCGGGAGTACTCCTAGCACCCTAAGAAAAAGATAGCCTTGCTCTAGGGACCCAACTTGCCAGTGAGAGTTGAGATACAGACCATCTAGAGTTTATAAAGACTACAGTAAAATCATATAATCCCAGAATTGGAAGGACGTCTGAGACTGATTCAAATTCCGCTAGAAACATGTGAACACTCTTCATGGCATCCCAAAAAGTGAGTAGCCTCTATAACTATACCTGCAAATACCTGTAGAAAAAGTCCTTCCCATTGAAGGACAACTCTCAGGCAATCAATTCAGTGCCACAAAGATTGTTTATTTTAATTTCATAATGTGTCTATTATTTGTGCCTTCCTTTCCATCTATGAAGCTGCCAAACCTAATTCACTGACCTTATCACCTAAACTATTGCTAGAGCCTCCTAAATGGTCTTCCTAGTTCTAGTGTCTTCCCTCTCTTCTCCACACAGAAGCCAAAGTAATCTTTCTAAAACACAAGTGCTCCCCTCACTCCTCTATTCAAAAACCCTCAGTTGCTCCCTATTGCATCTAGCCAGGGACGTTTAACAAGTAAATATTTGGGTGAGGAGAATATAATTGACATGCCTTTTTTTAAGTTTAATCCATACTATTAAGCTTTCTTCATCACTTTATTTTTAAAATTAGTTTATTTTTAGTTTTCAATATTCACTTCCACAATATTTAGAATGCCAAATTTTCTCCCCATCTCTCCCCTCAACCCACCCCAAGACAGTATACATTCTGACTATCCCTTCCTCCAATCTGCCCTCCCATCTATCACTCACACCCCTTCTTTTATCCCCTTCCCCTCTATTTTCTTAGGGCAGGATAGATTTCTGTACCACTTTGCCTGTTATGTATTATTTCCCAGTTGCAGGTAAAAACAATTTTTAACATTCATTTTTAAAACTTTAAGTTCCAACTTCTCTCCCTTCCTCACTCCCCACCATTGAGAAGTCAATATAGGCTATACATGTATAGCCATGCAATACACTTCCATAACAACCATGTTGTGAAAGACTATTTCCCTCCATCATATCCTGCCCCCCCATTTATTCTATTCACTCTTTGACCCTGTCCCTTCTCAAAAGTGTTTAATTCTAATTACCCCCTCATCCTATTTTCCCTCCCTTCTGTCATCCACCTCCTTGCTTATACCCTTCCCCCCTACTTCCCTGTAGGGTAAAACATATTTTCAGACCCAACTGAGTGTACATGTTATTCTCTCTTTAAGCCAAATGCGATGAGAGGAAGGCTCACTCTCTCTCCTCCCCCCTCTTTCTTCCCCTCCATTGTAAAAGCTTGTTCTTGCTTATTTTATGTGAGAGAAAATTTACCCCCATCCCATTTCACTCTTTCTCATTCTCCCAATATATTCCTCTATCATCCTTTAATTGTATTTTTTAAATATCATTCCTTCATATTCAACTCACCTTGTGTCCTCTGTCTATGCATACATAAAATCTTTCCAACTACCCTAAGACTAAGAAAACTCTCTTGGGTTGCAAATATTATCTTTCCATGTAGAAATATAAACAGTTCAATTTTAGCAAGTCCCTTATGATTTCTCTTTCCTATTTACCTTTTCATGCTTCTCTTGATTCTTGTATTTGAAAGTCAAATTTTCTATTCAACTCTAGTCTTTTCATCAAGAATGTTTGAAAGTCTTCTATTTCATTGAATGAGCATTTTTCCTCGGATGTATTATATGATGTATTATACTCAGTTTTACTAGGTAGGTGATTCTTGGTTTTAATCCTAGTTCCTTTGATCTCTGAAATATCATATTCTAAGCCCTCTGATCTCTTAATGTAGAATCTGCTACATCTTGTGCTATCCTGATTGTATTTCCACAATACTCAATTTTTTTCTTTCTGGGTGCTTGAAATGTTTTCTCCTTGACCTGGGAATGCTGGAATTTGGCTACCTAGCAGTTTTTCTTTTGGGATCTCTTTCAGGAAGCCATCAGTGAATTCTTTCTATCTATTTTACTCTCTGGCTCTAGAATATCAGGAAAGTTTTTCTTGATAATTTCTTGAAAGAAGATGTCTAGGCTCTTTTTTTGATCATGGCTTTCAGGTAGTCCAATAATTTTTAAATTTTCTCTCCTATATCTATTTTCCTGATCATTGTTTTTCCAGTGAGATATTTCACATTATCTTCTATTTTTTCATTCTTTTGGTTTTGTTTTATAATTTCTTGATTTTTCATAAAGTCATTAGCTTCTATCTTCTATATTCAAATTTTTAAGGAACTGTTTTCCAATGAGCTTTTGGACCTCCTTTTCCATTTGGTCAATTCTTCTTTTTAACAAAGTCTTCTCCTCATTGGTTTTTGAATCTCTTTTGGATTTGGATTAATCTATTTCTTTAAAATTATTTATTTATTTTAGGTTTTCAACATTCATTTCCACAAAATTTTCCATCTTTTTCCCCATCTCTCCCCTGCCCCCCACACTGCCATGCATTCTGACTGGCCCTTCCACCAATGTGCCCTCCCTTCTAACATTCCTCCTTTCCCTTATCCCCACCTTCTCTCTTGTTCTGTAGGGCAAGATAAATTTCTATACCCCATTACCTGTATTTCTTATTTCCCAGTTGTACACAAAAACAATTCTCAACATTTGTTCCTAAAACTTTGAGTTCCAACTTCTCTTCCTTCCTCCCTCCCCACCCATCCCACTGGGAAGTCAAGAAATTCAGTATAGGCTATATATGTGTAGTTTTGCAAATGACTTCCATAATAGTCATATTGTATAAAACTAACTATATTTTCCTCCATCCTATCCCGACCCCCATTTATTCTATTCCTTCTTTTGATCTTGTCCCTCCCCAAGAGTATTTAACTTCTAATTACTCCCTCTTCCCATGTTCCTTCCCTTTCATAACTTCCCCCACCCTGCTTATCCCCTTCTCCCCTACTTTCCTGCAGTGTTAGATAGATTTTTATACCTAATTGAGTGTGCATTTTATTCCTTCCTTGAATCAAATGTGATGAGAGTAAGCTTCACTTTTTCCCTCTCACCTCCCCCTTTTTCCCCTCCATTGGAAAAGCTTTTCTTGCCTGTTCTATGAGAGATAATTTGCCCCATTCCATTTCTCCCTTTCTCCTCCCAATATATTTCTCTCTCCTTAATTTTATTTGTTTAGATATGAGCCCTTCCTATTCAATTCACCCTGTGCTCTCTGTCTGTCTGTCTGTCTATCTCTCTCTCTCTCTATCTATCTATCTGTCTATCTCTTTCTCTCTCTTTCTGTGTGTGTGTGTGAGTATGTGTATGAATGTGTGTGTGTGTAATCCCTCCAACTACCCAGATACTGAGAAAAGTTTCAACAGTTACAAATATTATCTTTCTACGTAGGAATGTAAACAGTTCAACTTTAGTAAATCCCTTTGATTTCTCTTTCCTGTTTACCTTTTCATGCTTCTCTTGATTCTTGTGTTTGAAAGTCAAATTTTCTTTTCAGCTCTGGTCTTTTCATCAAGAATGCTTGAAAGTCCTCTATTTCATTTAAAGACCATTTTTCCCCCTGAAGTATTATACTCAGTTTTGCTGGGTAGGTGATTCTTGGTTTTAATCCTAGTTCCTTTGACTTCTGGAATATCATGTTCCAAGCCCTTTGATCCCTTGATGTAGAAGCTGCTAGAGCTTGTGTTGTCCTGATTGTGTTTCCACAGTACTCCAATTGTTTCTTTCTAGCTGCTTGAAATATTTTCTCCTTGACCTGGGAACTCTGGAATTTGGCTACAATATTCCTAGAAGTTTCTCTTTTGGGATCTTTTTCAGGAGGTGATAGGTATATTCTTTCAATATTTATTTTACCCTCTGGTTCTAGAATATCATGGCAGTTTTCCTTGATAATTTCATGAAAGATGATGTCTAGGCCCTTTTTTTTATTTGGTTTTGTTTTGTGATTTCTTGGTTTCTCATGCAGTCATTAGCCTCCATCTGTTCCAATCTAATTTTTAAAGAACTAATTTCTTCAGTGAGTTTTTGAACCTCCTTTTACATTGGTTAATTCTGCTTGTTAAAGCATTTTTCTCCTCATTGACTTTTTGGACCTCTTTTGCCAATTGATTTAGCTTATTTTTAAAGGTCTTATTTTCTTCAGCATTTTGTGAGGTCTCCTTTAGCAAACTGTTGGCTCACTTTTCGTGATTTTCTTGCATTGTTCTTATTTCTCTTCTCAATTTTTTTCATCTCTCTTACTTTATTTTCAAAATCCTTTTTGAGCTTTTCCATGGCCTGGGACCATTGCATATTTATTTTAGAGCTTTTGGATGCAGAAGCCTTGTCTTTTATGTCTTCCCCTGATGGCAAATATTGTTCTTCCTCATCAGAAAAGATAGGAGAGAATACCTGTTCACCAGAAAGTAACCTTCCACAGTCTTATTTTTTCCCCTTTTTCAGGTATTTTCCCAACCATCTTTTGGATCCTTTGTCAAGAGTAGGGTGTACTCTGGGGACCTGTAAGATCTTAGTTCCTCCAAGGTGGCAAAATCAAGGGAGAGGAGTTGCTCCCTGACTGGGCTCGAGGCTGAGGTTCAGATCAGCTGTTCAATTCCTGCCGGGGCTTTATCCAACAATGGATACTGACTGTTATCTGCCTGACCACCATAGCCACCACAGCACACTGCAGCCTGCTGCTGCTGTTTCTACTGCTACTGCTGTTGCTGCCACCACCACCTGGAACCAGGGCTAGGGAAAAGCCTTCTCACTGACCTTTGAAGTGTCTTTGTTGCCTGTGGATTGAGGGAATCTGCAAACTTATGCTGCTTCCACACCTGAGGCCTGTTCTGGTCCTGCTCCTCCCAGTGCCATGCAGCCAAGTCAAGGCTGTGCTTTGCTCCATGTCTGGTGCAACAGACCTTTCCTGTAGGCCTTCCAGGTCACCCTGGGCTGGAAATCTCCTTCTCTCCAGCGTTCTGTGTCTTCTGCTGCTCTAGAATTTGTTAAGAGTCTTTCTTTACAGGTATTTTGTGGGCTGTGGGAGAAGAGCTAGAGTATGTGAGTCTTTCTACTCAACCATCTTGGCTCCCCTTGTTTTTCAGGGTTAGTCTATTTTTAAGGTGTTATTTTTTCAGCATTTTTGGGTCCCCTTTAGCAATCACTTGACTCATTTTTTATGATTTTCTTGCATGACTTTCATTTCTCTTCCCAATTTGTCCTCTACTTCACTTACTTGATTTTCAAAATCTTTTTTAAGCTCTTCCGTGACCTGAGACCAATTCATATTTTTCTTGGAGGCTTTGGTAGGAGCCTTGACCTTGCTATCTTCCTCTGGTTGAATACCTTGATCTTCCTTGTCAATTAAATAATATTCTATTGTATGATTTTCCCTCTGTTTTTGCTCATTTCCCCAGTCAATTATTTGACTTTTGAGCTTTTTGTCAAGATAGTTCTCTATTTCCAGTGGAAGTGGGAATTGTACTGTCAGTCACTCAATGCCCCCCACAATATGTGGACCTCGAGCTCCTGAAACAGCTACTGTCACTGCCATGGGCTCCTCCACCCCCTCTGCTGCCCTTCTCACTCAGGCTCAATGGGTTTTTTCCACTTACTTTTCAATCTGTGTTTTGGGGTTGAAAATTCTGAAAACCACCACAGCTGCCAGTGATTCAGTCCCCATGAGGCTTGCTCAGACCCTGTCTGTGCTGGTGTGGCCCACACTGGACTGTGCTTTGCTACCAGCACACCATGATAGACTCTTCCTGATGACCTTCCAAGCTCTCTTGGACTGAAGATTTTCTTTACTCCATCATTCTGTGAGTTCTGCAGCTCCAGAATTCGTTTAGAGTCATTTTTACAAGTATTTGGCTGCATTTGGGGAAAGAGCACTAGCAAGTCTTTGTTTTCACTCTGCTATCTTGACTCCACCCCCTCTTCATCACTTTCTTAAGTCTAGATGATCAACAAAGCAATAAATCATCTTTACTTATAGCAGTTGCTGATTTTTAAAGTGTAAATGCTCACACTGGAAATTTAACAATCAGCTCTCTAGAGCCAATTCAAACTGTCTCAGGCACACCTCTGCCTCTAGAATAAAATATAACTCCTCAGTCTGACATTGAAAGCACTACACAGTCTGTTTGAAATCTACCTTTCTAGAATTACTTCACATTATTTCCCTTCATGTGCACAGTGTTCCAGGCAAACAGGATTATAAACTGTTCTTGAACTTTACAGTCTTCTGCCACCATAATTTATACAAATTGTTCTCATAATAAGAGCAAACTGTCTCTTTATAACTGCCTCTTAGAATGTTTCTCTTCCTTCAAGATGCAACTGAAGGACCAAATCCTCCATGGAGTCTTCTCTGATCCCCACAGTGATTAATGATCTCTGTCCCCCTCAAAGAATTACAAACAATATTTAAAAGATGCCATCAATTACTCAATCCTGAGTATTTATTAAGCACCTAGTATGTACCAAACAACAACAACAGCTATGTACCAGATGCTGTAGCCCAGAAGCTGGGAATACAAGAACAAAGAATGGAACAATGTCTACTCAATTACACTCTAATTTTGTAAGTTAATTGTGTTAAAATATAGATAGCATATAAAATGTAGATGGTATAAATATATTTAATAAATACAAAATTGATAAAGTAGTTACATACTATTTTTTGTCCTTTGTTTTCCACGAGAACCAGTGTCAACATGAGTGATGTCTTGATTTGCATGTGAATTAGATTTAGGTGAGGCAGAGTTAGCCGAAGTCATCAGTCTCACTCTCTCTTCTGGAATCATTAAAGTTCAATGGCAGGACAGAAATCAGGATGACCAGCATTGACCCAAGATTCAGTAGATGACCTTAATGTCTTTGATGTCTGACCAAACTCTACACACTCCACAGCACCTGCTTCAGTCATCTTCATGGTCATTGGGAAAAAAATGTTCTCATCCACCCATTCTACCAAAGGAAGTCTTCATATGCTTGGGGTAGACATCCCCCTAACTCACCAACAGGTCTGAGGTCCATTAGTTACCCTCAACTTGGTTTAACCCATCTGCCAGACAGTTTTACCAGGGTGCAGTCTCTGAACATACTACAGCTTCTTGGTGTCACAGATGAGACTTGAGTGCCAAGGAGAAATCAAAAGTATATAAGCAACCCTGAGAAAGGTTCAGCAAGCCCTCACACCAATGGTGCTGATCTTCCCTTAACACCCCATATACCCCTAGTTAAATACTAAGAAGTTTGGGAGGAAAGGGAAAATTAGTTGCTGGATCAGTAAAGGTTTCATGCAGAAGATGGTGTCTGAACTGTATCTTAATGGAAGAGAGATTCTATGGGGCAGAGGTAAAGAAAGAAAGCATTCCAGGTGTGTGGGACCACCAGTACAAAGCCAGAGAGATAGAATATCATATGTGAGGAATAGTGAGAAGGCCAATGTGGCTAGACTGCAGAGTGCTAGAGAGGGAGTCAAGTCCATTGAACCCAAAAAGAGCTTTGGAACAGATTATGTAGGATTTTAGAAGCTAACCAGGGAAATTTATATTTTATCCTGGAGATAATAGGAAGCCACTGGAGTTTTTTTTTGAATAGAGCAGTCATATGGTCAGATCTGCACTTAAGGAAAATTACTTTGGCACCATTGTACAGGATGAACAGGAGTGATGAGAGGCTTGAGGCAGGAAGACCAATTAAAAGGCATTTACAATAATCTGGACCAGAGGTGATGAGAACCTGAAACGAGGTGATAGCTGTGTAAGTGGAGAAGGGGTCAAATGTTAGAAATGTTGTGAAGGTACAAATGGCAAGACTTGGAACTATTTAATATTTGGGGTAAGGAAAAATGAAGAATCTAGGAAAATGCTGAGGTTACAAATTTGGGATTCTGGAAATATAGTAGTGACTGTAACAGAAAAAAGAAAGTTTGGAAGAAGGTTTAAAGGGAAGGAAATGGGTTTAGTTTTGTGCATTTAGAGTTTAAGGAGTCTGGGATATCGAATCTGAAATGTCTAACAGGCAATTGGCGATGCAGAACTGAAACTCAGGGAAAAGACTTCGTGTGTGTGTGTGTGTGTGTGTGTGTGTGTGTGTGTGTGTGTATGTGTTTATCTAGGTGACATATTTTTAACTGAAGTGGAGGAAGATTTGGTGCATGTCTTTTTGTTCACAGATGATTGTGGACTCAATGCAGCCTCTGAGGCCAAGATGCAACAGAGTATGGATCGATTCTCTGCTGCTTGTGCTAATTTTGGCCTAACAATTAACACCAAGAAAACACAGGTTCTGCACCAGCCAGCACAACAGCATCCATATGTAGATCCATCAATTACAGCAAATGGAGAAATTTTGAATACTGTGGATAATAAGTTCACTTACTTTGGCAGTATACTTTCTAGAGATGTCTATATAGATGATAAAACTTATACATATGTTGCCAGAGCTAGAAAATTGTTTTAAGACTCTAAATTAAAGTATGAGAGAGAAGAGGTATTAGACTGACTATCAAACTGAAAGTCAGTCGACCTGTTGTGCTGATCTACTGTATGCCTGTGAAACTTAGACAGTACATCAACACCATGCCAAGAAACTGAATTGCCTCCATTTGAATTGTCTTAGGAATATTCTGAAGATCACCTAGCAAGATAAGGTCCCGGACACTGAGGTCCTTTCTCAAGATCAACTACCAAGCATTCAAACTCTGCTGCAGAGAGTATAGCTCCAATGGACTGGTCATGTTATTTCAATGCCAAATGTATCTTTGCCTGAAAGATTGTTTTGCAAAGAACTCACACAAGGCAAGCACTCATATAGAGGTCAGAAGAAGTGATATAAGGACACTCTCAAGTTCTCTTTGAAGATTTTTGGAATCAATTATGAGACATGGGAGACACTGGCAGAGGACTGCCCAGAATGATGTGCCTGCATCAAAGGAAGCACAGTGCAATATGGGCAAAGCAGAATTGCAGTAGCTCAAAAGAAATGTGAAATGCACACATTTGGAGATATCTCTACTCCAAATATTTATTTGGATTATTTTTGCCCCCACTGTGGTAAAACCTTCCAAGCTCATATTGATCTAATCAGCCACAGGTAGATACCCTCGACCTTGACTCCAACAAAATGATGTCCTCTTTTAGTCTTCTTTGAGAACAAAGGACAAAATCCAACCAATTTTTCACGCAGTCATCTAGATAGAAATGATTGTTAAAAACATAGTATAGAGGATGAAAAGAGACTTGGACAGAATCTTGAGGAACAACCACAGTCAGGGATCATGAGAAAGAGCAATCAGAAAGGAGGGGGCAAACCAGGAGAGAGCAGCTTCCTAAAATCCCAGAAAGAAGAGACTATGCAAGAGAGATTGGTAGATGTCAAATTGGTGTAATGTCAAATACAGAAGACAAATCAAAATGGATGAAGATTAAGAAGAAACCAGTTGTATGCTAAATGCTTAACAACTAGCACACACTTTTAAGTTTTATCTGCATTATAAACATTTTCTCTAATGCAGTCTTAAGTCTAGATAACCAACAAAACAATAAGTCACTTCCCAGCTTATAGTGTTTGCTAATCTCTGAGGGATAATTGTATGAGTTGAAATTTTAACAATCAGCTCCTCTGGTATACCACTGGAAAAGTGCTTAGGTTTTGGCACTCCCCATAACAACATTTCCCTTCAAATAATGTTAAAACAATGCCTCAATTTCAATCCTGGAGCAGCAGAACCAATAAAAGGTTGGGGTGAAATATTTTTCCCAGTCAAGACAACTTAGGAAATCCATAGGAAGATACATGACATGGCAGCAGTAGTCATCCTGGAGCACACATAACTATAGCACCAACAGCAGGTCTTGGAAGTGGCAGCAATTGCAGCAATAGCAGGTAAATGGGTTCAATAAGTGGTCAGAAAGAGATTACAGGGACCCCAAACTGGCACTGGGTTCAGAACTGGGTACTACTGGACAACTTTATTGCCCATATGCAGTTCTGGCTCCCATTTCCAGGGTAGAAAGGAGTGCTTGTGGTGAATAACAAGGAATAGGGATCACAGTTCCAAGTCGAAGAGAAGTATTAGCAATTGCTAATACTTCGACTCAGAACTCCAAATTAAAGGAGCAGAGGGCTTGGAATATGATGTTTGGAATACAAACAAGGTAGGATTACAGTCAAAATAACCTACCCAGCAAAACTGAATATAATCATTCAGAGGATAAAATGGACATTTAATGAAACAGAGGTTTAATTGTTAGGCCAAAATTAGCACAAGCAGCAGAGAATCAATCCATACTCTGTTGCATCTTGATCTTAAGCTGAGATCAAGTTGAGTACACAACCATCTGCTATCTGCTTCTGTTTTATGAGTAAGTCCATCCCATTCCCAATTATGATTATTGTATATTTCCCTCCATCCTATTTTCTTCCATTTATCCTTCTCTCTTTTTAGTCTGTCCTTGATTTTCAGACATTCTTGATGAAAATACTAGAGCTAAACAGAAAATTTGACATTCAAGCACAAAACTCAAGAGAAGCATAAAAAGGGACATGTGAGTGTGAAATTATAAGGGTTTAATAAGGCTAAATTGGTTACCCTACTGAATGGGAAGATGATTCATATAACTACTACGAACTTAATCATTATCAGATTTGTTAGAAGTCTACATGAACAGAGGGCATGGACATAATTCAATGATGTGCTCAGAAAATGAGCACTGTAGAAGAGAGGTGAGAAGGGAGAGGAAGGATAAGGAAAATCATCTCAAATAAAAGAGGTATTCAGGGAAGAACTTTTACAGTGGAGGGGAAAATGGAAGGGTGGCAGGCAATGCTTCAATCTCACTCTCATGAGAATCAGTTCAAGGATGGAAAATGTGTGTGTGTGTGAGAGAGAGACAGACAGACAGACAGACACAGAGACAGAGAAAGAGTTGAGTATAGAGATCCATTTTACCCAACAGGGAAATAAGAGGAGAAGGGGATAACTGAAAGGAGACATGATATAAGGGAAGGCATATTAAGGGAGAAGTAGTCAGAGGCAAAACCAAATTTTGAGGAGGGAAAGCTAAAAAAAGAGAAGGATAAATGGAAGAAAATAGGATGGAAAGAAAGACACAATAATCATAACTGCGAATGGGAATGGGATGGACTTACCCATAAAACAGAAGCAGATAGCAGAGTAAATTAGAAACCAAAATTGAACAATATATTAAGACATACCTAAAACAGAAAGACACAAACACACAGAGTTAAAATAAGGAGCTAGAGCAGAATCTATCACACTTCAGCTAAAGTTTAAAAAAAAGGCAGAGGTAGCAATCATGACCACAGACAATGCAAAAGCAACAATAGGCCTAATTAAAAGAGATAATCAGCGAAACTACAATTTGCTAAGTGGTACCTTAGACAATGAAGAAATATCCAAAGTTTTTCAGGAAATCCCTCCAATAAAAGCTTCATTTCTCAAACATATAGAAAACTGAGTAAAATTCATAAAAATAAGAGCCATTCCTCAAATGATAAATGGTCAAAGGATATGAATAGGCAGTTTTCAGAAGAAGAAATCAAAGTTATTGATAGACATATGAAAAAATGCTCTAAATCACTACTGATTAGAGAAATGAAATTAAAGCAACTCTGCGATACTCCCTCACACATATCAGATTGGCTAACATTAAAGGAAAATAACAATTGCCAGAAGGGATGTGGAAAAATAAATACACTAATGCACTATATGTGGAGTGGTGAACTGGTCCAGCCCTTATAGAGAACAATCTGGAATTATGCCCAATGGGCTAAAAACTGAGCATACCCTTTGACCCAGCAATATCATTATCAGGTCTGTATCTCAAAGAGAAATAAAAAAAGAGAGGGAAGGGAAGAGAAGGGAAAGGAAGGGAAGGATCTAAATGTACAAAAAATCATTTATAGCAGCTCTTTTAGTGGTGGCAAAAAATTGGAAATTGAGAGGATGTCCATCAATTGAGGAATGACTGAACAATTAATATTGTATAACTGTGATGGAATACTGTGGTGCTCTAAGACATAATATTTTCCAGAAAAAAAACCTGGGAAGTTCTATATAAACTGACACAAGGAAAGGTAAGCAGAACCAGGAGATGATTGTAGACAGTAACATCAATATTTTAATAATGATCAGCTGTGGAATATGTAGCTACTCTGATCAATACAATGATCCGATAAAATTCCAAAATGAAAATGATGAAAAATGGTGTCCATACCCAGAGAGAGAATAATGAATTTTTACCACAAATTGAGGTATGCTTTTTTTACTCTTTACTTTTCTTACTTTTTTGCAACATGACTAATATGGAAATTGCATGATTTCACAAGTGAAATTGATATCATATTGTTTGCCTTCTCAATGGAGGGGGGAAGGGCTGAAAGAGGGAGAGAATTTGGAACTCAGTATTTTTTAAGTTAAAAATAATTATTTTTTAAAAAAGGAAATATAACTAGGAGCATAGACAAGTTCCTCGAGGGAATGTCCTAATTATTTAAGACAAGTTTTCAGGCACTTTCAAATATATTAAAAGCACTCATTTATTTACCAAAGAATTAATATGCTAGATACAAATCATTCTTATCTATTTCTTAAATCAATTACCCTAAGGACCTAATTTGCTACAATTTGTAACTCTGGTTCTAACTACAGCATGTGTTTGAAAGTAATAAAATACTGACTATTTTAAGATAAAAAAATATATATTAAGAGAGAATGATTGTGGATGCAATCTGCTGGAGAAGACAAGAGTGGATATGATCACATGCACTTTAGGGGGCATGACCTCTGGAAGGATAACAACCATCTCTTTGTCAGAGACTTGCAGAAGGGAGGAAAGACTGGGAGACAATGTAAAAAAAAAAAACTTTTGAGAGGAGGAGAGGGAGCCAGGTCAAATAGTTTCAATTTTCTGAGTAATGAAACAAGGTCCTCAATTGAGTGGAGGAAGAAATAGAAAGGTGAAATTGGAGGAGAGAAGAGAGGGTTTGGAATAAGTGAGATATGGAGGAATGAAAGAGCTGTCTTAATATGGTGGACACCCATTTGAGTTTGGATAACACGAATTTGTAATGTACCCAGTTACCAGAGTTGTGAGACTTCCTCCCGTTTTGTTCAGCAGCTGTTGGGTAGAAGGGGAAGTGGGTGGTGGTTAATCCAGAGCTAAGATTTACATAGAGCAGAAGAGAATGTAGAATAGAAATGGCTAACTCTAAGACTGAGAACAAGATGAAGGAAAGTGAAATAAGAGCAGTTACAATGGTCTGAGAAAGTCCTAAGTGTTAGAGAGATTGGAGGTCTGAATGGGGCAGAAAAATGTGTTTAAGAGAGGTACAATGATAGGAGGCTATGGTCACATTGGGGAATGACAGAGTTTCTTATTAGAGAAGTGAAACATTTAGGGATGGATAATGGCAAAATCTAGGATGAAATTATCCCTATTTATGGCTGAGGTGGCTGAAGGATTAAGAGACTAGGGAGTCTGAGGGAATAGTTAAAACAGGGTTCCTAATCTTTTGTGCCATGAACCCCTATATACCGGTCTAGTGAAGTGCATGGGCCTCTTCTCAGAATCATATTTGAAATGCAAAAAATGCATTAAATTACAAAAGAAATCAAAGGCTAGTGAAAGTAAGTATGTAAGGTCATGAATCCCCTGAAATCTGTCTCCAGATAAAGAATTCTGATCAAAGGTGACATTAAAGCCCCCAAGCTGAAGGGCAGGAACCAAGGAGTTGAGGAAGAGTGTGAGTCAGGTACTCAACTACTTGAGGAAGGGGAGAGAATGACCTAGGGATTGGTTTATCTCAGCTACTATCTTTCAGAATAGGTGGGATATTTTTTAGTGTATTTGATAAGAGGAAAGATTGTTAAGTAAAGAAGGTAGAGGGAGAGTCTTGAAATGATGATGGGTAGCAAAGAGTATTCTAACTCCTCCTGCAGGAACAGCATGTTGGAAGGGCTGGAAAGAGCAGGTCTACTTTGTGTTGGAGAGGAAAGCCAGGGAAGCAGTGGTGTCAGAGAGGAGCCAGGTCTTCATAAGGGAATAATAAATGGAAAATGTGGGAGAAAAAGAATCTAGGAGGAGGAGTTTGTTCATTATGAACAGAGAATTGTTAATTATGGAATAAGAATTCCAGAAGGGGTGGGAAGGATTGGAGTGAGACTTGGGTGGGGTAAGGTTGAGGGTAACGGGGATAAAAAAACAGGAGGAAGGAGCTAGGGCAATTTTCTCCTAAATGGCTAGTTATATAGAAAAGTATATATGACCTCTGAGCTCCCTTTGAGCTCTAAATATGTGACCCTCTTATCATCAACAGTAATTAAAGATAACAATACCTGTAGTACTAATGTGCCTTGGATGGGGGAGAATCAAATTAAGTGAAACAAGGAACAAATTAGAGAAAGAAACGAAAGAAGCTGTAGGAATGGGAAGAATAGCGCCCTGTTGCTGTCCGAGATACTACCCTCCTGTCAGTCACCTCCTTCACTTCTCACTCTCACTCTCCATATCTAATCTGTTGCCCAGGCCTGTCATTTCTATCTTAGCAACATCACTCATACACCTCCCCTTCTCTGTCCCAGCCACCGAACTCGTCAGCACTGCATAACTGGACATTAAAATAGCTCCCTAGCTCTTCCGCCTGCCTCAGTTCTCTCTCCACTCTAATCCCTTCTCCATTCAGTTGACAAAATGTTCTTCCTAAAGCTAGGGTCTGATCATGCCACACATATATACACCTTCTACTCAATAAACTCCACTGGTTCCCTTCTAGCATCAAATTGTTTTAAAATATTCTATTGGGACTTTTACAGCCCTTCACAACATAGCCCTTTCTGATTTTTTTCAATTTTTACTCCCATACGTACACTCTACAATCCAGTGACACTGGCTGTCTTTCTATTCCTTTATCTGCCACTTCCTTGCCTTTGCACTGGCTGTCCTCCATACCTGCAATGCCTTGCATTCACTTCCTGGCTTCCTTCAAGACATAGCTCAAAACCTGTCTTCTGAAAGAGGGCTTTCCAGGTCCCACTTCATGCTAGTGTCTCCCCTCTGAGATTACTTCCAATTTCTCCTGTATATATCTTGTATGTACATAGATATTTACACACTGCCCCTACCTCTACACCTCATGAGCTACTACGATCTCCTTGAAGGTAGAAACTATTTTTATTTTATTATATATATATGTGTGTGTGTGTGTGTGTGTGTGTGTGTGTGTGTGTGTGCATATATACCTATATATGTATGTATATGTGTATGTATATGTATATACATAAGTATATGCACACACCCACAGCCTTTCAGATAGCACCTGGAATGTAGCAAGCACTTAATACATGCTTCTTGACTTGACTCGACTGGCAAGAGAATTAGGGATGGCAGATGATTACAGAAGCTCACTTTCACTGAAGGGTGTCCCAGAGGCAGCCAGCCTGGGCTCCTTCAGAGATGGGCTGATGGAGGCAGATATCCTCCTGGCTAGTAGAGGGTACTGAAGTTGCTGGATAGCTGATAGTTTGACTTTGACTAAGGCTTGTTGGCAGGTGCTCTTGCTGTTCCTCCCTAGTGGAGGGTGGGGAAGGGTAGAGGTGGTGGGCAGTGAGCCCTCCAGCCCATAAAGGATACTAGTCACAGAATCACAATCACAATATTTAATAAATGAAAGGGACTCTAGCAACCACTTATTCCAACCCCTGCCCTAATGTGGTTATTCAACTTCTTGTATATAGCTTAAATCATCTTGTATTGATTTACCAGTTTACATGTTATATTCCACTACTCCCTCACTCTAAGTGGAAAGTAAACTCCTTGAGGGCACGTATTATTCGGGTTTTTTTTTCTTTTTTGTATCCCCAGGGTCTAGAATAGGACCTCTGGAAAGGGGAAACATGACCACTTCTGGCTAAAGGTTTAAACGGGAGTAAGACATGAACACTAGTATAATTAAAGGTTAAATGTGATAGGGGTAAAGGAGAGATCCTAACAAAGAGCTCTCAAAAAAATGAGGAGGGTGAGATTCCCTTAACTAAAGGTGATCAGGGAGGACTCCTGTGCTCAAGTGGCACCTAAGCTGGGTCTTGAAGCAATTTAAAAGAGAGAGACAAGATGTGGAAGAAAAATTCGGTCATATCAAACTGAAATCATCCTCCCTCTTCTATGTTTCATCAATTCCAAAATCAGAAATCCCATCTAGACAGGGGCTAACCCACTAGGTTTTAGAGGAGGTGGAACTGACTTTATTTTGATTTAATCAGTCTCTGAGTGAAAGGAAATATGGTGTAGTGGATAGGGAGTGAGCATTGGAGTCAAGAAGACCTGAGTTCAAGTCCTCTCTCCACATGTTGACTGTATGACCCTAGGCAAGTCACTGAATCTCCAAGACTATTTTTTTGGAGGCAATCAGGGTTACGCAAGTTGTCCAAGGTCACACAACTACTAAGAGTCTGCAGTTAGATTTGAATTCAAGAATTCCTGACTCCAAGGCTGGTGTTCTAGCCACCTACCTGCCCCAATCTCTAAGACTCTTAAGTTAACAAGGTGAACAAGGTGCCAATTCATTTGGTAGAGGAAGATCCTTTATCCATCAGTTCCCAATGTCAATGAAATCAAAGATTCAGTCCCAGTTCCTACATCTCTCCTTGAACCAGAGTGAAAAACAGATAGGTAGAATAACTCATTTCTCAAAACTTTCACTCTGGGATTTCTCCAAGGAGGTCCTGCATTTCTGCCTGTGATGAGAGAGTTATTAGAGTTTCTTTGTTTCTTGAGCATAGAAACTGCCTGGTCCATTGAGCCTCCAGTCTCTATTTCCTCATACTCAAGCCTTTGGATCCTGCTGCTAATCTCCGTCTCATCCTTTTGTCCCAGACCTTGACTTCTGGACTGAGACAAGTCAAACTGATTTCTTCCCAGCCTGGCTAGACTTCAGTAAATAGCCATATCATTCAGAGAATATTCATCTGCAGTTCTGTACATCTGGAATGCAGCCCTCTGAATTCAACATTTTATTAAATATTGAGGAAGCCAAACAGTGATGCGACACATCAACTAAGATTTTGCATGGGGAGGGGGAGGAGGAACAGAGGGAGAATCATCAGCTTTGTTTCCCAGCAGCCTAGTCATTCCTGGTTGTTTCATAGGAATACCATGATTCGCAATTACAAGGTGACCTCAAGGGCGTTGTGTGGTGTAATTGACTTTTTCTCATTATGGCTCCAAATAGGAGCCCATCAGTAGTGATACGTGAGGGCTGGTAGAATTTGTGAATATAACTCAGGCCCAGAGTTCAGTCTTCATCTCTAGGAGGTAAGAAGAATTTCACCAGGAATTCTTTTCTCAGCCAAGGATGGATGCTTATTAGACAGTGCTTTGAAATCTCCTCTCCTTCCTTTTTCCTTCTATATTAGTCCCTTCTGCATCACCCAACTTACCTTGTGTTTGTATCTTGCAGCATAGTGGTTAGAGTCCTGAGCCTGTAGTGAGGAAGATGAATTCAAAGCCAGCCTCAGTTACTTACCTATCTGTGTGCCTTTGGTCAAGTAACAACCTCAGTTTCTTCAGTGGGGATAATAGTTGTACCCACCTCTCAGGGCTAATATGAGGCTCAAATGAGATAATATTGGTAAAGCACTTAGCACAATGCTTGGAACATTCTAGGTGCTTAAAAACGTTTGTTTCTCTCCTTCCTTCCTTGTTTCTGAAACTGTGAAGCTACTTCCAAAGTACCCAAAAAAAAGAAAGAAAAAAGAAACCAATGTTGTTGAAGAGATTTAACAGCAATAATAGTTATTATAGATAAAAGCTTACATTTATGCTCATAGGATCATAGATATGTAGCTGAAAGGGACCTTAGATGCAGGCCATCAAATCCAAATCCCTCATTTTATAGATGAGAGAAATGAGTAAGTAACTTGCCCATAGTTACACATCTAGTAGGTGTCTGAGGTGAACTCAGGGTCTTTCTGACTCCATATTCACTGATTTATTAAACACCTAAGTACTGTTCAAAGTACTGAGTGATATCCTAAATTTAGATAAGACATAATCCTTGCCCTTTTATGGTCTCATGGAGGATATGACTTGCACGCTACATTACAGAATTGCTACATTACACAATATTGCCTTGTAAGTGCATCCCATTTAAATGGGGTAAACAGTATTATACAAGGTCCTGGAGATCATTACCAGCAGGAGGAGATCAGAGAAGGCTTCCTGGAGAAAGCAGCATGTGAAGCTTTAAAGAATGAGTAAGAACTCAATAAGAGGGGAGGGAGGGCATTCCCAAACATCACATGATGCTCTTTAACCTTTATTCACAGGCAGCTAAGTTACTATTATTATTCCTATTTTCAAATAAGTAATCAGAGTTTGACGTACTAGGAGACCTGACCACGGTCGTATAGCTTTAGGTCAAACAGACTTGAAGAACTATTCAACGGTGCAATGGGACGCCTTATAATGAAGAGGTGAATTCTCCAGCTGGAAGTGCTCAGGTCAAAGTTATATATGGCTAATTGTCATGGACATTCTACAGAAGATTACTGCCTCCTTATAAATTGAACTGAATGACACAAGACAGCATAGGGTCTTGGGAAGGGTGCTAAATTTGAAGTAATGGGATATGAGTTCCAATCCCAATTCTGGCCCTTACTACCAAGTGAGACTGTGAATGAGTCATTTAGGATTCCTAGACCTCTGTTTCCTTATCCATAGAATTAAGGGATTGGACTAGGTGACCTTGAAGTTAACATCCAACTCTGTGTCTATGAACCTCTGACCTTAAGAGTCCCTTCTTGCTCTGAGATGCCCACAGTATTCTTACAGAACCACAGATTGACAAAGCTGAAAGGGGCAAAAACTCTCCAAGGAATCAAAAGGCCTGACACAAACTAGCTGTGTGATTTTGGGCAAATCATTTCCGCTCTCACTTTATAAAAATGGCAAATTCGGACTTAATGATCTCTTCGGTCCCTTCCAGTTTTAATAGCCTAATGTTCCCTCATGCTGCTGGTATTCCCATATCCCAGCCTGCCCCCACCTTCAGAGCTGCTTGAATGATGTGTTCTCACTTCCCTGATTTCCCTGGCTGCCTCTCTCCCATTCCCAATCAGTGTTCAGGCATTTGGTTTTCGTGTCACTTCCATCCCAAGTTCCCCAAAGGTTGCAGATTCATTATTCATTCATTAATTCAACAAACATTTGTTTGAATGGGATGCAGTGTAATTTGGTTCAAAAGGTATGGAATCAGAGGACCTGGATTCTATCCCAGATTTTTCATTTACTGCTTATGTGACCTTGGGCAAGGAACTGCCCTCTGAGCCTCAGTTTCTACATCAGTAACACAAAGGGAATGGGCTGGTAGACTTCTAAGGTGACTTTTCTAGCTCTAACTCCTACAATCTGTTAGTTTTGTCTTCTGCAATCCCACCATCCCAAGGACCTCCAATCATTCTTCATACTGGAAGACACACTAGTAAGCCCCTTCAGAACTGATACTTGCTAAGAAAGAAGAGGAAATCAGGTGAATACAGTGTCTAACTTGAGGATCGATGTCTACAATAAGACCTTTAAAATCTTAATGAGTAATTGTAGCAAAGTCATCTCCAGGCATAAAATGCCCCAGAATTCCATTGGTATGTCAGGATCCATTGATGCCAACAATCACATTGATTCTTTCAAAAAATAAAATAAACTTTTGGAAATAGTCGAAAAAATCCCACTCTTAGAAAGGAACCTAGTCCATTAATGCTGCAAGCTATCTCTGCTCTGGATAAATCCCTCTTCTAGCCTAATTCCCACTCCCCTCTCTGGATCACTCCTCTTCCCCCATGTCTGGAATCTTTCTTGCTAGAAACGTCCATCTTCCACACAAAGTTCATCTACTGATGCAAACCTGCCTAGGAACTCAGAGACAGGAAGTCAATCAGAAAGTCCTGAATAAGAGTCCCCAGTCCTCTCCTTTTAAAATATCCCTACTCAGCTTCCCCATTTCAGTGTGACCATATTGTGTGGGACTGCCTAGATGTCCCCACAGAAGATCTGGAGGAGCAACCAGGAAAGGGGACCCCTGCCTAACTGGGTGATGCATTCTTGATCCCAATTCCTGTCTTCCCTTCCCATCATTCTTGCCCTTGAAGTTTATTGCCTTGCTGTGGGTAGCAAAATCCACCCCAAGCAAGGTCATTATCACCTTTGCTGTCAGCAGGTCAGTTTTCTTTTTTAAGGCTCCTCAAAGCAGGGGGAAAAAATGAAAGCAATTACAAAGATCACACCAACTTATAATGGACCTCAGAAGCCAACATATGGACCATCTAATTCAACTACCTCATTTTAAAAATAAGAAAACCGAGGCTCAGAGAGTTTTTTATTGTAATTAGAAGAGGTGAAATTTACTCAGTACTTTGACATCAAATCAAACACTTTATCTGCTGCATGATACTGCCCACATCTATACTTGGGGATAATGAGGTCACATTAGGAAGTGGAAGGTTTGAATCCAGACCCCATGACCCTAAATCCATTGCCCTTTTCCATTGTGTTCTTATGACTTCCTGCCAATGGAACTTTTTCTTTGCCTTAAAAAAAAGTAAATCAAGTAGATTGCATTAGATGAAAGTTAAAGTCCACCATCTGCATCTAACACTTCAAATATTCTGATGTAGCAATGCTAAATAATGCAGCTTGTCAATGTGGTACCAAAAAGTTGAGCCAGCTCTGGAGGAGACTTTGTGGGGCTCTAGAGGCAACTAACCTTATTCCTGTATTTCTTCTGCCCTCTGCTGACGTGACTTGAAATTTCCATTTCCAAAGAGAAGTTTTTTGACCTCCTTTGGATTGATGAATCACTTTTTAACTTGGCTTTTATTGAGCACCGTCTGAGCACCTAGCCCTGTATTAGTTATATTAAAGGAAAGCATGAGAAAGAAGAACGACACAGATATCTAGAAAGGGGCTGGAAGAGCAATAGGGAGGCTACTGAAAAAAGTCCAGCTGAGAGTCAAGTATGAGGACAGCTATGTGGCACAGTGAATTGAGCATTAGGATTGAAGTCAGGAAGACCTGAGTTTAAATCCAGACTCAGACACTTGCTAGATGTGTGACTCTGGGTAAGTCAATTAACTATATTTGCCTCAGTTTCCTCATCTGTAAAATGAACTGGAGGAATAACTGGTAAAAGATTCCAGTACCTGCCAAGAAAACCACAAAGGCAGTCATAAAGAGTCACATGTGATAGAAAAATAACAGAAGTACAATAACATCATCGATTTGGGTATAGACATGGGACACAGGTAAGAGGTGAAGGTACAATCGGTCAAATGCAGCAAGATTAGGGAAGTTATGAGAGAGGAGAGTGAAGAAGTACCTGATTTACTGTTGAAAGTGGTGATTCAATTAATAGAAATATGAAGTTAGAATGAGGGTTGATTTGGAAGCTTCAGGCACCAAGGTGGAACAGATGATAGGGCTGGGCCTGGAGTGAGGAAGACTCATCTTCCTCAGTTTAGATCCAGCATCAGACACTGAGCAGCAGTGTTAAATAGGGCAAAATGTTAAATCCAATTTGCCTCAGTTTCCTCATCTGTAAAATGAACAGAAGAAGGAAATGACAATCCACTCCAGGATCTTTGCCAAGAAAAACCAAAGTGGGATCACAAAGAGTTGGACACATCTGAAATGAATGAACAACAGATTTGAAAGAAAAGAATAATGAGCCCTGTTTTAGACAATAGCTAGCATTTATATACAGTACTTTAAGACTTATAGAACACTTCACATTTTGTGGCTTGATATCGACACTGCAAGGGAAGTAGGAGTTATTGTCATCCCCTTTTTACAGAAGGGGAAACTGAGGCTGAGAGGTGGAGTGACATTGTTTCTGTAGAATTCGGGTCCTATTGACTTCAAGTTCATTATTCATATATAATACCACCTAGGCGAAACATGCTGAGTTTGAGATACCTATGGAAAATGCGAGTGTACAATCACTCTACTTGCTGGTCTTATAAGATGACCAAGAAAATATGGAGAGAAATCACTAGGGAAAGATACTTGGGCTTCTCTACTGGGGCTGGGGGGTCATGACTCTCTTCCCATTAAGGGAGAGGATAAAGACTGACATCTGACGGCGATGTCATGAAAACTCACTGAAGAAAGAAGGGTCTGAGTATCACAGTATTCAAAGAGGAGAGAGAGACAACAAAATAGACAACAGAATCAGGAAGTAAGATATGAAAAATGGTGTGGATATTAAATAGACCTAGATGCCCAGCTGAAAGTGATCACTCCATTCTGAAATGTCTCCTGGCACTTTGTCTGGATCTTTTTTTTTTTTTTTTTTGCTACTGTCACCCTCACTTCTATAGGACACAGTTATTCATTCATGTTGTATCTCCTTACTCAAGTCATTTCTCCTTGCTGTGACTCAGGCCCTGATAAATGGCTACACCACAAGGATAGATGGATGATAGATAGATAGATGGATGGATGGACAGATGGATAAATAGATGGATGGATAGATAGACGATTAGATGGATAAATAAGAAGATAGATGTAGATACATACCTATGCACACACATGGAGTAGCTAGGTGATGCAGTGGAGGGAGCACCAGGGCAGGATTCAGGAGGACCTGAGTTCAGATCTCACCTCAGACACTTGACGCTCACTAGCTATGTGACTTTGGGCACGTCATTTAATTACAGTTGCCACAACCTGGGCCATCTCCAGTCATCCTGATAAATATCTGGTCACTGGATTCAGATGATTCTGGAGCAGAAGTGAGGATGGTGACCTACACAGCCCTCCCTCATTCAAAATAAACTCATGTGCAAGTCAACTCATTATTTCTCTGGTGGTATGGACTTTTTCAGCAAAGAGTAAACACGCACATACATATGTAATACATATATACACACATATATACATATATGTGTATATTATATAAATATATATATATACGTATATATATATATATATATATATGGCATGTTGCTCTATGAAAAATTCACCTAACATACTTATTTGCCTCACCTACATCAAAAGTACTCCTATTTGTGCTGACAGAAAGATTTTTGGATAGGATAGGAAAAACCTCCTTTGGATAGGAAAAATCTCCTTTAGATTTTTCCGAATCTAAAGCACAGTGGAAAGTTCAGGACAGGGAGAAAAAGACACCTGGAACACACTAGGGTCTAGATGCCAGAGGATAGGGAGTTCAAGGTTTTTGGTCACAAGGGGCTTCAAATCTTATATGGAAGGTGCCACTACCTATTTATTCAGAGACTACTGAACTAGAGGTGACATAGAAGTTATCTAAATACCTGTATTTTCATTTGTCAAATGAGGTTCAGAGAGGAAGAATGCTTTGCCCAAGGCTATATAGGTGATAGATTGAGCAGAACCTGGTGTAATGAAGTAACAACCTGAACCCTTACATAACAGCAATAATAGAAATAGGGTGGAGGAGAATGACTCTTACATATAATGGGGTGGTCCCTCACACAGCACAAAACATAGTAGGGTGACTCAATGTACCCAAGATTCCCTTTGACCAAGGTTGCCACTGTGACCTCATCAGCATTGTCATAACAACCAGACTCAAACAAAAGGGGAAGAGCTTCTCAGTCATTTGAATCTGTCTTTATAACTCTTGAGTGAACAAGTGTTATTAAATAAGACAGGCTTAAGTTTTCGAACCCATACACCAACTTTCTCCATGTCTTCTAATATATCCTCCTCTGCTTTGGCAAGAAGGCATCCCAAGGAGAGTGCCATTCTCTATTGACTCTT
The DNA here is from genome assembly GCA_023548195.1 of Bettongia penicillata ogilbyi. NCBI lineage: Eukaryota > Metazoa > Chordata > Mammalia > Diprotodontia > Potoroidae > Bettongia > Bettongia penicillata. Next base: position 11,286,203 of record JAJHZJ010000426.1, on the reverse strand, counting down.
GCTGTGAGGACACAGTCCCCCCTCCAACAGCACGTCTGAAGAAAACAGATAAATCTTCCCCTGATTGGTATGCTTCTCCTCCAACTAATGTCATTCCCTCCCCTGATTCCATAATATTGGGGAGGGAAAAAAAGCATAGTAGACCCTACAAGATTCTGAATGTAGGCACAAATTAATGTCCGTAGTGCCCCAGCCTCTTCTGATTTTTAGAACTCCCTCCAACAACCTTCTAATTGATTCTGCATCACCTTAGACTATTCAAACTACTCTATGAAAAGAAGGTTCCTACAGCTATTTACTAGCTATCAGAGTAAAATACTGTCTGAATTGACAAGTTCATGAGATCATAGGGTTTACAACGGCACTAGGCTCATAGCAAAGCAAACCAAGGCATACCATAGTGACTGAAGAGCCCCTTGATGTCTTGAACTCAAGAAGACTTCTTTTAAAGTCTCACTTTCAACAGACACAACTTTGACCTGGTCAGTCATTTAACCCTATTACATCAGTTTCCTTATCTGTAAAATGAACAGGAGAAGGAAAATGGCAACCCATTCCACTATCTTTACCAAGAAAACTCTAAGTGGGATAATAAAGATTTGGACACATCTGAAATGAACAACAGTTTTGAAAGAAAAGAATAATGAGCCCTGTTTTAGACAATAGCTAGCATTTATATTTAGCACTTTAAGGTTTATAAAACACTTCATATGTTATGGCTTGATTTCGAAAAAACAGCACTGCAAGGTAGGTAGGGGTTATTATAATCTCCCTTTTACAGAAGGGGAAACTGAGGCTGAGAGGTGGAGTGACATTGTTTCTGTGAAATTCGGGTCCTATTCACTTCAGGATCATTATTCACTTATGATACCACCTAGCTTGGACATACTGAGTTTGAGATACCTATGGAAAATGCAAGTGTTCAACCAGTCTACTTGCTAGTATTATAGGATGACCAGGAAAGTATGGAGAGAAAACCCGAGGGAAAATTACTTGAGCGGCTCTATTGGAAGTGGAGGGGCCATGTATCCTCTTCCTGTAAGGGGCAGGTTAAAGACTGAAATCTGAGAGCGATGTCATGAAAACTCATTGAAGAAAGAAGGGTATGAGTATCTGGGTATTCAAAAAGGGGAGAGAGACACCAAAATAGTCAATAGAATCAGGAACTGAGATATGAAAAATGTTGTGGATATGAAATACACATAGATGCTCAGCTGAAAGGGATCACTCCATCCTCAAATGTTTCCTAGCATTTTGTCTGGATCTCTTTTTTGCTACTATAACTCTTCTATTGGACATAGTGACACATTTATGTTGTGTCTCCTAACCCAGGTCATTTCTCCTTTATGTATCTCAGGCCCTGATAGATGGCTACACCACATGGATAGATGGATGATAGATGGATGGATACATAGATAGATGATAAGAGAGATAAATTAGAAAACTTAGATGTAGATGTATACATACACATATACATGAAGTAACTAGGTAGTACAGTGGATAGAGCACCAGTGCAAGAGTCAGGAGGATCTGAGTTCAAATGTCACCTCAGACACTTGACACTCACTAGATGTGTGACTGTGGGAAAGTCATTTAACCCCAATAGCCAATCTCCAGTCATCCTGATAATATCTGACCAATGGATTCCCATGGCAGTGGAGGAGAAGTGAGGCTGGTGAGCTGCACTGCCCTCCCTCACTCAAAACAAAGTGAAGTTGAAGTCATGTCATTATTTCACTGATGACATCGTCTTCTTCGGCAACGAAGGATAAACACAAAGACTTACATATGTAATACATATATACACACATATATACATATAGGTGTAAATTATATAAGTATATATTCATATATATGTATATAAATATGGCATTTTGGTCTATGAAAAATTCACCGAACTCATAGTTCTTTCCCTCTCAATCATCAACAGTACTCCTATTTGTGTTGGCAGAAAGATATTTGGATTAGGAAGCTTCCACCTCTTTCTCCCAATCTAAAGGAGAGTGGAGACTTCAAAACAGCGGGGGAAAAGACAGCTGGAACATGCTAGGGTCTGGATGCCAGAGGATAGGGAGTTCAAGGTTTTGAGTCACAAGGGGCTTCAAATCCTCTACTGCAGGTGCTACTGCCTATTATTCATAGACTACTGAACTAAAGGTGACATAGAAGTTATCTAAATACCTCTATTTTCATTTGTCAAATTAGGTTCAGAAAGGAAGAATGATTTCCCCAAGGCCATATAGGTGATACATTGAGCAGAACCTGGTGTAATGAAGTCACTACCTGCACCCTTATGTAACAGTAATAATAGAAAGAGGGTGGAGGAGAATAACACTTACACATACTGGTGCAGTACCTCACACAGCCCAGATAATAATAGGGAGATACTATGTGGCTCAATATACCCAAGATTTCCTTTCACCAGAAAGGTCATCCTTCACACCTCAACGGTATTGTCACAGAAACCAGACTCAGAAAAATAAAGGGGAAGAGCTTCGCAGTCAACTGAATCTGTCATAAGTTTTGAATAAACAAGTGTTATGAAATAGGACAGGCTTAACTCTTCGACCCCATACACTGACTTTCACGATGTCTTATATAATATCCTCTTTGGCTTTGGCAAGTAGGCATCCCAACGAGAGAGCCTTTCTCTTTTGACTCCTTCTGGTAGGACACAGTTGCCCCTCCAACAGCACTTCTGATGAAAACAGGTAAATCTTCCTCTGATTGGTATGCTTACCCTTCAACTGACGTCATTCCCTCCCGACTCCATAATATTAGGGACCAAAAAAAAAAACACTAGACCTTACAAGATTGTGAAGGGAGACACATATTAATGTCTGTAGTACCCCAGCCTCTTCTGTTTTCTCGAACTTCCTCAAACAGTTCTAACGGATTCTTCATCACTCTAGACTATTCAAACTACTCTATGAAAAAAATTTTCCTACAGAGATTTACTAGCTGTCAGTGTAAAACAATATCTGAAGTGACAAGTTCATGGGATCATAGGACTTAAGACTTCATTAAGCTCATAGCAGAGGAAACCATGGCATACCATAGTGGCTGAAGAGCCCCTGGATGTCTTGGACTCAAGAAGACTTGTTTTCAAGCCTCACATTCAACAGACACGACTGTGACCTGGGCAAATCATTTGACCCTATTTAGCTCAGTTTTATTATCTGTAAAATGAACAGGAGAAGGAAATGGCAACCCACTCCAGTATCTTTACCAAGAAAACCCTAAGTGGGATCAGGAAAACTTGGACACATCTGCAATGAATGAACAAGAGGTTTGAAAGAAATGTATAATGAGCACTGTTTTAGACAACATCTGGCATTAATATTTAGCACTTCAAGCCTTATAATACACTTTACATATTGTGCCTTGATCTCCACAAAACAACCCTGCAAGGGAGGTAGGGGGTATTATCATCCACCTTTTACAGAAGGGGAAACTGAGGCTGAGAGGTGGACTTACACTGTTTCTGTAGAATTCAGATTCTATTGACTTCAAGTTCATTATTCAGATACACCACCACCTGTGGACAATGCAAGTGTCCAATCAGTGTACTTGCTGGTATTATAGGACGATTGAGAAAATATGGAGAGAAAAACCTAAGGAAAGTTCCTGGGTTGCTCTACTGGAGTGGTGGGTCATGTCTCCTCTCCCAGTAAGGGAGAGAATAAAGACTGACATCTGAGAGCGATGCAATAAAAACTCACTGAAGGAAGAACAGTATGAGTATTGGAGTATACAAAGAGGGGAGAGAGACACCGAAGTAGTCAATAGAATTAGAAAGTAAGCTATGAAAAATGTCTTGGATATTGAGTAGACATAGATGCCTAGCTGAAAGTGACCACTCAAAACTTAAATGTTCCAAGTGCTTTGTCTGGATGTCTTTTTTTGCTACTATCTCACTTCTATCGGACGTAGTCATTCGTTGATGTTGTATCTCTTAACCCAGGTCATTTCTCCTTCCTGTGTCTCAGGCCCTGATAGCTGGCTATACCACATGGATCGATATATGACAGATAGATACATGGATGGATGGATAGATAGATGAAGTGATAGATGATTAAATGGATAAATAAAAAGATAGATATGTATAAATATATATTATATATATATATGCATAAAAACATGCAAGGGACGCAAGCTGGTATTGTGGATAGAGCACCAGGGAAGGAGTCAGAAGGACCTGAATTCAAATCTCACCTCAGACACTTGACACTCACTAGCTGTGTGACCTTGGGCAAGTCACTTAAACCAGATTGCCTCCTCCTGGGTAATCTCCAGTCATCCTGATGAATATCAGATCACTGAATTCAGATGACTCTGGAGGAGAACTCTGCTTGCTGACCTGCACAGCCTGCCCCTACTCAAAACAAACTCAAGTGAAGTCATGTCATTATTCCTCTGATGGCATCATCTTCGGCAACAAAGGATAAAAAAACATGCATATATCATATATACATACACACATATACATACATATATACACACATAAAGGTGTTTATTATATAAGTATAAATGTATGTATCATTATATATACAAGGCAAGTGGGTCTACGAAAAATTCATCTAATTTATACTTATTTCCCCCACCCCCATCAATAGTACTCCTATTTGTGTTGTCAGAAAGATTTTTGGATAGGAAGCTCGCACCTCTTTTTCCTAATCTAAAGGAGAGTGGAAACTTCAGTACAGGGAGAAAAAGACAGCTAGAACAGGTATATATTCACATGAATAGATGGATAGATGGAAGGATGGATGGATGGATGGATCAATGGATGGATGGATCAATGGATAGACACACAGACAGATAGATATAGATAGATAAAGACAGACAAATAGACAGACAGATAAATGATAGAGAGATAGATATAGATAGAGAGATAAAGACAGATAGATAGATGATAGACAGATAGATAGATAGATAGATAGATAGATAGATAGATAGATAGATGATTAGATGGATAAATAAAAAGATAGATGTAGATATATACCTACACACACACATGTGGCAGCTAGGTGGTGTACTAGATAGAGCATCAGGGCAGGAGTCAAGAAGCAATGAGTCCAAATCTCACCTCAGACACTTGACACTCACTAGCTATGTGACCTTGTGCAAGTCATGTAACCCTAATCTCTCATCCTGGGTCACCTCCAGTCATCCTGAGGAATATCTGATCACTGGATTCAGATGGCCCTGGAGGAGAAATGAGGCTGGTGACCTGCACAGCCTGCCCTCACTCAAAACAAACTCAGGTGAAGTCGTGTCATGCTTTCTCTGATGCCATTGTTTTCTTCAGGAATGAAGGATAAACACACACACTTACATATATAAAACATATATACACATTTATATAGATACACACATATATACACATACATGTATATTATATACTTATATAAGTATGTACATACATATATGTATATGGCATGTTGGTCTATGAAAAATTAACCTAACTTATAATTATTTTCCCCACTCCCATCAATAGTACTCCTATTTGTGTTGTCAGAAAGATATTTGGAAACGAAGCTCCCAACTCTTTTGACCTAATCTAAAGGAGAGTGGAAACTTCAGGAGAGGGAGAAAAAGCCAGATGGAACATGCTGCAGTCTCAATGCCAGAGCACAGGGAGTTCAAGATTTTGGTCACAAAGGGCTTCAAATTCTATACTGCAGATGCTACGGCCTACTTATTCATAGACTACTGAACTAGAGGTGACATAGAATTTATTTAAATCACCTGTATTTTCATTTGTCGAATTAGCTTCAGAGAGTAAAATTGATTTGCCCAAGGCCACATAGGTGATAGGTTGAGCAGAACCTGGTGTGATGAAGTCACTACCTGCACCCTTATATAAATTAATAATAGAAAGTGGGTGGAGGAGAATAACCCTTACACATAACTGTGTGGTTCTTCACACAGCCCAAATCATAGTAGGGAGATACTATGTGGCTCAATGTACTCAAGACACCCTTTGACCTGAAAGTCCATCTTTGTCACCTCATTAGTGTTGTCATAGCAACCAGACTCAGGATAAAAAAAAACAAGAAGAACTTCACAGTCAAGTGAATCTGTCTTTATAACTCTTGAACAAGTATTATTAAATAGGACAAGCTTAACTGGTCGACCCCATACACAGACATTCGTGACGTCTTCTAATATAGCTTCTTTGGCATTGACAAGTCAGCATCCCACAGTGTCATTTTCTTTTGACTCTCGCTGCCCTGACACAGGTCCCCTCCATCAGCATGTCTGATGAAAACAGGTAATTCCTCTTATGATTGGTATACTTCTCCTATAACGGATATCATTCCCTCCTCTCACTCCCTACTATTGAGTACCAAAAAAATGGTAGACCCAACAAGATTGTGAAGGGTGGCACATAATAATGTCTGTAGTGCCCTTCTAATTGGTTCTCCATCAGCCTAGACCATCCAAACTATTCTATGAAAAAAATATTCCTACACAAATTTATTAGCTATCAGTGGAAAGCAAAGTCTGAACTGACAAGTTCATGTGATCATAGGACTTCAGACTGGATTAGGCTCATAGCAGAGGAAACCACAGCATACCATAGTGGCTGAAGAGCCCCTGCATATCTTGGACTCAAGAAGACTTGTTTTCAAGTCTCACTTTCAACAGACACGACTTTGACCTGGGCAAATGATTTAACCCTATTTGCCGCACTGTCCTCATCTGTAAAATAAACAGGAGAAGGAAATGGCAACCCACTCCAGTATCTTTACCAAGAAAACCCTAAGTGGGGTTGCAAAGAGTTGGACACATCTGAAATGAATGAACAACAGTAGGTTTGAAAGAATAGAATAATGAGTACCGTTTTAAACATTTATACTTAGCATTTTAAGGCTCATAAATCATTTTACATATTGTGACTTGATCTTGACAACACAACCCTGCAATAGAGGTACATGTTATGATCATCCCTTTTTTACAGCAAGGGAAATTGAGCCTGAGATGTGGAGTGGCATTGTCCAATCCCTCTACTTGATGGTATTTTAGGATTATAGGATGAACACAAAAATATGGAGAGAGAACCCTAGGGAAAGTTACTTGGGCTGCTCTACTGGGGCTGGGGTTCCTGTCTCCCCTCCCAGTAAGGGACAGGTTAAAAACGGACATCTGAAAGCGATGTCATGAAAACTCACTGAAGAAAGAAGGGTATGAGAAATCTGAGTATTCAAACAGAGAAGAGAGACACCAAAATAGTCAATAGAATCAGGAAATAAGATATGAAAAATGTTGTTGGTATTGAATAGACATAGATGCCCAGCTGAAAGTGATCACTCCATTCTCAAATGTTTCCTAGTACTTTGTGCGGATGTCTTTTTTTGTTACTATAACTCTCACCCTCAGCTGGAACATGCTGGGGTGTGGATGCGAGAGGATAGGGAGGGAAATCAAGGAGTTTGGTCACAAGGGGCTTCAAATATCCTATACTACTGGTTCTACTACCCATTTATTCACAGACTACTAAACTAGACATAGAATTTTTCTAAATCACCTGTATTTTCATTGGTCAAATTAAGTTCAGAGAGTAAGAATGATTTGCCCAAGGCCATATATGTGATAGATTGAGAAGACCCTGGGGTAATGAAGTCCCTAACTGTACTCTTAAATAGCTGTAATAATAGAAAGAAGGTGGAGGAGAATGATTTTCACACATCATGGTGTGGTTCCTCACTAAGCCCAAAATATAGTAGGGAGATAGTATGTGGCTCAATGTACCCAAGATTCTCTATCACCTTAAAGGTCATCACTGTGACCTCATCAGCGTTGTCATAACAACCAGACTCAAACAAAAGTGAAACAGCTTCGCAGTCAACTGAATCTCTCTTTATAACTCTTGAGGGAACAAGTGTTATTAAATAAGACAGGCTTAACTCTTCGAACCCACACATTGACATTCGTGAAATATTGTAATATATCCTCTTAGGTTTTGGCAAGAAGGCATCCCAAAGAGAGTGCCATTCTCTTTTGACTCTTGCTGTGAGGACACAGTCCCCCTTGCTTCTGCATCTCTGACAAAAAGAGGTAAATCTTCCTCTTCTTGGTATACTTGTCCACCAACTGATACTCAAAGAGGGGAGAGATACACCACAATATCAATAGAATCAGGAAGTACGATATGAAAAATGTTGTGAATATGGAATAGATGTAGATGCCCACGTGAAAGTGTTTCCTCCATTCTTAAACCTTTCCTAGCACTTTGCATCTATTTTTTGATTCTATCACTCTCACTTCCACTGGACATAGCTGTTGAGGTCCCCAAACATCTTATGCCTGCATGAGATCTTTCTTCCAGGAGCGAATGAATGAGTCAGGAGCAAGGATGGAATGCACTCCGTTTATTCTCAGGTAGCTCAGAATATAAATAGGCATTCTACTTCCATGCATGCAAGAAGCTAGCTTGTGTACACTGTGTGCTGAGCTTATGTGCTTGGCTCTTGTTGCTCTTGCTCAAGATAATTGTGAAGGTCAGTTATTGCATAAGGATGGTCCATCAAGTAAGTCATGCAAGGACATGACATCTCAAGAGATTTCTCCCAAGGACACCATGACCTTGATAACCCAAGAGTTCCAAAACCCTTACAATTTTTTTGTTTTCAAGATGACCTTTCCAGAGAACTTGTGTGTTATGATCTAGCCTCTTAACCACACCTTTTAAAACCAAGCACGCAAGCTTAACAATTAATGGTAGGATACATAAAAGAACTAATAGGCACATAATAAAAGCAATTCCAGCATGAGCTGTACAACTGCAAATAGATGGAATGGATAAATGTTTGAAGAAATCTATAATATTTTGTGCAGTTATATCAGGAGTTAAATCTTGATCTATTGCGTCACACACAGCTTGGGCAAGTTTATATAAATCAATTTCCAGGGTCAAATTCTGATTATGAATAACCCCGTTCAAATGTTTTTTGATCCTTTGTCAATCATAATCTGACTCATTATACGGGTTGTTAGACACACATAGGAAGGTCCAGGGATAATCACATACCATTCGTTGATGAAATTCCAGCCTATCCACCTCATCACCAACTGCTACAATAGCAGCTCTTGATTCCTTTAACGCTGTATAAAAATTCAAATCAATTTTTCTTTGTTCCTGGAACCCTAAAGACATATTTCATGCCAACTCTTCCATGAAGTTAGCTTGTACCCTTTCATTCTGTACTGTGGATACTGACATAGCCAATGATAATGAGGATGTAATCAATGAGATCAGCAAGATTACACAACTAATACATCTTTTAAGCCTTGGTCCCACCCCAATCTCTATCTTCTGCTCTAATAAATCTGCTCTGGATCTATCCCAATCCTTAGTCTTTACTGGCATAAGTACATATTTTGGTTGTGTTATAATGAACACTACACCAGAGGCTTTATAATCTATACACTCTGAAACCTCACAGCTGAAGCTGGTGATGTTATAAATGTCCTTCTTAGTCCCTTGTAAGGTACCGTTAACACTTTTTACAATAATAACATTTTACTTTCGTCCCCACATAAACGCATATTGTCCTCCCAAACATACTCGAGCTGTGTAAATGTAGTTAGCTAACACCCCATTTGTCCTGTTCTTTTCAATATAAGATGTGGATCCTCCAGTTGTCGCAAAAATCTTCCACGCCCCTGGCGTTGTTTTTCCATTGATCATTCTCCAGTGCTGTGTTGGAAATCCCTGTGCCTCGGAATCATTCCTATCCTTCATAGTAATATTGTACTAGGACTGGAATACATAACCTGAAATATTCAATGTCTGTCCCTCGTTAGTATCACAGTCAATGAAGTTCAGTCAATGATGTACATGTATGATGGGTACAGTAATGGAGTGACATTCGAAAAATTGAGAGTATGGGTATGTCTGAATCTAGGATACACATAATTGGCCAGTGAATAGTAAATGTCATTATGACCTAGTACATAGTTCAGTACATAACTGGCAGTTGAGTTCTTTAGGTGCAGCTGACTACTAGAGGAGGAAGGGAGATAACGGGTGTTGCTAGGGCAGGCTGTGTCCTTGAGAGAGAAACTGCCTGAGATAGTATTTTGAGGCTAGAGAGAAATAAAATTTTTAAATGTGATTTTAGCATTAGGGCCCAAGTATATGCACCCAAACACCCCATAAATCCCCACTTTTAAATAGATGAAACCCAAATCTTTTGGGGTAAGGGATGAAGGTCTCAGTTTCTGAAATTGCTTCCTGCTGAGAGTGGATGTAGAGCTGTCCCTACCTCACAGGGTCCTGACACTGGAGAGTTCTGTAGCTAGTGTGACACCAGGTCCAGAGGGTGATGGGTCATGGACAGTGGGTCATATAAAACCAGAATGGTCATCTTTAAAGTGGAAGACACTCAACTTGAAGGAGACAAATCTGGCTAGGGGATTAAGCAAACAAAGGCCAAAAAATGACCAGAAGGGGTTAAACATGGTGATTAAATCATTTTTCTGTCTTCTGAAAATACTTCACCACACTTTCTCTACAACTTAAACCCTTCTGGAAGAAAAACTTTTAGAAATGAAATTGTGAATATATTCACACACGAATTTCAATTGTCGTTTATCAAAACAGCAAGATCTTTTTTGCTTCATAAATCATTACATATTAATTTTAGCAATACATTATCTTGAAAACGAAAATTTTAGTTGGTTTGGTTGGAAACACTTCTTCCACAGATATGCCTTCTTCCTTTAAAACAGTTAAATTTTATCCTGATTTTGAGAGTCACTAAACATTTATAAAGAACATTAGTTGAAACCTTTGAAAATAATAGTTTTCTTTTCACTTTGAAACAAGAATAAACCTTATAAAATTAAAATTCATTAAAATTTTCTTGGTACAACAATGTCCTCAAGTAATATGAATTCCTAAAGTATTCAAACAAACCAAATTCTTAATTATTACAGAATTCCTACATGTCACAAAATGCTTTAGTAAAAGTGCATAATAGAATCTCACATTAGTAACAGTAAGAGAGTGACTACAGAAAAAAAAAATGCTGTTTTTAAAATCCTTTTAAACAGTGGGGACATCTTAAAATGATTCTTAAGTCATTTACATAAATTTCTGAACATGTTCCAATTTCAGATAAAAATAATATTGTTTTCCACTAAGATTACACAAAAGGGCTCACCTGTAATACTGACTACTTGTAATTGATCATAGACGTTTGCTATAGAAGAAGAAAGTAGGAACATGTGATACAGAAAATATGCCAGGATAAAACATCTTTGACTCTGTTTGAATTCAGATAGGAGTGAAATTTTCCAATCATGCAGTATTTGTATTATAGCCAGACTCAGGAATAGTCAGGTGAGAAACACTTCTTTTTAAAAAGACACAATGGGGAAACTGACCAGAGGATCCCATCCTAGATTGAGTCCAGAACTATTCCTTTGGTATTTCCTTTCCAGATACAAACGCACCTGTTAGCAGCGCAGGATCACATTCCCTCTGAATAACTTGTGGTAGTTCTCTCAGATGCTGATTTAATGCAAGCAACTGTACCCAAATTCAAACTTAAATAAAAATATTTATGATCCCAAATGCTTTTACCTTAAACAGCAAATTTCACTAATCACAACTTCAAGACAAATACAGCTATTTGTATTCCCATGGAGTTGCAATAAGCAATGAAGATTAACAGGACTCATATACATAAGGGATTCCATCAAAGATCCTTCCTTCTCAAATTTAAAACTTGTCCTGATATAAAAATCAATTGTTAAAAATCTTTTCTATCTATTACAACTTTTAAGCAAGTCCCATTCATTTTTTATGCATTATATAAGCCAAACAAATTTCTTTCTTAGGACTGATGACATTGTCCACATGAAAGGGACCTTGGCAGTTTTACAAAATAAAAGGAATTGGCATGGATCCCATGCCTGCCAACCCCCAAACATACAGGAGGACTGTTCTGAATGGGCAGAACCAATCAAAATAAAATTTTTATTCAATTTCTTTCTTTCCACACACAATTAGCCATTGACAATGTTAGGTTTCAGCATTAAAGCAGTAACTTCAAAAACTTAGTTAACAATCATAATTTTTATAATTGATAGCCAAATTGTTTTAGCTCTAACTTCTTTAACAGGAAAAGGCAAAAATGCCTGATTTTCTAAATGGCAATTACAAAACTTTATAAGATAAGGTAATTAGGACTGATAAAATTTTCAATAACATAACTGGCTTTACACAAGTTTTCCAACATCTTTTAGTTTCAACAAAATTCAGATTACAAATTGCTTTCTCTAGCACCATTTCTGGATTACAGAGTAAAATAAAAATCTTAATGGTCCCAACTTTTACTCAAGAAAATTTCACATCTGTGTCCACTCCTTAAAAATGTTTTTGAGAGAAAAAGCTGTGAAGTTGCAAGTAGAAGTGAGGGAGACTCTGGAACAAAGTCCAGTGGTGCCTAGTCCCCTCCTTTCCACTTGGAAGTTCAAAGCTGTATCTCTGAGGTGTCTTTTAATTCATTTTCAGATTTATGCATTTTCCCAATTTGCCTTAGTGTCAAATAATACAACAAATTCTGACCTGTCTTAAACATCCAATTAGTAGTGACATGTTTCACTTAAAATATGACCAGAATAACTACCTTTTAGTTGTATCCTGCTATACAAAAATTTTCTCTTTTAGGAGAGGCATGAGATAATTAAAATACTAGTCAATCTGCCTCTCTGATATGAGGGGAAAAATTTCTCTGATTTCTTCTTGTCTTTCTCTCTACCTTCACAACCTGGCCAGGGTTAGAAGGTAGAAAGAAAGAATTTTACCAACAACTTTCCAATAATTTCCAAAATTTTTACGCTTTCCTTAAACTTCATACCCATGTTGTTCTCTTAGTGGGCTTTGATTAAAGCCCCTTTAAAACTTCACATACATTATTTCCTTGTATTTCTTATGTAAAACTGCATTTAGCAATCATATAAACTAAATAAGATTAGTTTCTCTCTTTCTCCCATTCTCCTCCCTGATGCTGCAGCTATCAGAGAGAAGGAAGGATGGGGAGGAAAAGAGATAACGTTCCAAATTCCAGCTACAATGAAGCCAGCCATAATAACTCACAAACACACGCACACAGAACATGTAAAGACAGAACTCATATACAGACAATAAAAAAAAATCCAAAAACTGAAAAAAAAAAATTGTCAGAAATCCTCTGCACAAAGCATACCTTTGACTTACTTTCTATCACTGTGTTCCAAACATAATACCAATGTTAGCCTCATTTCCAAAAGTATTCCTTCTCCTATTTAATTAAAAAAGGTCATATAGGAAGATTGACTGTGTAGAAAGGACCCACTATAAAATTTCCCTTTGAAAACAAACGCTTCATTGCGGTGAACGCTCCCCCTGAAAGCGAGCAAAGTCGCTCTCAGTTGTGCAGTAGCCATACTGACAGAAGGCAGTGTCTGAGTGACAATCCTCCACTGAGGTTGAGGGGCCCGGGAGGATGGGCCCAAGGGAGTTTAAACCACATTCTGAGGCCCAGTGACCTGTTTTTTTACACTTTGGGCAAGGTGCTTTTGGCCTTTGGGCTGCTGTCCTTTGTAGGGTCAGTATGCCTGACTGACAATCCCTTTTGAAGTGTCCTAGCTTCCCATATTTCAAATAAGCTCCTTTTGTGTTTCTTCCTGCCATGTATCCTCTAGACATGTATTCCTGGTGTATTTCTGCTGTGAAAATAGTAGACCCTACTCTCTCACATCTTTGTATCATGTCCTCAGTTGTTGGATTTTTTTGGTAATCCCAACATGGCTCTTTTACAGTCTGCATTGCAATTAGTTTGAACAATCCTCTTTCTTACTATCTCCGCCCCTTCTACAGGTCCCATAGTTCTAGCAACTGCTTATTGCACTCTGGCTAGAAAATCCACAAAAGGTTCTCCATTCTTTTGTCTGATTTGAGTGAAAGGCTCTACATTTTGTCCTGCCACAGCAACTCCCTCCCATGACTTCTTGACACATTGAGCAATTCTCTCATATATTTCTATGGGAAAATTAATTTGTGTATTATCTGAACTAAATTCCCCTGTACCTGATATATGTTGGAAATATCTCTGAGCATTTTCTGCATCCTGATGATGTTACTGTCATCTGTCTACAAGCCTCAGCATAGGACACCTTCCATTGTACTGCTTGTCAGGGGGTCAATAAAGCCTGAATGACAAGTTTCCAATCACTAGGAGGGAGTACATAAGTCACCAGTGATTTCAACTGTAATTTCACAAAGGGAGATTTTAAGCTGTAAGTAGTTAGGGCCTTCTTTATGTCCTTGATCAGAATGGGTTGTACTGCCTCATGAGAGCGAATGCCGTCCTCTGCCTGTAACACCGGCATTGCTAGACCGTCCTCATACTTTGTTTCTCGTCTATTTCTCTCTATCATCTGTTGGTACCCATTAGTTGGTGGGGAGGGCAGCACTTCTTGCCATAATCCACTAGGTGGTGGTGTCACCTCATTTTTCTTAACTTCGTCTTCAATGTTCTGCTCACGAGAGTGTGGTTCTACTTCTTTATTTTCTAACTTTCTCATTGGTATTCCTGAACGTCTAACTATACTGGCTATCTTGCCCACTTTTTGAGAAAGTTCATAATTTCTCCCTTTTCCTCTGAGTATTCTCTTAGGGAAAGGTAAATGTTAGTTACTGTCTCCTCTATGGGTGGCTTGTCAGCCCCAAGGGGCATTGTGTGCAAGTTTGAGTTTGAGCCTCTTTTCAAAAGCACGCCTTTCAGTTAAGCAGAGCAGGTCTGTGAGCCCTGTCTTAACGTGACTGTAAATGATGAAAGTTTCTATAGGAACCTCCTCAGGCCTTTCTCTATGAAGTTCCAAAAGTTGCTTCCCTACCACCTTCCGTGACGCTACCGCACAAGAAGGATTATCAACCAGCCACGGGGAGGGTTTCTACGCGGTTTCCAAAAATTCTGAAATTGGGCGGGAGAACTGAGCAGCCCTGCATTTTTAGGATCTTACGTTTGATTCCTTTTACGAAGTGGCTAGGTGTTGCCCCATGATAAGTTGTGTTAAAACGACGTTTACACAACTTACTCCAGTGGAATTGTTCCAAAAAACCGGTTCGCCCCAGGTGCTTCCCACTGCATCTGGTCGTCCTGAAAGTGAATGGGTGTCTGCCGTTCGTGCCTCTGCTCGATCCGGGTCTGCGCTTCCTCGAGCTGTCTGCTCCTCCAATTCTGGAACCAAGCGTCTTTTAGAGGAGCCGCACGTTAGAAGCTAAAATGTTGAGTTCCCCAAATAATCTTATGCCTGCATGAGGTCTTTCTTCTGGGCACGAATGGATGAGGAGGGAGCAAGGATGGTATGCACCGTTTATTGTCTTCTAACTCAGAGTATAAATAGGTATTCTACTTCCATGCATGCAAGAAGCTCTTGTACACTGTATGCTGAGCTAACGTACTTGGCTGCCAGTGCTCTTGTTCAAGAAAATTGTGAAGGTCGGTTTTTGCATAAGGGTGGCCCATCACATAAGTCATGCAAGGACATAATGTCTCAAGAGATTTCTCCCGAGGACACCATAACCCTGATAACCCAAGAGTTCCAAACCCCTTACGCTCCACCTCCTTTCTACTGTTACTGTTATGTAACAGTGACTTCATTACCCGGGATCTGCTCAACCTATCACCTATATAGCCTTTTCACTTATTCACTCAACAGTTACAAAGACAGATTAGGCTGACTGCGAAACTCTTCCCCTTTTGTTTGAGTCTGGTTGTTATGACAACGCTGATGAGGTCAGTGATGACCTTTAAGGTGAAAGAGAATCTTGGGTACATTGATCCACATAGTATCTCCCTACTATGTTTTGAGCTTTGTGAGGAACCACACCGTTATGTGTCAGGGTCATTCTCCTCCATCTTCTTTCTACTGTTACTGTTACAGTTAGTGTAACTGGTTACAGGTTACAGTCAGTGACTTCATTACAGCAGGATCTGCTCGGTCTATCACCTATATGACTTTGGACAAATCATTCTTACTCTCTGAACTTAATTTGAGTAATGAAAATACAGATGATTTAGAAAAATTCTATGTCACCTAGTTCAGTAGTCTATGAATAAAATGGGTAGTAGCACCAGTAGTATAAGATTTGCAGCCCGTTGTGACTAAAAACCTTGAACTCCGTTATCCTCTCGTATCCAGATGCCAGCATGTTCCAGATATCTTTTTCTCCCTGTCCTGAAGTCTCCACTCTCCTTTAGATTGGGAAAAAAAAGGTGGGAGTTTCCTATCCAACAATCTTTCTGAGAACAAAAATAGAAGCACTATTGGTGGGGTTGGGATAAATAATTATGTTAGGTACATTTTTCATAGACCAACATGCCATATATATACATATAATATATTACATATATACATATATTATATATACATATATTATACATACATATATTATACATATGCACATATATACACACATACTTTATATGTGTGTGTATATATGTTTTACGTATGTGTGTGTGTTTATCCTTCATTGCCAAACATGACTATGGCAGCAGAGAAATAATGACATAATTTCACCTGAATTTGTTTTGAGTGACCATGAGCTGTGCAGGTCACCAGTCTCACTTCTCCTCCAGAGCCTTCTGAATCCAGTAATCAGATTTTCATTGGGATGACTGGAAGTGACTGAGGATGAGTGACTTGGGGTTATGTGACTTACCTAAGGACACACAGCTAATGAGTGTCAAGTGTCTGAGGTGAGATTTGAACTCATCTCCTCCTGACTCCTGCCTGGGTGCTCTATCCAGCACACAACCTAGCTGCCCCAAGTATGTGTGTAGGTATATATCTACATCTATCTTTTTATTTATCCATGTAATCATCTATCATTCTATCTATATATCATCTATCTATCCAATGATCCATCCATCCATCCAACCATTCATCCATCCATCCTTCCATCTATCCATCTATCCATGTGCATATACACCTGTTCCAGCTGTCTTTTTCTCCTTTTCCTGAAGTTTGCACTCTCCTTGAGATTAGGAAAAAGAGATGGGAGCTTCCAATCCAAAAATCTGTCTGACAACACAAATAGTAGTACTATTGATGGGGGTGGGGGAAATAAGTATAAATTAGGTGAATTTCTCATAAAAAAACATGCCTATATATATATACATACATACATTTATCCTTATATAATATACACCCTTATGTGTATATATAGTATGTATATGTGTGTATATATGTATGATATATATATATATGTGTGTGTGTGGTGTGTGTGTGTGTGTGTGTGTTTAATCCTTGGTTGCTGAAGAAGACCATTGCATGAGAGAAATAATGACATTTCTTCCCTTGAATTTGTTTTGAGTGGGGGCAGGCTGTGCAGGTCACCAGGCTCAGTTTTCATCCAGAGCCATCTGAATCCAGTGATCTGATATTAATCAGGATGACTGGAAATGCCCCAGGATGAGGCAATAGAGATTAAGTGACTTGACCAAGGTCACACAGTTAGTGAGTGTCAAGTGTCTGAGGTGAGATTTGAACTCAGATCCTCCCGACCCTTGTCCTGGTGCTTTATCCACTGTACCACCAACTGCCCCATGTATCTGTGTAGGTATTTATATCTATGTTCTTATTTATCCATGTAATCATCTATCTATCCATCCATCCATCCACCCATATCTCCATCCTTCCATCTATCCATGTGGTGTAGCCATCTAGGAGGACCTGAGACACAGCAAGGAGAAATAACCTGGGTTATTTATTATTATATCAACATGAATGATTTTGACTCAGTATTAAACACACACACACACACATATATATACATATATATATGTATATTTATCCTGATCTTTATCAGGATGCCTGGAAATGACCCAGGATGAGGCAATTGCCATTAAAGGACATGCCAAATGTCACACAGTTAGTGAGTGTCAAGTGTCTGAGGTGAGATTTGAACTCAGGTCCTCCTGACTCCTTCCCTGGTGCTCTATCCACAACACCAGCTTGTGTCCCTTCTATGTTTTTATGTGTATATCTACATCTATCTTTTTATCTATCCATCTAATCATCTGTCATTCCATCTATCTATCCATCCATCCATCCATCCACGTATGTCTGCCATGTATCTATCCCTGTGGTGTAGCCACCTATCAGGGCATGAGACACAGGAAGGAAAAATGACCTGGTTAAGAGATACAACATCAAAGAATGACTACATTCAATAGAAGTGAGAGTGATAATAGCAAAAAAGACACCCAGACAAAGCACTAGGAACATTTCAGATTCGAGTGGTCAGTTTCAGCCGGGCATCTGTATTTCTCAATATCCACATTTTTCATATCTTACTTCATGATTCTATTGACTACTTTGGTATGTCTCTCCCCTTTTTGTATACTCAGATACTCATACCGTTTTTCTTCGGTGAGTTTTCATGACATCACTCTCAGATATCGATCTTTCTCCTCTAGCTTACTGGGAGGGGAGACATGACCCCTCACTCCCGGTAGAGTAACCCAGGAACTTTCCCTAGGTTTTTCTCTCCACATTTTCTTGATCATCCTATAATGCCAGCATGTAGACTGATTGGACACTTGCATTTTCCACAAGTGGTGTTGTATCTGAATAATGAACTTGAAGTCAATAGGATCCGAATTCTACAGAAACAGTGTCAGTCCCCCTCTCAGCCTCAATTTCCCCTTCGGTAAAAGATGGATGATAATACCTCCTACCTCCCTTGCAGAGTTGTTCTGTGGAGATTATGGCACAATATGGAAAGTGTATCATAAGCCTTAAAGTGCTAAATATTAATGCCAGATATTTTCTAAAACAGTGCTTATTATTCTTTTCTTTCAAGCCTGCTGTTGTTCATTCATTGCAGATGTGTCCAAGTTTTTCTGATCCCACTTAGGTAAAGTTTTTTGGTAAAGATACTGGAGTGGGTTGCCATTTCCTTCTCCTGTTCATTTTACAGATGAGGAAACTGACGTAAATAGGGTTAAATGATTTGCCCAGGTCAAAGTCGTGTCTGTTGAATGTAAGGCTTGAAAACAAGTCTTCTTGAGTCCAAGACATCCAGGGGCTCTTCAGCCACTATGGTATGCCATGGTTTCCTCTGCTATGAACTTAATGAAGTCTTAAGTCCTATAATCCCATGAACTCGTCACTTCAGATACTGTTTTATGCTGATAGCTAGTAAATCTCTGTAGGAAAGTTCTTTTCATAGAGTAGTTTGAATACTCTAGGGTGATAGAGAATCAATTAGAAGGTTGTTCGAGGAAGTTCTAGAAATCAGAAGAGACTGGTTCACTACATACATTAATATATGCCTCCCTACGCAATCTTGTAAGGTCTACTATTTTTTTTTTGGTCCCCAATATTATGGAGTCAGGGGAGGGAATGATGTCAGTTGGAGGATAAGCATAGCAATCAGAGGAAGATTTACCTGTTTTCATCAAACGTACTGTTGGAGGGGGGAACTGTGTCCTCACAATTCTCAAGAGAACGGCACTCTCATTGGGATGCCTTCTTTCCAATAACAAAGGGAATATTATATAAGACATCGTGAAAGTCAGTGTATGGGGTCGAAGAATTATGTCTGTCATATTTTATAACACTTGTTTATTCAAAATTTATGACAGATTCAGTTGACTACGAAGCTCTTCCCCTTTATTTTTCTGAGTCTGGTTGCTGTGACAATACTGTTGAGGTGAGAAGGATGACCTTTCTGGTGAAAGGAAATCTTGGGCACATTGAGTCACATAGTATCTCCCTACTATGTTTTGGGCTGTGTGAGGTACACCATTTTGTGTAAGCATTATTCTCCTCCATCCTCTTTCTATTATTACTGTTATGTAAGGGTGCAAGTAGTGACTTCATTACATGAGGTTCTGCTCAACCTGTCACCTATATGGCCTTGGGCAAATCATACTTACTCTCTGAACCTAATTTGACAAATGAAAATAGAGGTATTTAGATAACTTCTATGTCACCTCTAGTTCAGTAGTCTATAAATAATAGGTAGTAGCACCTGCAGTAGAGGATTTGAACTCCCTATCCTCTTGCATACAGACCCCAGTGTGTTCCAGCTGTCTTTTTCCCTCTGACCTGAAGTTTCCACTCTCATTTAGATTAGGAGAAAGAGGTGGAAGCTTCCTATCCAAAAATCTTTCTGACAACACAAATAGGAATACTATTGATTGAGAGGGAAAGAACTATAAGTTAGATGAATTATTAATAGACCAAAATGCCATATTTATATGCATATATACATATATATGAATATATATGTATTGTATATGTAAGTCTTTGTGTTTATCCTTCATTGCAGAAGAAGATGATGCAATCAGTGAAATAATGACATGACTTGAACTTCACTTTGTTTTGAGTGAGGGAGAGCAATGCAGCTCACCAGCCTCACTTCTCCTCCACAGCCATGGGAATCCATTGGTCAGATATTATCAGGATGACTGGAGATTTCCCAAGATGAGGCTATTGGAGTTAAATGACTTTCCCACGGTCACACAGCTAGTGAGTGTCAAATGTCTGAGGTGAGTTTTGAACTCAGATCCTCCTGACTCCTGCACTGGTGCTCTATCCACTACACCACCTAGGTGCTTCGTGTATATGTGTATGTATCTACATCTAAGTTTGTTTTATTTATCTATCATGTCATCTATCCATCCATCCACTCATCCATCCATGTATATCATCCATCTATCCATGTGGTGTAGCCATCTATCAGGGCCTGAGATATAGCAAGGAGAAATGACCTTGGTTAGGCGACAAAACAGGAATATGTAACTATGTCCAATAAGAGTTATAGCAGCAAAAAAGAGATCCAGACAAAATGCTAGGAAACATTTGAGAATGGAGTAATCACTTTCAGCTGAGCATCTGTCTATTTCATATCCACAACATTTTCCATATCTCAATTCCTGATTCTGTTGACTGTTTTAGTGTCTCTCTCCCCTCTTTGAATACTCAGATACTCATACCCTTCTTTCTTCAATGAATTTACACGACATCGCTCTTAGATGCCAGTCTTTAAGGATACATGGCCCCCCCTCCCCATAGAGTAGCACAAGTAATTTTCCCTCGGGTTTCTCTCCATATTTTCCTGGTCATCCTATAATACTAGCAAGTACACTGATTAAACAGTTGCATTTTCCATAGGCATCTCAAACTCAGTATGTCCCAGCTAGGTGGTATCGTAAGTGAATCTTGAAGTGAATAGGACCCGAATCCCACAGAAACAATGTCACTCCACCCCACAGCTTCAGTTTCCCCTTCTGTAAAAGGGGAATGAAAATATTTGCTACCTCCCTTGTAAGGCTGTTTTGTAGAAATCAAGGTACAATATGTGAAGTGTTTTATACACCTTGAAGCGCTAACTATAAATGCTAGGTACTATTTAAAACAGTGCTCAATATTCTTTTCTTTCAAAACTGTTATTCATTCATTTCAGATGTGTGGAACCAGTTAAGGTTTTCTTGGTAAATTAATTTCCTTCTCCTGTTCATTTTACCGATGAAGAAACTGAGGTAAATAGGGGTGAATGACTTGCCCAGGTCAAAGTCGTGTCTGTTGAAAGTAAGACGTGAAAACAAGTCTTCTTGAATCCCAGACATCGAGGGTCTCTTCGGTCACTATGGTATGCCATGATTTCCTCTGTCATAAAGCCTATTGCAATCCCAAGTCCTATGATCTCATGAACGTCACTTCAGACATTTTTTTGCACTGATAGCCAGTAAATCTCTGTAGGAATGTTCTTTTTATAGAGTAGTTTGAACAATCTAAGGTGCTGGAGGAAATTCTTCAAATCGGAAGAGGCTGGGGCACTGCAGACATTAATATGTGCCTCCCTTCACAATCTCATAGGATCTAATATATCAATAATATGAAGTGAGAGGAGGGACTGATGTCATTCGGTGGAGAGGCATACCAATCACAGGAGGATTTAACTGTTTTCATCAGACATGCGTAGGGAGGGGGCCTGTGTCCTCACAGCAGGAGTCAAAAGAGAATGGCACTCTCTTTGGAATGCCTTCTTGTCAAATCCAAGGAGGATATATTAGAAGATGTAGCGAATTGAAATGTAGGGGGTCGAACATTTAAACCTGTCCTATTTAATAACACTTGTGCACTCAAGAGTTACAGAGATTCAGTGGAATGCACAGCTCTTCCTCTTTTTCTCGAGTCTGGTTGCTATAACACTGATGAGGTTACAGTGATGACCTTTGAGGACAAAGGACATCTTGGGTACATTGAGCCACACGATATCTCGCTCCTATGTTTTGGACTGTGTGAGGAATCATAACATTAAATGTAAGGGTCATTCTCCTCCACCCTCTTTCTGTCATTACTATTATGTAAGGCTGCAGGTAGTGACTTCATTACACCAGGTTCTGCTCAACTTATCAGCTATATGGCCTTGGGTAAATCATTCTTACTCTCCGAACCTAATTTGAGAAATAAAAATATACGTGATTTAGATAACTTCTATGTCACCCCTAGTTCAGTAGTCTGTGAATAAGTAGCAATAGTACCTGCAGTCTAGGAGTTGAAGCCCCTTCTGAAGAAAAATCTTGAACTCCCTATCCTGTGGAATGCAAAGCCCAGTATGGTTCAGCTGTCTTTTTCTCCCTATCATGGTTTCCACTCTAGATTAGGAAAAAGAGGTTGGAACTTCCTATCCCAAAATCTTTCTAACAACACAAATAGGGGTACTATCGATGATTATGGGGAAAAGAACTTTGTTAGGTGAATTTTTCATAGACCAATATGTCTATATGTGTTTATATGTGTGTATGTATGTATTACATATATGTGTTTGTGTTTATCGTTCGTTGCCGAAGAAGACCATCCCACCAGACAAGTAATGATTAGGTTTGCACATGAGTTTAAGTGAGGGAGGGCTGTGCAGGTCACCAGCCTCAGTTCTCCTCCAGAACCATATGAATCCAGTGACCATCCAATACTCATCAGACCGGAGATGACCCATCATGAAGCAATCGGGGTCAAGTGACTTGGCCAAGGTCACACAGCTAGTGAGTATCAAGTGTCTGAGGTGAGAGTTGAACTCAGGTCCTCCTGACTCCTTCCCTGGTGCTCTATCCACAGCACCACTTTGTTGCCCCAGGTATGTTTGTATGTATATATCTTCATCTATCTTTTTATTTATCCATCTAATCATCTATCACTCCATTTATCTACCCATCCATCCATCCAAACATATTTATCTATCATTCATCTGTCCATGTGGTATAGCCATCTATCAGGGCCTGAGACACAGGAAGGAGAAATGACCTGGGTTAGGAGACACAACATCAGTGAATGACCACGTCCAATACAAGTGAGAGTGGTAATAGCAAAAAAGAGATCTGGACAAAATGCTACGAAAGATTTCAGAATGGAGTGCTCACTTTCAGCTGGACATCTGTATCTTCTCAATATCCACGACGTTTTTCATATCTTACTTCCTGATTCTATTGACTACTTTGCTGTGTCTCTCCCCTTTTTGTATACTCAGATACTCATACCGTTCTTTCTTCAGTGAGTTTTCATGACATCACTCTCAGATATCGGTCTTTCTCCTCTCCCTTACTGGGAGGGGAGACATGACCCCCCACTTCCAGTAGAGTAACCCAGGAATTTTCCCTAGGTTTTTCTCTCCATATTTTCTTGATCATCCTATAATGCCAGCATGTAGACTGATTGGACACTTGCATTTTTGACAAGTGGTGTTGTATCTGAAAAATGAACTTGAAGTCAATAGGATCCGAATTCTACAGAAACACTGTCAGTCCACCTCTCAGCCTCAGTTTCCCCTTCTGTAAAAGATGGATGATAATACCCCCTACCTTGCTTGCAGGGTTGTTTTGTGAAGATCAAGGCACAACATGTGAAGTGTATTATAAACCTTAAAGTGCTAAATATTAGTCCTAGATATTGTCTAAAACTGCTCATTATTCTTTTCTTTCAAATCTGCTGTTGTTCATTCATTGCAGATGTGTCCAAGTTTTTCTGATCCCACTTAGGGTTTTCTTGGTAAAGAAACTGGAATGGATTGCCATTACCTTCTCCTGTTGATTTTACAGATGAGAAAACTGAGCTAAATAGGGTTAAATTATTTGCACAGGACAAAGATCCTGTCATTCCTGGTTCTGCCCTTTGGGATCAAACAGAACCCCCCCCCCTTTCCTGTGGTGGCCCTTTAAATATTTAAAGGCAACTAACACATCCTCTCCAAATCTTCTCTTTCTAAAATAAACACCCCTAGTTCCTTCAGACAATCCTTTCGTGACATGAACTGAAAGTCCTTCATCATCATGCATTATCCGGAGCTTGGTGTGCTTGAGGCTGTGCTAGCTAGGCTCTGGAGAGAGAAACACAAACATGTAAACAGTCTGTGCCCTCAGAGAACTTTCATTCTGTGTGGCATTAGGAATGAAAGGTGGGAACTATTCACATACAGCTATTAGCTAATAGAAAGAACTTACAAAGTAAATGTGAAGTAATTTCCAGGCTCTCACAGCATGAGATGGAGGTATGGATGAGGAAAGGCCTCTTATAGGAGGTAGGACTCCAAGGAGCATTGGAAGAAACTAAAGATTCCCAAAATATGGAGGTGAGAAGGGAAAATATTTCAGGAAATGCTACTTGAAGGCATTATAGGACCACCACTCATACAGGCTAGAACACTGAATACTCAAATTTTTCAACTACGTGAGGTTCCCTTTTTAATATAAAAAATTCAGAGATAGGTCTCTTACCTCCCCCCTTCCCCCTACCATTGTCTTTGAATTTCTCTCATCTCCTGATTGAGAAAACATGGAGGAAGACACAAGATAGTGATGGATACTTAAGTTCATGAT
>JAJHZJ010000426.1:11100552-11261306 GCA_023548195.1 Bettongia penicillata ogilbyi | reverse complement strand
ACAACACCTCCCCAAGCACAACATACAAACTGTGAGAACTGCCCTGCTCCTCTTCCATTGAGGGCTCTCTTTCTTACCCTTCCTGTTCATATACTCAGCACTGCACCCAATGTATAGCACATCAATTTTAGAGTTCACAACCTTGGGTTCTGGCTCTGCCTGACCTTATATATCACCCCTTGACAACTCCAGATGAGGAGAGAAGCAAGGTAACCTTTTTGGGCAAATACTGCATTTGAATGATGTGTTCTTCATTATAGGAACATGTATGCACTTATAGACCCCTAAGGCCTAGACCCACAAGGAACCTTAGAATCCTATAATGCAAACTTCCTATTTTACAGGTGGGAAAACTGAGGACCAGACAGAATTGACTTACTCAAGGTCGCACAGGGAGTTGTCATAGACTCAAAATTCAAACCAACATATCCAGAGCTCCTTCCATTTCTTCATACCATCATGAGTGTTAGTATGGAATAAACTCTAGATTTAGGGTCAGAACTCCCAACTCTGTCACTGGCTAAGCTGTGTGACCATTGGTAAGTTTCTTTTTCCCCTCTCCGGAACTCAGTTTTCTCTTATATAAAATGAGAAGGTCTGAGTGAGAAGAGTATACTCCAAGCATATTCACAGCCTTAGAGCTCCCCAGCCTCTAAGATCTCAGTTTGAGCCCCCTAGGAATCTTGCATAAGGAGATGCACACATGGATATATACAGGGGCCAGGTATTCACAGCCATACTCACGTCATCAAAAAAGATATGAAATTCGAAGGCAATATCCTCACACAAGTCGCTAATATTTTGCTGGCTCAGGCTATATAGGGCATTAGACACCACGTTCATTGAAACGACGGTTTCCAGCTCACTCTCGTGATGGAAGCCATCCAGCAAACAGGGCAACTGGTTCTGGATAACGTTATCCTGAGGGGGAGAAAAACAATCTAGGCAAGGGGGTCAAATTTGAGGCCTGCCCAACTACACAATACTACCAAGGGTCACCAGAACCAGATTAAAATGTAATTGGGAAATGCTGAATAAAATAAATAAAAATACAACACAACATATCTCATATTACTTTGTGATTTTCTAAGTCAATATGGGATCCCTTTCTATTTGAATTTGAAACTTCTGTAGTCTCCAGCACTTTAGCCCCTTCCTATCTGGAATTAGTCACTCTCCAGGCTAGAAGGGACTTTGGACCCTAGCTAGGCCAACCTGTAAGTGAGTTGGAATTCCTTCTGACAAATAATTATTCAGTTTTCCCAAGAAACTCTCTTCAGGAATGTGGAACCCACTTATGAAGTTGCCTGTTCTTTTTGGAAATTTTGTGTAGACAAATCTTACCAAACAGCACTTTCATCATGTCGTTCCCCAGTGGGAATTAGTGGGGAAGGCTCTGGATTTGAAGTGCCCTTCCAGACTTGGTCAGGATAACTAGGTTAGAATTCTGGTTCTGTCATTGACTACATTGTGAATTTAGACTAACGGGCTCTTTTCTGGTTTTCTTAGTTTGTCTGGATCTAAATTTTCTCCTCTTTCAGCCTTGAATCCTATGAACTTATGGAAGATGGTTTCCCATTTGTGTTCTTCAACAAGTCTCAAGTCTGCCTAGCATTCAAAGCCATGAGGATACTATTCCTCTCCACCTCCTCCCCAAACCACACCCCCACTCACCCTGACCCCGCTCACTTCTACCATTCCTTACTCCTTACCACATCTATCAATCCTCATCACACTCCCTCTCTTCTCTGGTCAGGCTCTTCTTACCCACCATGTGCCCATTCATGGATAAATGAGTGACAACTGTATGCAGATAACTGAGTCAATGTTGTTGTGTTTGTCCTTTGTTCTTGAAGAGAACAATGACATCAGGGAATGATAACAGGATTTGCTGTTGACTTTGATTTGAGTGAGGGAGGGTTGTGCAAAGTCACCAGCTCATTTTCTCCTCCAGGACAACTGGAGATGGCCCAGGATGCCATGGCAGACCCTGGCCCTTTTAGGCTAAGGTCTTTCCAGGTTCTCACTTAGAGTGAGGCAACACAGTGAATATGCCTCGTTAAGAAGTGACTCAAGAGATGGACCCTTTAATTAAAAAAATCAAACTGGTAGGGGAAGACCCTCAGGGTTGCTGGCCAAGAGAAACAGTTATCATTTACTATTTACATTCACTCTGTGCTAGGAGGACAGGGACCTATTATTGCCCAATCTTTGAGCTCCAGAGTGAATTGGGTTTAAGGCTTGGTCTTTGAGAAAGAAATCTAGCCAGTAAACCTCAAGTTAATGAGATAGCTTTCCCCCAACAAAATGAATCTTCTTTTGGGCAGAGCAACCTCAGGCAAAGGGAAGGAGAGGGAGAGGGAAACAGTCAATGAATGAATCAACTGGCTGCTTTGGTCCTTTTTACCTTATTTGGGTCAAAGATGACATTCTTGAGGCCTTGCATGCTGATTACTCGGATGAAAGGATCGGGGTCCTTCAGCCGTTGAGAGAGGTATGAAGATATAGCCTGTTGAGGTAGCTCCTGCAGCATCACAGGGCTGTTGAGAAACTGAAGTGAAAGAGGGGGCAATGTCCTTCCCCTGTCCCCTCTCTTCTCTCATGGGGATATTTCTCTGATAATGAGGTATGTGTAGATGTGGTGCTGCATACGTTGAATAAATGTGGCACAGGAGTGATCAGGGATGATCTTTCTGGAGCTGTTATCTCAGGGAGTGAAAAGAGAGCACTTCTACTTCTAGGGCTTAAGGGGCTAGACAGGGTCACAGAGACAGAAAACTATGGAATGTCAGAAACTTAGAGGCAGCTAGTAGAGCAATGGATAGAGCCCTGGAATCAGGAAGACCTGAGTTCAAATTGGACCTCAGACATTTCCTTGCTGTGTGACTCTGGGCAAATTGCTTAACCTCTATTTGCCTCAGTATCCTCAACTGTAAAATGGCATTAATAATAGCACCTACCTTATAAGGATGTTGTGAGGATCAAGTGAGTAAAGCAATTAGCACAGTACCTAGCACATAATAGGTGTAATGCAAAGGCTTATTCTCTTTCTTGCCCATCTAATCTTAGGTAGACAAGGAATAGGGACAGTGATGTGGCAGAGGATAGTTTGGTTTCTTCTTCTGGGGCTCAAGGGGATAGACAGGTACAGAGTCAGAAATTAAACTTGCAGCATTTCAGAGATGGAAGGAAGATGGAAGAGAACATCTAATTCAACCTTCTCCTTTTACAGGGAAGGAAGCTGAGGGTCCGGTGATGGAAAAGGGACTTGTCACTTGTCCCATAGCGATTCAGTGGAAGAATTATTGTTTTTGCCATTTTGGGAAGAACAAAAAGATTGACTTTTCTTCTGGTTTTGCAGATCTGAGAACATCCAGAGCAAGCAGGTTTAATGGGGGAAAGCTAGGGTTAGAATGGAGAAGCTGACAGAGTGACTTGATTGCATAGGCAATGTGGAACCATGGACATTTCTAGGACAGGGGTCTGACATGACCATGTTTCAGTTTTACCTCTGGGATCCTCAAAGGGCTTTCTCCTTACTTCTCAGGATAAAGAAACCTCTAAATGAAGAATTTCACCTCTAAAATGAAGAAACTGAGACCCAGAGAAATGAAGTCATTTGCCCAGTCACAAAGTTAAAACTGTGATTGGAACCCAGACTCCATGAATCAGTTATGTTCTTTTTCCATCATGCCACATCCCTTCCCCGCCCCACATTTATCTTCTCATCATTGCCAAGCTCTTTTGGAAAGTCTAGTTAATTAAATATTTTTTTCTCATCTGACTTTAGGGAGTAGTTAGCCAGAATGACTATCCTTTCTTTCACTGGGATTTTTCTGTTTTCCTCCTTTGATTTTTATATATTTAACCTAGTCCTGCCCAGCCCCAGGGCTCTGTGCCCCTTCCCCTTACACTAGGCTATTGTACGTGCTTGGAATGTTCTCCTTCCTTATTTCAGCCTCTTGAATTCCCCAGCTTCCTTCTCTTTTCAGCTAAAATCCCACCTTCTTTTTCAGGGGTATCCATGTAATTTTATATGTTGATTCAATATGTCTCTAAAAGAATTACATTGTCCTGTGCCTTTAAGATTCATTCATGAGATTACAGTATATGTACTTTTATTTTTACAATGCTTTTGTCAGAAGGGAGCGCTTGTTAAAAACTTTCCCTATAGTTCTTAGTATTAAAATATTTCAGAGCATCATACAAATAATTACGCCAGGTTTTCTGTATTTGTTTAATGTTCGAGATTTTTAGGCATTTAAATTGGGTTTAACACATTTTTTTCTTAACCTTAAGTTATATTTTGCAAAAACAAAAACAAAAACCCAACAACAAAGGCTTTCCTGATCCCTTTTAATTCTCCATTTTCATCCTGTACGTGGCCTTTTTGTACTTAATTGTTACCCTGTTAATTCCCACATTAGATTGCCTGGCATATATAGCAGGTGCTTAATAAATGCCTGTTAACTAATTCACTGACTCTTCCCATATAGCTCCTGGGATTTCATAATTATACCTCCTCCTCTCCATCATTCAGCCTCACCCTAGAAGTCCTGTCCTTGTTTTCTTCCTTAGAGGAACACAATCATTTGTCAGTGGCTCCTTAAGTCTACCACCCCAGGGAAAATTTCTCCAGTCTGTAGCAAATGCCCCACTCAGAGGAAGCCCTGGTGGTCTGCTTTAAGTTGTAGCTCTGCTTCTTGGGTCAGGGAAGGGAATTTGAGTCTTAGATTGCCTTCCTTCTGGTTGCAAAAGACCCCGTGGGGCTTTGCTCCTAGAGTGGGGCCCAGACTGAGCAGTGAAACAGGTCCTAGACAGGGTGGGGAAAGTAAAACTTGGGAGAAAAGTTGTCACAAGGAACAATGAGGGATGTTCAATGAGGATTAGGCTCTGTCTCTGTGCCAGAAAGATGGCCTATCCTTTCTCAAACTTCTATGGCTAGGGCATTTGGCTTGCACCAAGGGAATGTTTTAGATTTTTTTTTTAATCAGAAGGGACTGATAGCTGTCTTCAAGTATTTCAAAGACTGTCATGTAGAGGATGGATTAGTCTGTTGTGCTTGGAACCAAAGGGCAAAAGTAGAATAAGTGAAAGTTGCAGAGAGGAAGACTGGCTCACTGTAATCAAAAATGTCTATTAAGAGTTATCCTGAAGTGGAATGGTCTCCCCTTCAGCTGGAGTTAGTGTGACAACTTGTCAAGCATATTATTTACACATGGATTAGAATAGATCTGGTCTTTGAGGTCCATTTTACTTCAGGAATTTGGGGATTCTCTTTCCTGTTTAGTAATGGGATAGGAAAAGAAATATCCTTGAAGAAGAGACACAGAGCTTTTCCCCCTACCCTCAGCAAGTAGCATACCTCTGTGAAGAAGATGTTGGCCACCTTCTTGTCACGTTCTGGTTTGGCCTCCATATTGGAGATGATTTGGTGAAGAAGTCCTTTGATCTGGCTGCATGAATTCTGCACCATGCTCCTGTGATGGAACAGAAAGCCATGAGACATACTTACAACCAAGACATACTATGCCAACATTTGGTTTTGTGAGTGGGTATTTGTTTCTCTGTGTATGGCATGTGTACAAGTAGTGAGTGCATTGTAGATAGGAAAGCCTTGAGTTCTGGTCATTGTGGTGCTAGATATCCTGGCCAAGTTGCTTAAAAATCTCTGACAATGAGACTTACTCCTTCTGTTATCTTGGGCAGGTCATTTAAACTCTCAGACCCTACCCATGATACTTGGGCAGATCACTCAAACTCTAGCAATATACCTGGGAAAATCACTTGAACTCCATGGGTCTCAGATTTCTCATCTGTAAAATGGTTTAGAAGCATTTGCTCTTTATATCTTATAGGGCTGCTGTGATGAAAGTGCCTTGTTAATTTTAAGGTACTATAAAACTGCAAGTTATTTTTAGGACAAAGACTGAAACAAAGCCGTTGGATGCAGAAGTTAAGAGATTATTGATTATTGATACCCTTGGAAGGAATAACCCATCACTTGAGCAGTGGTGTTCAAAGCCAGATAGTGAGGAGTAGATGAAAGGTGGGAAGGCAAGTTGATTATTCCAGATAATGTTTTCCAAGCATCTAACTATGAAACAATATACTTCATAATCCTCCATGCATTGGTAGATGATCTTGATGTGTTTATTTCTCTGGCCCTAAAACAACAAAATCTGCATTCTCTGTTGATCAGTTCCATAGCACTTAGCTAGGCACTTATATGCACATAGTCCATTGGAGGGCTGTGCTGAAATCTCTATCAGCTTGGTAGGACCAGCTACAGCTTGGGCTACTGGCACTGAGCCAGGATTGTTGACTCTTTTCGTATGGTGAGGCATTGGAGGAGGATATTGGCAGAGCTATTTCTATGATCATTATTATCATCATGTTGTGAGGATGACATATGGTAGGTGTGAGTATACTGTAGCATATATTGCCAAAAAAGAAATGTGCAGAGGAAATGGCTCAAAATAAAAGTGTCAAAGAATTATAGACAGGAAAGGAAGGTGGGTGGGTCATGAAGGGAAAATAAGGGGTAACTGATGTGAGTGACCTATATGCTTCATTGGCATTCAAGCAACATCAAAGAAAGGCCCTTCCTAGAGTGTTGTGTGAATTCTCTGGAGAGTACATGGGCAAGGGTTGCCCAGGCTGAGGAGGTATGGATGGGTTGCAATCTATACCTTCGGAAGGAGTGTCCATCTGCATTCTGAGATCACAGCTCCATCAGAGTGGGAGAGGTAGGGTGATGTACTAGAAAGAGCTAGACTTGTGGCCAGGACACCTAGGTTCAAATGTCACTTTCGATGCTCACTAGCTTTGGGACTGTGGGCCTGTCACTTGAGTTTTTAGAGTTATCCATAGGATGGAGTTCATCGGATGTGCACTGCCTGTCTTATAAAATTGTTGCTATGAAAGCAACATGTCAGACTTCTACATGAGTGAGAGTTATACATGTGTATTCTATATGTCTACATGTATGTGCAAATGCATGAGTCCCCAGATGTTTCAGTGTTATATGCCTCCATGGGAATGTTTGCAAAGGATGAGACTGGACAAGTAGAGTCCATGGAAGACTTAAACCACTTAAGACTTTTAGAATTAATCTATAAAGGACTTTAGAGATGGATTATTTTAAAAAAAGAGTCATTTGGAGACCCAATATCAGGAGACTTATTGGGAGTTATGGACCTATATGATGATGATTATGAGTTAAGACCTATATGATGATGATTACAAGGGCAAAAGCAGCTCAGGAAAGATTTCTGGGGGCTGAAGTGCTTATGAAAGACTTAAGGGGAAGGAGAATTTGAGGGGGTCCCTGAAGGAAAGTACAAGGTTGAAATGGGCTGAGAGGATGAAGAAGGCATTATAGTGGTATGTGTGTTAGAAGTACAAAACAAGGTTAAATCAGATGTTGGACTGAGGCAATTTGGCGGTGCAGTGAATCAACCACTGGTTCTGGAGTCAGGAAGACCAGAGTTGAAATCCGGACTCAGACAAGCTAGCTATGCAATGCTGGGCAAGTCTCTCAGTCTCTGTTTCTGCTTCTGTAAAATGAGGCTACTAATAGTACCTATTTTCTCCATGTTGTTGTAAAGATGAAATGAGATAATATTTGCAAACCTTAAAATACTACTTAAATGCTAGATATTGATGTTAATCTATTCAAGCGTTAAGGTGTCAAATCATTTCAGGAACCAAAAAGAGAGATTGCTATCAGTAAGAACAGTCAAAGAAGTCTTCTTAATGGATGTAGGTTGTAGAGCAGTGAGGCCTTGAAGTTCATATTATAGAATCTCCAAGTTAAAAGGAATTTTTTAAAAAGGTCATTTTAAATATCTATAGCCACTTTTTTGTGGTGGCTAAGAACTGGAAATCGAGGGGAAGTTCATTAATTGAGGAATGACTGAATAAGCTGTGGTATATTAATTGTGATAGAATATTATTGTGGTATAAGAAATGACAAGCAGGATGATTTCAGAAAAACCTTGAAAGATTTACATGAA
The DNA here is from genome assembly GCA_023548195.1 of Bettongia penicillata ogilbyi. NCBI lineage: Eukaryota > Metazoa > Chordata > Mammalia > Diprotodontia > Potoroidae > Bettongia > Bettongia penicillata. Next base: position 11,253,288 of record JAJHZJ010000426.1, on the reverse strand, counting down.
CTGATGCAAAGTGAAGTGAGCAGAACCAGGACATCATAGACAATAACACTGTATAATAAAGAATTGCTAATGACTTAGCTATTCTCAGCATTGCAATGTTGCAAGACAATCCCAAAGGACTCATGATGAAACATGCCATGTGCATCCAAAGAAAGAACTGATGTTGTCTGAAGGTATACTGAAGCACACTATTATCACTTGGTAATTTTGTGTTTGAGTCTTCTTCTACTAAATGAATAACATGGAAATGTTTCACATAATTGCACATGTTTAACCTATATCAGACTGCTTCAGGGAGGGGGAAAGGTAGGAAGAGGAAAAGGAGAGAGGGAAGGGAAAGAGGGATGGAAATTGAAATTCATAACTTAAAAGCTGTTTTAACATGTAATTGAGGAAAAACAAAATATTATTATTATTTTTAAAAAGGTCATTTTAGTCTAACCTGTACCTGTACTACAAAACCTGGGCTTCTATTTCCTTGGGGGTTCCTTCCAACTCTAAATCCCATGATTTAGCATTGCAGTTAGTCAAAAAAAACCATTTAGTATAAGCAGTTACTGTGTGCCAAGCCCTGTACACATGTGACTTCATTTTCTGAATGAAACCCAGAGAAGGGCATGGACTTTCCAAAAGTCACAAAATTGAGTCATTGGCAGAACAAAGATTAGAATTTCCAGGATGGGTGATCTTTCCACTGAACTGGGTGGATGGAACATAGAATATTAGAAATAGGTGGAACTTCAAGAGATAGAACACAGAATGTCAGAACTGAGTGAGACCTTGGGAGATAGAACATGTTATGTCAAAACTGAGTGGAACCTTGGGAAATAGAATATAGAATGTCAGAACTGGGTGGGACCTTGGTTGAATACAAGATTTCAGAACTAGAAAGGATCTTGGAATATTGAACCTGTAATGTCAGCGCTATGGAACATAGAATATAGGGTATGTCAGAGCTGGAAGAGGCTGTAGAGATGAGGTGGTTCGGACTTTTCATTCTATATTGTTGAACTGAATAATTCTGTTCCCCAGTCCCTTCCCTTGTCCCACTTGTATGGCTTTTCCCAATCTAGTACCTGGCAACGAGGGTCACCCCCTGATGGTAGGTATCCAAACTGGAGAAGAGATTCCAAGCTCCTTGTAGCTCTAGCTGTCTACAATCCTTCCAATGGCCACTGGTTTGTAGAAGACTCTTCAGAGCATCCAGAGATGTTCTATGGCCAAGAGGAACAAGTCAGTTAAGGAATCCTAAGATTTTGGAACTGGAATGAATATTAGAGTCACCAAGGGTTAGTCACTACCAGGCAGGGACTTTGGAGATTATTTAGTTTTGCTGTCATCTTAAATGGAGACCCAGACACAGTAATTTTCTTACTTAGGTTCCTAGTTGGTTCGTCAACAATCAATAATTAAGCGTCTACTACTACATTCAGGCATTGTACTGTGCTAGGGATACAATGAAAGGCAAAAGGTAGTCCAGGGACTGTCTCAAGGAGCTCACAGTCTAAAGAGGGAGACAACAGTCAAATAACCACATACAAACAAGATGTAGACACTGCAAATGGGAGATCACCAACAGAGGGAAGTCATTGATATTTATGAGGATTGGGAAAGACTTCTTGTAGAAGGTGGGATTTTTAGCTGGGACCTGAAGGAAGACTAGGTGGTAGAGATGAGGAAGGAGGGAATTCTAAGCCTGCAGGACAGCCAGTGAAAATGCTTTGAGTCTGAAGTTGGAATATCTTATTCAAGGAGCAGGATGGTGGCCAGTGTTAATGGACAGAAGAGTTTGTGAAGTTGAATAAGGCAACCAGAATGGTGAATGGGGAAAGGTTATAAAGGGTTTTGAATATCAAATGGAGAATTTTTAAATTTATTCCTGGAAGTGATAGGGAACCACTGGAATTTATTGAATGGGGGACAGGGAGTGACATGGTCAGACACGCGCTTTAGGTAGACCACTTTGACAGCTGAATGGAGAGTGGGCTGGAGTGGGGAGAGACCAGTGGCAGGAAGACCAACCAGCAGGCTATTGCAATAGTCCAGGCTTGAAATGACGAGGGCTAGCATCAGGGCGGTGGTGGTGTCAGAAGAGAGAAGAGGTCATAAGATAGACAAGGCCTTAGCAAAAAGATTAGCTGTGGGGAAGTGAGAGAGTAAGAAGTTAAGGACGCCACCTAGGTTACCTGGAGACTGGGAGACTCAAGAGGATAGTACAAATTGGAACACAGAAGCCCTACATGTAGGAAGGGTTAGACTTGGAATTTGAGTTTGGGGATTTCTGCTCCAAGTCCAGGGTTTTCTCCACTGCACCACAAAAGATCACTTGGTACCAACACTTCATTTTCCAATGCAAGAGTTGATGCAGAGAGCGGAAGAGACTTGGCCAAGATATATTACACAATGTGTCATGGGATCATAGATTTAAAGCTGGAGGGGACCTTAGAGCCATCTCATCCTGTCTCCTCATTTTAGGAGTGAGGTAACTGTGGCCCAGAAAGGTTACATAACCTGGGAAACTAACAAAGGGACAGGTAGAGAGTACTGTAGAGAACATTTAACTGATTAGAAAACTGAGACCCATATGAAGATGTGATTGGACCAAATTCACACAAGTGATGAGAAACAACAATAACTTTTGAACTTGGGTCCTCTGACTCCAAGTCCTAAGCCCTTTGTAAACTCCCATCTCTCTCTCCCTGCTTATCGATTATGCTCTTGCTTTCTCTTCCCTCCCCACCAGTGACTAAAATCTAATTCTAGAGGATCAATGAAATTTGAGATCTGGAAGAGAACAGTTTATTCTAGGTGAAAGAAGTCAATCTATAGATAATGAAATGTCAGAACTCTATGGAAATTTAGAACATAAAGTCTTAAGCATGGGAGGGGATTTAAACCTGGAAAATAAAAGGTCAGAATGGAAGTCATATAACCCACTCATGACTTCATAAAGGAGGCCACTAGGTCTCAAAGGGAAAGACTTTCCCAAAGTTACCTCGACAACGAGTGGGACCTAGAGGTCACAGCTTTCTACCAAACCACAAGCTGTGGCCCTTACCTCAGAGGGCTGGACATTGGCTCTGCCTCCTGGGATGTCCCATTTGTCTTGGGTGGATCAGTCAGGCCAAGTTCAAACATGTAGTGCACCTGAGTAAGGAGGCCCAGGAGGAGCTGTGGGTACAGGAACTGCATGGCCTCGGTGTATTCTCTGCAATATTGAATCTCATAGAGCGCATTCATGGCCTGCCAAGAAGAAGACAAGGGAAAGTAGATCTTAGGGTGAAGATTTCTCAGAAAAGCAGGGCAGATCTCTTCTTCAGTTTTTTCAGGTTTGTCCCTCCCTAGTCCCAGTCCTGTTCCCTTGTCCCAGGCTTAGAGCTAATATCTCACAATGGGCCACTGGATACATAATTAATTTGGAGTCCATCAAGTTGTTTTTCTAATATTTTGATAACTACATTTCAATATAATTTCCTTTGTATTTTATGCATTTGAAAGCATTATTCTGAGGAAGAGTTCCCAGGCTTCGCTAGCTATGGGGTCCATGACACCAAAAGGGTTCAGACCTCTTGCTCTAGGGCTCTGATCCAACAATAATGAGCATTTCTATAGTGCCTGTAAAGTTTCTGAAACTCTTCTCTCACAAAATCTTCTAAGGTAGATAGCACATGTATTATTAATCCCCTCTTACAGATGGAAAAACTGAAGCTTAGAGAAATTAAGGCATTTGCTCAATAATTCACCCAGAGCTAATAAATGGAAGAACCTCTGACTCCAAGGGCAGTGCTTTCCAATGCATCAGGCTATTTTCCAACTTTTAAGTCTGCAACGACTCTATTGGAAACACAGAGTGCTGGGTCATTAACTCCTAATCTGGGGATCTTCTCCCTGATTCAGGAGGCCATGTAGTTCAACCCCTTCATTTTACAAGTGAGGAAACTGAGGTCCAAAACAGTTGCCAAGGCCATATAGGTAGTGTCAAAAGTGAGAGTTGACTGCAAGCCCTTTGGTTCTGGCATTTTGTATATAAACTATCCCTTCTCCACCAAAGCTAATTAATCCTGGGTTGCCAGCAGGGTGGTTAAAGGCTCTGTCTTTGCTTTCTGGAGAAGATAAAGAAATACCAAATGGTCCCTTGCTTTGTATATGCTTGATTGCATGTATCTCTCCCATTAGATTGTAGCCTTTCTGAGGGAAGGGACTGTTTGTGGCTTCTTTAAGCATCCCCTGCAAATGCCTGGCACATAGGAGGTGTTTAATGAATGTTGATTAATAGACTGATTGGTGCCCATCGGGGGCTCGGGGGAGACTAAGGGGCCCATGAGAACTGCTACAGCTTACAGCTAGCGAATCCACATAGATGTTAGTGTTGTTGGTATTGGTGAATTCATTTACACTTGGCCGCTCATGAAGCTTAAGCAGCAGTCCCTTTACCACCTTGGGGGATATCATCCTCTCTGCTCCCATGGTCCTCCAAATGTTGATGATTTCACTGTCAAAAAACGCCAAGAATCAGGGGTTGGCAATAAATTATTTGAGTTGACTTGGCCCTCCACTTACATTGCTAACCCCAGCTACCTCCTCACTTGGGCCTTCAGACAGAGACATGTTCTAACCCTAAATTTATTCTAAACTCTCTGTCCCTTCTTCTGGGCTAAGGGAAAGTCTTTGAAGTGGAGAGCATTTTCCTGTATCTAATCTAAAGCTTTGAACTCAGATCTTTCTTATTCCAAGTCTAATCCTCTATATACTGTCACTAAATTAATGGATCACAGTATTTCAAGCCAGAAGAGACAGTGAGGGCATCTAATCTAGTTCTTTCATTTGAAAGATCCCAGAGCACTGGGATGGGACCAGAACATTTCCTAAACTTGGTACATGTGGCCCTGACTCTGTTTTTTTTTTTAATTACTCATAGATCAAATACAGAAAACCATAAGTGCCCACACAGGTCCATTTATCCCAACCCTCTCATTTTATAAATTAATAGAACTGAGGTTCAGAGAGGTCATGTGACCTGCCTAAGATCACACAGTTTCAAAATCGTATTTTGAGCTCAGTTTCTTTGATTTTAAATCCAACATACTCCTTTTCACTACACTATGTTGCCTTCAAAGTATTTGACCTTAGCCCTGTTGGGGCAGCTAGGTGGTGAAGTGGATAGAGCACCAGCGCAGGAGTCAGGAGGACCTGAGTTCAAATGTCACCTCAGACACTTGACACTCACTAGCTGTGTGACCTTGGTCAAATCACATAACCCCAACTGCCTCATCCAGGGTCATTTCCAGTCATTCTGAGGAATGTCTGGTTACTGGATTCTGATGGCTCTGGAGGAGAAGTGAGGCTGGTGACCTGCACAGCCCTCCCTCACTCGAAACAAAGTCAAGTCATTATTTCTCTGATGGCATGGTCTTCTTCGGCAAGGAAGGATGAACACACAAGTGTTATAACCCTGTTCTGTTAAATTCTGGACCTGTAATAGGTCTATGACTTTGGGACTAACCAACCCTATTTTGCCAAAGAGATACAATAACTTTCAATGATTTCCCAATGCCTACATCAGGGCACTTCCCGTCCCCCCAAACAATGGGTTGAAGTCTGCTCTTCAAATGCAAAAAGCTCAACATGGGAATTTGGGGGCTATCCCCTCAGTTATCCCTTCTTCCCACTATTCCCCATTGCTCAGTGACATCAAGGCTCTAAGATATAAATGGCAGCTCCTCACACTGATATAGTCCTAAATGTGTTTTTTATTACCCTTCTCCAATAAGGGTTAAGGGAACCCTTTCTTACCGGGTAATGTCCAAACTTTTTAGCTTGGCATTCCATGTTTTCCAGAACTAGTCACTCCCTACTCTTCCAGTTTTAGGGGCTACTACTTCCCATCTCCAACCCACAGTTCCAGCTAGAGCTTGTGTCCTTATTATCCCTCGAACATATACAGTTCAAGTGAGGTCACAGAGGGACAGACCCTTCCCCATAATTCCAGATCCAAATCAAGAGCTACTTTCTCCAGTCAACTTTCCCTGACCACTGAGTTCCTTATATTCACCTTCTCCCTTTAATTCTTGTCCTGTCATGATCCGGTCTGTACAAGCTACTTGGGTTTAGATCCTGGGTCTAACACTGGCAGTGTGACTTTGGGTAGCAAGTCATTCATCCTCTTTGGGAACAGACTTCCTCATCTGTAAATAAGGGTGATGGCCTAGCTGAACTTTAAGATTCCTTCCATATCTAGACAGATGAGCCCTAGATCTATAGCATCAGTTTTCCACAGCTTTCAAATGGGGCCAGTTACGCCTATACTCCTTACTTCACAGAGTAACTGAAAGCTATGCTCTAAAAAACTGGAAGCGATTATTAATATTATGGCACTTATAATATTATTATCATGGCGCAATTGAAATGGCCCCATATTACTGTCCTGCTTTAATCCTATCTTTTTTATCCTGCCTTATCTTCCTCACTAGACTGAAAGATCCTTGAGAGTCGGGGACTGTACATTATAATTCTCTGTTAATCGCCCTTAGCTTCTAGCAGAGGACTCTGGACAATGGAGTGGGAGGGGACATCATAGAATTGGGAAAGTGGAGGCTGGGAGGACTAAAGAAAACGATACCTTCCAACTGCTTTTCCTTTCATTAATAATTAATTAAATTTAATTATTAAATTAAATTAAAATTGATTAATTAATAATTCACTAAAAATCTCCTCTTTCTAGAACTTTTAAGGTTTTCAAAGCACTTTCTTTGCAACAAAAACCAAGGGGAAGGTGGCACAAGGATTATTGCCCCCATTTTGCAGATAGGTAAGCTGAGGGATAAGAGAGAGACAAGTGCCTTGCCAGGTCATACAAGTGTCCTGCTGGATAACTAGGCATCCTGATGGGATCCCACTATAGATTTCTGAATACTACTCCCATGCAAACTTAACTAACTCCACAGTCGTGCTGAGGTTTGGGGGTGGCTGGGATCCCTGAGATGCCCCATTGTACCGGTCCATTGGCAGAGAATGCTCCAGATAGCAGTTCACTAATTCCGGGGTGTGATATCTAGCTAGCATGGTGATGGACTTCAAAACTTTTTTCTTGACAATCACTGAATCAGAGGCAGTCAGGAGGCCATAGAGGCTCTGGCAGATGTCTGAAACCTGGGAGGAGGGAAAAATACAGATGAAAAAAGTAGTAGAGATACGGGAGAGAAAGACTGAAAAGACTTCACAGGATGGAAGGGGTTGAAGAGGTCCAAGACAGCAGGAGATTTTAAACATTGGTGGAGATTGGAGCAAATTAAATGGTTGGCCAGCATTTATGATTGTTCACTTGTTTCCAGTTGTGTCTGACTCTGTGACCCCATTTGGGGTTTTCTCGGCAAAGATATTGGAGTAGTTTCCCATTTACTTCTCCAGCTCATTTTTACAGAGGAAGAAACTGAGGAACTCAAGGGTAAGTGACTTGCCCAGGGTCCTATAGCTAGTAAGTGTCTGAGGCTAGTTTTGAACTCAGGTCTTCCTGACTTCCGACCCAGTGCTTTGTCCACTGTACCACCTACTTACATTTTGTAATAAGTGATTACTGCATGTCAGACACTAACTATGCTCACTGCTTACAAATATTATCTCATTTGATCCTCAGAACAGCTCTGTGAGGTGAGTGCTATTCTTTTTTATTAAAACTTATTTTATTTTTAACTTAGGAAATAAAGCAAGCATTTTTTAATGTAATATAATAAAAAAAGATGATTACACATGAAACTGCAAATCTGTTATGTACAATGATGATGGTGGGTACTCTTCATTTTCATTTTACAGATAACTAAAGGAAGCATAGGTCAAGTGACTTGTCTAGAGTCACACAGCTAATAGTCATTTGACTGTATTGCCTAGCTGCCTCTATGATAGCACTATGAGCAAAAGTAGGGAATTCAATTCAACAAGTATTTCATAAAATTTCAGAATTTAAGTCTTTGAAGGGACCTTAGTAACCATCTAAGTTACTATCTATCATCTTAGTTACCATCTGTCCAGTCCAAATATTAAAAAAATTTGGACTTTAATATACCAGTTGAGTGTGCATCCAGCCTTGCTTGAAGACCTCCTAAAAGAAAGAACCTACTAACCCCTGGGGCAACTCATTCCACATCTGGGCAGCTTTAATAATGATTAGGAAATGTTTTCTGATGTCAAAGCCTAATTTTGCCTCCTTTGTAACTAACCTGCACTGTCATTCCTGGTTCTGCCCTTTGGGATCAAACAGAACCCCCCTTTCCTATGGCAGCCCTTTAGATATTCAAAGGCAACTAACACATTCTCTCTAAATCTTCACTTTCTAAAATAAACATCCCTAGTTCCTTCAGACAGTCCTTTCCTGACATGAACTGAAAATCTTTTATCATCCTGCATTATCCAGAGCTTGGTGTGTGTGAGGCTGTGCTAGCTAGGCTCTAGAGACAGAAACACAAACATGTAAACAGTCTGTGCCCTCAGAGAACTTTCATTCTGTGTGGCATTAGGAATGAAAGGTGGGAACTATTCACATACAGCTATTAACTAATAGAAAGTACATACAAAGTAAATGTGAAGTAATTTCCAGGTTCTAACAGCAGGAGATGGAGGTATGAATGAGCAAAGGCCTCTTATAGGAGGTTGAACTCCAAGCAGCATTAAAAGAAACTAAAGATTCCCAAAATATGGAGGTGAGAAGGGAAAATATTTCAGGAAAGGGGAAGAACCCACTTGAAGGCATTATAGGACCACCATTAATAAAGGCTAGAACATTGAATACTCAACTTCTTCAACTACATGAGATTCCCTTTTTAATATAAAAAATTCGGGGGGGGGGGGTGGAGCCAAGATGGCATAGTGAGAGCAAGGACTCACCTAAGCTCTTGGACAAACTCCTTCGGATACCTCTGAAAGGAGAATCTGACCAAATTTTGGAGGTGCGGAATCCAGCGGGAGATAGACTGTGGTGGATTCAGAGCCCAGGACAGACTGGAAGGTCCACAGGAAAGATCTATTCCGCGGGAGTGAGCCCCCAGACACAGCCCAGTGTGTCCAGCTCAGCAGAGCAGAAGGGCCCTGGAAACCTGAGAGTGGCGGGCAGAACTGATGGAGTGGTGCCCAAGGGCAGGAGAGAAGACGAGCTGAGCCAGTGAGAGCCGCTGAGTGTCAGATATCAGTGCAGCAGCTCCTGAGACTTTCAGCCAGAAGATTAAACATTGGTAAGTCACCTACTTGAACTTCCAGGAGCCAGGATGGCAGAGTGATCAGTAAATGCTCTCTCCTCCCCACTTGATGATCGTGAAAGAACCATAAAATATTTCCCCAGAAAAATCCTGCATCAGCGGAAACAGCAGAGGGTGCCAAAAGTCTCATAACACCGGAAGCTAGGAAAATAGCTAAGGGGGATTCCTCCTACTGTGGCTGAGGCAAACTGGAAGGCCAGAGGACCCAGGGTGGAGAAAACTCACACTAGGACCTAGGCAAGCCTCAGTGCCTGGAGAGGATCCCCAGGAGGGGTAGGAATGCGTATTAGCATCTAGGCATGCCTCAGCTCTCCAGGGTAAACAGGAAGACAATAGGGAAGCTGGGTTCACAATCCCCTGAGCTTGCCTTTGCCTCAGTTCAGCTGAGAAGATTTCCTGTGGCCAGACCACTAATCCCCACACTTAACAAGCTTACTACAAGGCTGATCAGAGAAACACAAAACAAAAACGTGCTCTTAGCTTTTTCACACGTCAGCTCAACACCAAGTTCTGCACCTTCTAACTAAAAGAACCAGAAGCCACAAAACACAATCAACATCATGAATGGAAAAAAAGCAAAATATGTGTGAAAAAACCATAGAATCTTTCTATGGAGATAAGGACCAAAACACAAATACCAAAAAGGTAAGTGCTGAGACTGTACTTCCATCTGAAACTTCAGAAGGAACTATAAACTGCTCGCCTGCACATACAGCTCTTCTGGAACAGCTGAAGAAGGAAACAGAAGAAAAACTGGCCAATGATTGTAAAATTATAAAAAAAGAATTCACTGATGAGAACATCTCTTTGTAAAGAAAAATTGAACAAATGGAAAAAGAAGTACAAAAATTAACCAGAGAAAATAACTCCCTATTGTTGTTCAAATGGAAAAGGAAACACAAAGCCTAACTGGGAAAATTGGACAAATGGAAAATAAAGTACAAAAATTAACTGGAGAAAATAGCTCCTTAAAAGGAAAAATTGGACAGATGGAAAAGGAGATGCAAAAGTTAACTGAAGAAAATAATTTGATAAAGATTAGAATTGGGCAAGTAGAAACTAATAACTCAATGAGACAGCAAGAATCAGTCAAACAAAATATAAAGAATGAAAATACAGAAGAAAATGTAAAATACCTAATTGGAAAAACAACTGACATGAAAAATAGAGCCAGGAGAGAAAATTTAAGAATTATTGGCCTGCCAGAAAGCCATGATGGAAAAAAAAGAATCTGGACAATATCTTCCAGGAAATCATCAAGGAAAACTGCCCAGAAGTGCTAGATTCAGAGGACAAAATAATCATCAAAAGAATCCACCATCCACCTCCCAGAATGGATCCCAAACCCTAAACCCCAAGAAATATTGTTGTCAAATTCCAGAACTATCAAGTGAAGGAGAAAATACTACAGGCAGCCAGAAAGAAACAATTCAAATATCAAGGAGTTACAGTCAGGATCACACAGGACCTTGCAGCTTCTATATTAAAAGATCAAAGGAATTGGAATCCAATATTCCATAAGGCAAAGGAGTTGGAACTACAACCAAGAATCAACTACCCAGCAAAGTTCAGCATAACATTTCAGGCAAGGAGAAAGTCATTCAATGAAGTAAGGGATTTCCAGAGCTTGCTGACCAAAACGCCAGAACATAATAGACAATTTGATCTTCAAATGCAGGTCTCAAGAGAAACATAAAAAGGTAAACAGGGGGGAAAAAAAACAAAAAAAACTTGTTACTCAATTAGGGCAATGTATTTACCTCCCTATAAGGGAAGATGATACCTGTTAATCTTGAGAATTGTGCAGCTATTATGAAATATAAAAGCGATATATATACATAGAGGGAACAGGTATAAAGTAAATTATGTCATGTTAAAAATATGATTTAAGTATGAGAAGGGATTGTAACAGGAAGTTTGAAAAGGAGGAAGCAGAAAATGGTAAATTACATCACAGGAAAAAGTACAAAATTATAGTAGAGGGAAAGAGGGAAGTGAGATGAGCATTGTTTGAGAGGTACTCTCATCTCATTTGTTTAAAGGAGGGAACAACAAACTTAAGTAGATAATCCTAACTAGCTCTATAGGCAGTAGGAGGGGAAGGGGGAAGAAAGGGGAGGGAAGCTAAAAGAGAGGGAAGAAGCAAGAAGAGTAAAGGGGAGTAAAAGGGAGGGGGTCTAAAAGAAGTAAGGGAAGGCTTCAGGAGGAGGTGGTGAAAAGTGAATAGTACTGAGGAGGGGAAGGGAGACAGGAGAGCTAAAAGCACAAATGGTGGGAAAGAGGATGGAGGGAAATACGCAGATTGTAATCATAACTGTGAATGTAAATGGAATGAACTCTCCCATAAAACAGAGATGGATAGCAGAATGGATTAAAAGCCATAATCCAACAATACGTTGCTTACAAGAAACACATTTGAAACAGGGGAAAAACACAGGATAAAGGTCAAAGGTTGGAGCAGAATATATTGTACTTCAGCTGGTGTAAGAAAAGCAGGAGAAGCAATCCTAATCTAAGACAAAACAAAAGCAGAAATAGATATAATCAAAAGAGATAAGGATGGAGACTATATCCTGCTAAAAGGCACTATAGACAATGAAGCAATATCATTATTAAACATGTATGCTCCAAATGGTGTAGCATACAAATTCTTAGAGGAGAGGTTGGGGGAGTTGAAGGAAGAAATTGACAGCAAAACTAAACTAGTGGGGGACCTCAACCTCTCCCTCTCTGAACTAGATAAATCTAACCTCAAAATAAACAAGAAAGAGGTTAAGGAGAGAAATAAAACTCCAGATAAGGTAGATAGGATAGATCTCTGGAGAAAACTGAATGGGAATAGAAAGGAGTATACCTTTTTCTCAGCGGTACATGGAACATTTACAGGAATTGACCATGTACTCGGACATAGGGATCTCGCAGTCCAGCGCAGAAAGGCAGAAATGATGGGTGCATCCTTCTCAGATCATAATGCAATAGAAATTATATGTAATGGAAGGCCATGGAAAGATGAACCAGAAATCAATTGGAAACTACATAGTCTGGTCCTGAAGAGGGAGTGGGTTGAAGAGGAAATCATGGAGATGGTCAGTGGCTTCATTCAAGAGAGTGACAGTGGTGAGACATCCTACCAGATCTTGTGGGATGCTGCAGGGACAGTTTTTGGGGGAAATTTGTGTCTTTGAATGCCAACACAGATGGAGTGGAGAGGGAGGAGATTGATGACCTGGGCATGCAGCTGAAGGAGCTGGAAGGAGAGTGGATTGAGGATCCCCAGGTAAATGCCAAGCTGGAGATGCTGAAAAACAAAGGAGAGATTGATGGGATTGAAATTGGGAGAACTGTTGAATTGATGAATAGAATCAATGGTTAGTTTTATGAAAAAATTGGTAGAATTGATGAACCTTTGGTCAATTTGATTAAAAAAAGAAAGAAGAAAATCAAATTACTAATATTAAAAATGAAAGGGGTGAACTCACCTCCAATGAGGAGGAAATTAAAACAATAATTAGAAATTACTTTGCCCAACTTTATGCCCACAAATTTGATAAGGAGTATTTAAAAAAAGACAAACTGCCCAGATTAAAAGAAGAGGAAGTTGAATGCTTAAACAACCCCATCTCAGAAAAGAAATTGAACAAGCCATCAGTGAACTCCCTAGGAAAAAATCTCCAGGGCTAGATGGATTCACATGTGAATTCTATCAAACATTTAAAGAACAGTTAATTCCAACACTATACAAACTATTTTTGAAAATTGGGGAAAGAGTTCTCCCAAATTCTTTATACGATACAAATATGGTTTTGATACCTAAGCCAGGAAGAGATAAAACAGAGAAAGAAAATCATAGACCTAATGAATTTCTCTAATGAATATAGATGCAAAAATTTTTAATGAGATTTTAGCAAAACGAATACAGCATCTTATCACAAAAATAATACATTATGATCAGGTAGGATTCATACCAGGAATGCAGGGCTGGTTCAATATTAGGAAAACTATTAGCATTATTGATCATATCAACAACAAAACTAACAAAAACCACACAATTATCTCAATAGATGCAGAAAAAGCTTTCCACAAAATACAACACCCATTCCTATTAAAAACACTGGAGAACATAGGAATAAAGGGAACTTTCCATAAAATAATAAGCAGTATCTACCTAAAACTTTCAGCAAACATTATATGCAATGGGAATAAGCTAGATGCATTTACAATAAGGTCAGGGGTGAAACAAGGATGCCCGTTATCACCACTATTATTCAATGTGGTACTAGAAATGTTAGCTGTAGCAATTAGACAAGATAAAGAAATTGAAGGAATAAAAATAGCCAAAGAAGAAACTCAGTTATCACTCTTTGCAGATGATATGATGACATATTTACAGAATCCTGGAGATTCAAGTAAAAAACTACTTGAAATAATAAACAACTTTGGCAAAGTTGCAGGTTACAAAATGAACCCACACAAATCTTCTGCATTCCTATATATTAGCAACAAAGTCCAACAGCAAGAGATAGAAAGAGAAATCCCATTTAAAGCTAGGGTAGACACTATAACATATTTGGGAGTTTACCTGCCAAAACAAACCCAGGGATTATACGAACAAAATTACAAGGCACTTTTTGCACAAATAAAGTCAAATTTAAGTAAGTGGAAAAACATCAGTTGCTCATGGGTAGGTCAAGCTAATATAATAAAAATGACAATTCTACCTAAATTAATTTACTTATTTAGTGCCATAACAATTAAACTATCAGAAAATTATTTTCTAGATCTGGATAAAATGATATCAAAATTCATCTCAAAGAACAAAAGGTCCAGAATATCAAAGGGACTAATGAAAAGAAATGCTTGGGAAGGTGACCTAGCGCTACCAGACCTCAAATTGTACTATTAAGCAGCAATTACCAAAACTACTTGGTATTGGCTAAGAAACAGAAGGGTAGACAAGTGGAATAGACTTGGCATTCAAGACACAATAGGCAAGGAATATAGCAACCTCCTGTTTGATAAACCCAAGGACCCCAGCTTCTGGGATAAGAACTCACTGTTCCACAAAAATTGCTGGGAAAACTGGATAACAGTGTGGTGGAAACTAGGCATAGACCTATGACTGACAACGTACACAAGAATAAAGTCCAAATGGGTACAGGATCTAGGTATAAAGATTGATACCATGAACAAACTGGAGGAGCAAGGAATAGTGTATTTATTAGATTCATGGAGAAGGGAAGAAATTTTTTCTAAAGAAGAGATAGAAAGCATTATGAAATGCAAGATGCATAATTTTAATTACATTAAACTGAAAAGTTTTTGCAAACCAAACCAATGCAATCAAAATTCAGAGGGATGTTGTAAATTGGGAAAAATATTTTACAGCTAAGCTTGGGGGTAAAGGCCTCATTTCTAGAATATATAGAGAACTGACTCAAAGGTACAACCATTCAAGTCATTCCCCAATTGATAAATGGTCAAAGGACATGAACAGGCAATTTTCAGGGGAAGAAATTAAGGTATCTATAATCATATGAAAAAATGCTCTAAATACTTTAGATTAGAGAGATGCAAATAAAAGAACTCTGAGGTACCATATCACACCTATAAGATTGGCAAATATGACAGAACAAGAAAAGGATAAATGCCGGAGAAGATGTGGGAGAGTTGGAACACTAATTCATTGTTGGTGGAGCTGTGAACTCATCCATCCATTCTGGAAAGCGGTTTGGAACTATACCCAACGGGCTATAAAAATGTGCATACCCTTTGATCCAGCAATATCGCTGCTAGGACTGTATCCCCAAGAGATCATAAAAATGGGAAAGGGTCCCACATGTACAAAAATATTTATAGCAACACTCTTGGTAGTTGCCAAAAACTGGAAGTCAAGGGGATGCCCATCAGTTGGGGAGTGGTTGAATAAATAATGGTATATCAATGTAATGGAGTACTATTGCGCCATAAGAAGTGATGAACAGGAAGACTTCAGGGAGGCCAAGAAGGACTTATATGATCTTCTGCTGAGTGAGGGCAAAAGAACGAGGAGAACTTTGTGCACAGCAAGGACCACAGTGTGAGAGAGGTTTTTCCGATAGACTTGGAACTTTGTAATAATGCAAGAACTTAAAAAAAAATCCCAATGATTTTCTAAGGCAAAATGCCTTCCACACTTAGAGAAAGAACTATGGAATTCATTCGCAGAATGTAGCAGATCATGTGTGTGTGTGTGTGTGTGTGTGTGTGTTTGAGTATTATGTTTTGATTTGTTATATGATTTCTTCCATTTATTTTAGTTTGTCTACATAGCATGACTATAGTGAAAATGTATTCAAAAGGAAAGTATATGTAGAACCTATACAGAACTGTATGCTGTCTTGGGGAGGGAGGGGGGTACTGGGCATAGGTGTTGGGGGTTTAAAATCTTAGTTTTATGGTAGTGATTGTAGAACACTAAAAAATAAATAAATAAAATAAAAACAAAAGCAAAACAACCCAAAAAATTCAGAGATAGGTCTCTTCCCTCCCCCACTCCCCCATCACTGTCTTTGAATTTTTCTCATCTGCTGATTGAGAAAACATAGAGGAGGAAACAAGGTAGTGATGGATTCTGAAGTTCATGATGTTATAAGGGACTGATGAAAAGAACTGAGGATGGTTAGAGCAAGGAGAGGAGATGCCTTAATGGAGACATGATAGCTCACTTTAAATATTTCATGGGACCTTAGAGTAGGAAGGAAACCTAAAAGATTCTGTCAGATGGAAGAAGGATGGATGATGTGCTTCATGGGCTTAGAGGGCAGAATTAGAAGCAAGGTAGAAGTTACAAGGCTGAGAATTTAGTTTTGATATAAATATAACCCTTCTTCTCAAGGGCATCGCCATGGAAACTTGGTGGAGTGGGAATGTGTGTGTGCAGGTTCATCATGTTTTACTTAAGAGCTCCCCAGATTTCCAGGGGCTCTTGGCTTTGAGGAATGTACTTCTTCAAAGGAGCCACAGTTGGGCAGAGAACAAGGAGAAAAGGTTATATTAAGAGGCATAGGGTTCCTGTGTCCTTTGTCCCCAGATTGGAACACATCTGGAATATTGCTCACACACTGGATTATTATGCTCAGCTCTCTCCTTTCCATTCACACTGATAAGTTGAGGACAAGATAGAATGTAATGGGAGGTGTGCAAACAGGCTGGAAATTGTGCCACTTCAGGAGAGAACACTGGCAGAAACCAGTATGAGTTCGTTGAGGTTAGAGATTTTTTAAAACATTTAGTTACTGACAAGGCACTTAAAAAGTGCTTATTCCTCTTATTAGATAAGATGGGTACTGGATCTGTGATCTTAGTGATAAAGGAAATTCTTGGGTGAGGAAACTCCCTCTATCAAAACTTAAGAGAACTGACCAGAGGAGTGAGAGTCTTACTAAGAGACTTACCCAGTGGGACTCAAACCCAGGTCCTTCCTGTCTTCCAGACCAGCCCTGTGTCCACTAAATCTCACTGCTTTCTTACTTAATAGGAATTTGCTGAATTGAATTGGGAGATCTTGAACTGGCTTTGTGAGCTCAGGCAAAAGGAAATGGGGATGTTTAGTTTGGAGAAGACTAATAAGAGGCCTGCTCACTGTTTTCAGGCATTTGAGGGACTGTCATAGAGAAGAGGGATTCCACTGGGATCTATTCTATTGGGCCCCAGAGATAACTGGCAGAGAGGTAGATTTTGGCTTTATGCTGGAAGTGCTTCCTAATGATCATCGTTGTCCAAAAGACCAAGTCCTAGAAGAGTCATGGGGTCCTTGGCAGAAGCTAGACGACCACATATCAGGGATGTTCCAGACTACTCTTTTGAAAGTATCTTCTAGGTTGGAGCTTCCTCTACATGACTCCTCTACTGTTAATCTCATATCCGTGTCTATATCTTGACACGGGATGAATATCCGTAGCATGCAGTGAGTGACCTCAACTTAGTAGGACCTTAGGCAAATGATTTTTCACTTAAGTTGAACTGAATTTATAAGAGCTTTTTTATTAAGGACCTAAAGGACCTAAATCATAGATTAAGAATCAGAAGGAAGATTGGAAACTGAGAACCAGAGAATGAAAATGACTTATTCAGGGTCACACACATAATTAAGAACTAAGCTCAGAGTCTAGCTGAGTTCCCTCTGCATTCAAATCTAGTGCTCCTTCATTTCCTCAGAGCTAATAAAGAGAGTTTTAAATTGAATTTCAGAACCCAGGGATTTGCAAACGTTAAATCACTAGATAAATATTGTTATTATTATCTGGCTGGTGCCCTTCCTGCTTATTGGTCTGGTTTCCTCACATCTGTAATCAGAGAAGTAATTATGCTCAATAGAACTAAGAAGCATAGAGTATTACATTGAATTTCAGAGGATAGGTATTTTGTTATAAAGTAATTTTAATTTAAAGAAAATGAAGAAAACCTGGGCACAGTTGGTGAAAGGGGGAGGGGGAGAAGGATTGAATCTAGGCAGCTAGGTGGCATAGTGAATAACCCTCAGGACCAAGAGTTAAGAAGACCTGAGTTCAAATCTACCTTCGGACATACATACAAGCTTTATGATCCTAGGCAAATCACTGAACCTTTCCATGCCTCAGGTTTCCACAAGTGTAAAATAAAGTATAACAGTAAAGGAGTAACACCTACTTCATAAGGTTGTTGTAAGATGAAATGAGTGAACACACATAAAGAACTTTGTATCTGAAAGTGTTAGCTATTATCATCTGGGTTCATATCCTTCCTGCCAGGGGTCTGGTTTTCCCACATTTTCTCTGATTTCTCTGTTTCTGGAGCTTCTGTTTCCTTACATTATTTCAACATTTAGCCCTGTGCCTAGAACAAAGCAGGTGCATAATAAGTGCTAGTTTGACTACCTGTTCTCTTATAGTTTTTGATATTTGAGTGTTTTTCTCCCCAGTGGGACTGGAACCCACAAACTCTCCCAGGAAGTACACTCTTCTGCACCTCCTGCCTTGCTTTAACTTGTAGCTGAGTGTGGGACTGAGCCCATGTGAGCTCTTTGAGGGCAGAAACTGTTCCATTTTGGTCTTTGGATTCTACAAAACCTAGCACATAGTTGGCACTCATATAATGCTTGCTTATTGATTGGTACCAGGTCCAAAGTCAATGCTTAATAGGTTGGTAACTTCCACATTCCACTGAGGCAACAACACTTGACTTGAGCCTCTTGGAAAAGGCAGTGTAATGTCCTAGGACTTATTTTGATGAAGGTCGTTCACCTTGTAGATCCATCCAAAGGATGATAGGATTCAAAATGAGATGGGATCTTAGAGACACAAATTTCTCATTTTGCAGAAGAAGCCCAAAGGTGGAAAATGACTTGCCCAAGGTCACCACATAACAAGTAGCAGAGCTTGGATTTGAAATCAGGTCCTCTTGACTCTAAATCCAAATCCAGGGCCCTTTATGGTGTCACATCCTGCAATCTATCTCCCCCCCCCCCCATTCATTTGAGTACTTTGTTATTTAGGAAATGGACTGTGCCCCTTTCCTGGAGGAAGAAACTCTAGGCTCTTTGTCTCAGCTCTGACCTCTCTCATTCAATTCTTGCTCTTTCAAAGATTCATACCTCCTCCACCTGAGCTCCAAAATCTTCTAATATGGTAATAAGCATTTCTCCTGCACTTTCCGTTTTGTGATCCAGGGTACTCTCTAGACCCTCTATCACTGTCCAGATGAGATCTTGTATCTGAGGTGAAGAGAAATGCTTCACAAACTCCTAAAGACAAAAAGAGAAGAGCCACACTGTAGTCAATAACCCGTCTGCCCCTATGGGTGTTGATGCTTAGTCCCTCTAAAGTCTAAACTCTTTTCCTTTGGGTTTAACTCTGCCTCTTTTTACTAACTCCCTTATTCACCTTGCTCCTCTAAATGACTCCTGAAATTCCACCTTTTTCAATATGACTTCCTGAAATGATCATGTTTTATATTTGCAGGGCATTTTAAAATGGAGAAGAGTATTCATAGCCACATAGTTCCATAGCATTGTCTCATTTGATTTGCAAGGAAAGCAGAATAGAGAAAGATTATTCTTGTCTTATAGGTAAAGGAAATGGAGGCCTAGAGAAATGAATGACCAACCAAAGGTCAAAGTCCTAGAAGATGCTATCTAATAATAAAAGGGATAATACATTTACATTGTTCTATAGGGTTTGTGAAGTGATTTAGATATATTAACTCAGTTTATCCTCTCAACAATTCTGGGAGGTAGATACTATTACTGTCACCATGTTACAGATGAGGAAACCAAAGCTTGTGGAGGTTAAGTGATTTGCCTAGGGTCAGTATCTGAGGCTTGACTCAAACTAGTACAGCACCATATTCACAGCACCATGTAGCTGCCCTTTGTTTACATTTGAATTTAATATTTCCAATTCCTCACCTCCTACTCACTTCTCAATTCCTTGACTATCCAGTTTCTTATTCCACTGCTCAATTGGAAATGCTTTTTCAGTGTTCACCAGTGACTTCTCAATGACTAAATCCAATGACCTCTTCTCAGTCATGATCCTTCTTGATTTTTGTATAGTATTTGACACCAATGACCACTCCCTAGGTACTCTAACTTCCCTGAGTTTTCATGGAAACTGCCCTATTTTGATTCTCCTATCTTTCTGACTCTTCCTTCTCAGTCTTTTACTGATTTAACATTATTTTGCAGTCACTTTTTCTATATACCTTCTCTAGATGATCTTATCAGTACCCATGGGTTCAAATATCAATTCTCTGCAGGTAACTTACAAATAGACACATTCAGCCCTTATTTTGCTCCTGAACTCAAGTCCACCATCACCAAATGTCTGCTTGACATCTCCACTGGGTAGGTAACATTGAAATTTCAAATGTCATTATCCTTCTCCTCAAACTCAACTCTTTCTTTAACATCCTTATTTCTTTCAATTTTTCAAATTTTCAATTTCATCATCCTTCCAATCATCTAGATAGGAAACCTTGGAGTCATCCATGAGCCTTCACTCTCTCTCCATATACAACCAGTTGTGAAAGTCTTGTTGATTCTACCTTCATAGCATCTCTTCTATCTGTCCCCTTCTTTCCACTTACACAGTCACTGCCATGGTTTATCCTTTCTCATCATTTCTTAGCTGGACTATTAAAATAGAATCATTGAAGAGAATCCCAATTGGTCTCCTTGTATGTAATAATTAAAATCAAGCCTCTCTTTTCAAATCTATTCTCCATGAAACTGCCAAATAGATATTTTTAAAGTGCACATCTGACCATGTCACACCCCTCCTTAACAGGTTTCAGGGGCTTACTATTGCTTCTGAGAGAAAATACAAGCTCTTCTACATGGAAATGAAAGGGCTTCCTAATTTGGCTCTGACTTTTTCAAGCTGATCTCACAAAAATCTGTCTTCTAGCCAAAAGAGTTTGCTTGTTGCTTTCTGCACGTAGTATTCATTTCCTGTTGTTTGTTCATTTGTACAGACTGTTCCCTGTGCTTGGATTCCTCCCTTTCTTCACCAGCATGCCATGGAATGCCCATAATCCTTCAAGGCTTAGCTCAAGGGCAACCTCTTCCAAGAAGCCATTCACAACCCTCCCAGTTGTTGGTTATTTCTCCCCAACAAATTACTGAGACTTTACTTTGAATAGATTTTGTCTTTACTTCTCTGGACAGGTTTTATTTTCCCCCAGTGGAATGTAAGTTCTTGTAAGACCAGGGACTATTCACTCTTTGCCTTTGAATCCCCAGTGACCAGTCCAGTGCCTGGCAACCTACTAAGTGCTCCTAAGAAGCTTTTGGTAAATAGAATTGAAGGTCACATAAAAATCTGGTGTCAGGGCTGGAGTAAGAAACCAGCTCCCTTGACTCAGTGCAGGGATTGTTTTAGTGAACTATGTCTTATGACCAGTTAATATTAGGGTCTGTCTGGATGGTTAGATGGTAAGATGCTTAATATCTGGACACTCACTGATTAGACACAACAATTGTTTGTCCCAAAGCTAGGTAACACCATGGATAGAGTGCTGGGCCTGGAGTCAGGAAGACTTGAGTTCAAATCTGGCTTCAGACACTTACTAGTTGGGTAACAGTATCAGCAAGGACCCCAACATACACAGGTGGGCCTGCTGTACAGGTTCTTAGATCTGCTTTTCTAAAAGGAAAGCAACTTTTGAGGGGTCAACAATCACTTTAATCAAATGATAATCAAATATCATTCACTTAGTTCAGGGGAAAAAGTCAGCACCCTGAACTTCAGAGAAAATACAAACAGAGAAACAAAGATCAAGAGGCAGGGCTTCCAACTGTCTGATCATAAGCGATATGGACATCACATATTAACAGACAGATCCAACTGTCTGACCATTTCATACATACATAGTTACCAGAGAGAGAAGCACCAATATCTGGGTTTTTAAAGCTGGGGTCTCCCAAGTGGCTGCCCAGAGTCTCATTTGGCCATACAAACACTTTAAATAAATGACACCCAAAGTAAAACCTTAACTCAGGGTATTCATGCACTTTTCAGAGCCAGAGGGCATCACAACCCTTGAGAACTAGCGCATTAGAAATTAACAGAAGGAGTGGGCCTCCCCTAATCAAGCTTCCCTTAATGGCAGGCCTATCTTTAACCCTTGGTAATCCTTGATGAGTCACTTAATTTCTTTCTTTTCACTTCCTCCAACTGTAAAATGGGGATGACAACAGCACCTTCCTCTCTGAGTTATTGTGAGGATCAAATGAGATGTCCCTGGCACATTTTTGTTGTGTCACTTTTCAGTCCTGTCTGACTCTATATGACTCCATTTGGCAGTTTCTTGACCAAGATACTGGAGTGGTTTGCCATTTCTTCTACATAGTAATAAATGCTTGTTCCATTTCCCCTTCCACTAGTTCCTAGAACTGTTCATAGGGATATAGATTTAGAACTGTAAGGGACCTCAGGTATCACATTGCCTCTACACTTGGACATATTTGGAAGTCTGGGGGCCCAGAGGGATAGAACCACTTTCCCAGTGCCACACAGGTAGACAGCAGAATTGAGATCTAAAGTCAGTTCCTTAGACTCCAAAAATTCAGTGCTCTTTCCACTATAAGACATAACTCAATAATAATGATAGTACTACTGTTAAAAACAACTCTAAGCAGTAAAGGAGACAAACCTGAAATTGAACCTGAGGCCAGTCTCCCCAAGTTTTTCCCTACCTGCTAATAGATCTGTCAAACTACTATACCTGTTTGGTTTCTCTTAACTCAAGTGTGGGACTTTACAGAAATCCCTAATAAAAATGTACTTAATTGGATTTGAATCATCATTCAAGTTTGTGAGAACTTTCTGTATTCTAACTCTGGCATTCAATGTGTTATTGTAAAAAAAAAAAAAATGCTGGTGTTGGAGTTAGATGGCCTGGATTCAAATTCCAGTTGTATGACTTTTGACTTATATGGTCGGGGGCTTTTTTGTGCCCCTTTCTGGGTTTCAATTTCTTGATATGTAAAATTAGATCATTGGAATTATTTTGAAGTCCTCTCTCTCACTGCTCTAAATCTATGACACTGTGATCCCCTGAACTAGTCTTCCCTTCTCAATTTTGTGTTGTCTGCAAATTGGATAATCAAGTACCTTATTCTGATTTTTTTTCAGTCATTTTCAGTCATGTCTGACTCTTTGTGACCCCGTTAGGGATTTTCTTTGTAATGATAGTGGAGTGGATTTCCATTTCCTTCTCCAGCTCATTTTACAGATGAGGATACTGAAGCTAACAACAGCTAGTAAGTATCTGGGGCCTTACTTGAAATTAAGATGATAAATCTTCTTGACTCCAGGCCTGGCACTCTGTCCACTGTGCCACCTAGCTGCTCAAGTACCTTATTCCTTAATCCAAATCATTGAGAAAAACTTAAATATAACAGATATCAAGTTCTCCACTCAAACCTCGTGCCAAAGCTGTCATATCTCCATTAATGACTACTTTTTTGGTTTGGGCATAAACAGTTTTAAAACCTTCCTAGCTGTTAACCATCCAACCTACATCTTTATCCAGTTTTGTTCTCAGGGATTATATGACTATTAAATGCTTTCCTGAAACCTAGGCATACCATGCTATGTCTATAGAATTACACTCTTTTACCAGGCTAATAGTTCTGTCAGCAAAGACCATGACTTTTGGCTTACTTTAGAAAATGACTGCTTTTATAAACCACAGTATAACTGTGCCCATCAAAGAATTAATAGCATTTTACAGATGAGGAAAATAAAGCCAAGGGACATTAAGTGATTTCTCTAAGGTCACATAGGTAGTAAGTGATGAAAGTGAAATGGGATTTGAACCCAAATCCTGTCAGAAGACTCATTTTCCTGAGTTCAAGTCTGGCCCTAGATACTTTGATATTGTGCTGTTTTAAGCAAGGCATTTCACACCTCAGTTTCCTCATCTGTAAAATGATCTAAAGAAGGAAATAGCAAACCACTCCACTATGTTTGCCAAGAAAACCCCAAATGGGCTTACAAAGAACTGCACACAACTGACGTGACTGAATAACAAAAATCACTTCTGATTTTTAACCCAGTGTTCTTTGTATGTTACCCTTCACCCTTCTTTCTTCATTAATGCCTGCGAGAGATAAGGCTTCTACCTGATCTAGAAGAGATGGGAGTCTCCTAGAAGATACCAGCCAACCCCTCCCACTTCACCCTGCAAGTCCCTTGAGAGCTGTGACCTGAATAATGTGGGAGATGGGGTGGAAGACAACCTCTGGTATGGGCACTGGATCTAGCTCTTCATCTTGGATTTCTCCACGTCGCCCCACATTTTTGAAAAGATCAGGAGCTACCAAACCTGATGAAGAGAGATGATTGCAAATGGCTGCTGTTTCCTAAAAGACAACTCTGGGGGGATCTGGTTCTATTTCAGAATCAGAAATAGAGTAATTGTCAAGGTTGGATATAGTCAATGAGAGGCTAAGTTTGGGGATGTAGTTAGTATTAGGGTATGGTGGGGGAAGGGTGTGTATAGAGCGACATATGAAGTTAGAGTTGGGGTCAGATTTGAGTCAGGTTGTGTCAAGATGAGAATGTGTACAAAAGTGGGATGTGGTCAAGCTTCGGGATCTGGTCAAGGTCAGAGGACATGATCATGAATGAATTAATGTTAGAGCTGGATTGTGGTCAGGGTTGTAGTGAGTTCAAGTCTGGTTATATGGTAAGGGCCATGGTGTGGTCAAAGTTGGGGACAAGGTCAAGGCTGAGATGCCATGGTCAGGGGTTAGCTTTGTCAAGGCTGAGAAATATGGCTGACATGGAGGATGAGGTTGGGGATATTATGAGGCAAAATTATAGTAAGGCTAGAGTTGTGGAGGTGGGTCAGTGATAGGAATGTACTTAGATTTGGGGTGAGGTGAGGGTAGGGAGGTATTCAGTGATGGCAATATGGTCATTTCTGGGGTGAGGTCATGGTCACACAGTATGTTGTCACAGAGATTACTATTTACAGTTGGAATACAGTCATTGCTCAGGGTAGGGTCACTGTTGGGAGATGAGATTAGGGATTGTTCATAACTCCATAGAAGGAGGCATAGAGACAAAAGGATGAGTTAATAAATGAAAGGTACTGCCAGAGATCACCTTTCTGATAGAGGAGGACTCTGTAGAGAGCATTAATTGCTTCAAACACCAGTTGCTGTACATCTTTGTTTGGATCCAGACATAATATGCCCAACATACCCACAGCATGCCCATATCTTCCAAATTCCTCTGTGGTCTGGGAAGAGAAAATAAAGAAGAGAAACATGTCTGTGTAATTTCAAGCTACAGGGAACCTAAGCAATTATCTAACTCATCTTTTTCATTTTATAGATGAGGAAACTGAGGTTCAGAATTTGAATCCAGGTTTTGTGATGCTTTTTCCACAACTGACCTGCTACTTTCTGGGTAGGGAATGCCTAGAGCTATTTCTTTGTCCTGATTTTCCATCCTTCAAATGCACCTAAGCACCCTCACAGGACAAAATCAACAAACATCTACTAAGTGTTTCCTCTGTGTCAGGCATTGTGCCAAAGGCTGGGGATCCAAGTACCAGCAAAAAGACAGTGTCTGTCCCCAGGGAGCTTACATTCTGATGACAGAAGATAACACATGAAATGGACTTGAAAACCAAGGAATGAGGGAATGGAGGGAAGAGGTACCTAAGCAAGGGCTTGGAGGTAGAAGCAGCCCATGGAGAGGAAAGAATGATGACTGGCTAGAGCCTCCCTCCCAGTGGAAGGTCTAGAAGGAACTACAGGGGTGGAGGGATGTACTAGGGTGAGAAGACATCTGAAGCATGGCAGAGAAGCCCAGAAAGTAAGCAGAACCAGAAAAGGAATGAAGGATGCCTAGGTTGGCCCATTCCTTAAATGGAGGTCTTTAGAAGAACTCGCCAGTAGGAGATGGTGGTTACTTGGAGAGAAGAATGTTCCATAATTCTCCCAAAGAGAGTTTCTACAGGGTCTTGTGTTTTTAATACATTGACTGAAAGGTCATTACAAGTCATTACAAATTTCTTCTACGTTTCATGATTACCAAATTGGAAAGAAAGGAGCATATTCACTTGGGTAAGATAGAACAAAAATGCAGTGTTTAAAAAAAACTCTCCTCTAACAAAGTGTCTCCCATGTAGATATTAGAATAAGATAAAGATCCTTGAGAAAAGCAAACCCAGAAATAACTTTGTTTAATGATTCTGATTATGAATATTCAAGTAATTTTAATTCAATGAGCAATTTTTAAACACTTTCATATATGGTAGATGCTGGGGATAAAAAGATAAAAGTAGGTATCTTCTTTCCCCAAGGAATTTACATTGTACTGTCGGAGCAGGGTGAGAACTTGCATTTTTAAGGGATGTAAATAGTTATGTGTTTACATACATAATATATAGCTGTATGTCTATTTATGTCTATATGACATGTATTATATATGCATGAATGCATATACTGAACACAGTAATTTTAGGGAGTTAGGTAACATACTAGCAATTGAGGCATAAAATAGGGAGATTTAAGATGCTGGCTATGGTGTAAAGTACAAAAAGAAGAAGGGTTTCCTCTAGATAGAGGGCAGACATCAATGGATGAAAATCTGTAGGATTTTCATAAACTAATAAGATGAGAGTGCCAGTGGAGTAATCTCTATGTTCAAATCTATCTCTGGGTTTAGCCAAGATACAGCCAATCCTTAGAGTGTTGATACCTATTTTCAGTTTTTCAAGAGGTAGTATTATGTAACCTTTCTTCAAGAGGGTATACAAAGGCAGAGCAGGTAATGGTTGCCCCTCCCAAGACAGAAGCCAAGTCAAAGTTTCTCAAGGGTGAGAAGGCAGTGACGAAGGATACCCATAGCCTCCAATAGATGAAAATCCAAATATCTCCCACTGTCTGCCAATCCAAGACACTTTAGGTTTAAAAACAGTCCAAGTAACCTCAGAAAAGTCCCCTGAGGATAACAGGCTTGATCACTATGCTATCATCAAGTTTCTTTCGACCACTGAGTCTGTGGTGAAGAAGTTCAAACACCCATCCCCCTGGTTAATCTTTATGAATGTTAAGGTCAACAAACATCAGATCAAGCAGGCTGCAAAGGAATGGTATGAAATCAGTTTGATCAAAGTCAACACAGTGATCTGGCCAGATGGAGAGGAAGCCCTAAAGCTTTGGATGTTGTCAACTCCAAATTTTCCAGCTAGCCTGCTCTATAAACAATGTGAGGGGGAGAGAGAGAGAGGGGGGGAGAGAGAGAGAGAGAGAGAGAGAGAGAGAGAGAGAGAGAGAGAGAGAGAGAGAGAGAGAGAAAGAGGTGGGGGAGGGGGTGCAAAAGAATGGCATAGTGGGAAGAACAATAAATTTAGAGTTAGAGGACCTGGAGTTGGAAACCTTCTGCTGCCAATACCTACCCCCACTGTTCCCTCCAAGCATGGTATTGTAATGTTGCTAATGAAGCTATGACGCTTATGAATCAAGTTAGTAAGCATGAAATCTCCCTTTTTAGGGATAATTATGGGCAGACCCATCCTCTCCTTCAAATGTCCTGACAGTAGATGGAGATTAGGACTGCCTTATTTTCTAGGGCTCTTTTTAGACTACAGTCTAAAATGTGGAAGAGCTCACTTACATATCACCATGAGCAGTAGGGAGGGTTGCAGTAAGGTGGGGTTGGGGGAAGAGTCAGGTGATGGTAGAACTCACATCCAGGAAGGTTTTCTGGGCCACAAACTTAAGGATAGTGATGCAGCTCCTCACTGCCCGTTTCCGTTCGTGATCCTTCTCTGCAACCATCCAGGTGTACATTTCCTGAGGGAGAATAAAGGAGCACATAGCACAGACCCCTTGGGACCAATGGTACATCTATGAAGGGATACTGGCATCTACTCCACTATGCTACAGGTTTTTTAAGGGTAATTCCAGGACTTTTGCCACCATTCAACTCACATGCGTTTGCATCTATGTGAAAGAAAAAAAATTAGATATGTGGTATAACAGCACAAACTATGGGCTGCAACTGGGTTTTACACAAACTGTACCTGGAGGAAAAAATGTAGCCTACATAGGGATAATGTGGAGGAAAGTTCTATACGTATAGGTATAAAGGATGTTATTATTCCCAATTCTGTTTTGTCCATGTCCTCAGTCCTAGGAATTGGAGCAGGCTTTGAGACTCCAGAGATCAACACAAGACAGAATAGAATCACATGAAAGATCAGATGATTAAGACTATAAGAGCTTTATCATATTTAAGGAAAGGAGTGATCTCTTTTGCTTAGAGGAGTCAAGGAAAACTTCCTGGCAGAGGTGACATTAAGTGCTAGTCCTTGAAAGATGGGTAGTATGTATCTAAGTAAATGGAGAAGAGAAATCATTTGACATATTTTATCACTGAGAACTGAGAATCACTTGTGCACTGGGGAATGTTGAATCCTAGATTAGATATTGAAGGGGGTACCGTTCCCTTTCGTGTGTGCTGAGCCTGGCCCTCAGGAGGACACTGGTGGTAAAATTGCTAGAGATGATCCATAAAGCCAGAGTTCTTCAAGTTTTGTTCTTCTTGTCCATACTGACTTCCTTCCCGCTTTTATCTTATCATTCATTATAGCAACAAACCCAACACTATCTTTAATTCGGGGTTAATAATCTTACGTAAATGAGAAAAATAACTATGAGGAATAAAATTGTGATTCTGATGATGGCAGTGAAGATGATGAGAATGGTAGTAATGGTGAATGACATCATAGTGATGATAAAGATTGTGACAATGATGCTGATGTAGTTGATGGGAATGCAATGAGTGATCGTGATCCTGGCGATGGTGAGGGGATTACAATGGTAAGAGTAATGGTAATAGTGATGGTGATGATGCTGATGGAGATACAGTGTGGTGATGGTGATACTGATGATGGTGATGGGAATGCAGTGATGACAATGATGATAGTGATGGTGGTGATGGGAATGGAATGGTAATGATGGTGGTCGATGGTGATTAAAATGGTGGTGATGGGAATACAGTGATGGCAATGATGATGCTCATGATGGTGATGGGAATATAATGGTAACAATAGTGATTCTGTTGGTGATGGGAATAGCAATAACAGTGATGTTGCCGATGGTGACAGTGATAATTTAGATGAAGATGTTGATTAGAGAGTGGTATTAATGATGAAAATTACAATGATAATTGATGAGTATTTGTTGATAGTGGTGATGGTGATAATTCATTAATTTCATAATACATACATCCCATATAATTTTCTTAATTCCTATTGTTTTAGTCTTTGTGCATTTAGCATCCACTCCTTCTGGATATTTTCATCTCATACTGGAACTATACTTTGCCAGCTTCTCTTTCATCTCCCTAACACCTCCCTTCCTTTCTCCTCGTAAAAATAGACTTCCCACAGACTATGGATCTCAGCCCTCTTCTATGTCTTCTTTGTTCTTTATAACCCTTTTCTGCTAAAGGTGATAGCTTCAATGATAACCTTTATGTGCATGACTACCAAAGGCATGTTTGCAATCATGACCTCAATCCTAAATTCCATACCCATGTTTGAATGTGTGCTAGAAATTTATATCTTCATTTGCTACTGGCACATCAAACTCACTACATATGAAACACAAAAAAATCCCTTTACTACTTGAACTCGATCTTCTTCCTGACCTTAAGACCTAAGTTAATGTTCAGGTTCTCCCAATGTAACTATGGTCACACTAAGTCATTTTCCCTATGCAGGTTTTAGTTTCTTTCTCTGAAAACGAGAAATTGCACTAGACAGAATGTTAGAGCCCCTCCACAATAGCATACACAGTAGCATTCTGAATTTTAGGATCTTTCTAGTTCTGACATTCCATGTTTTCAGTACTCATATCTTATACTCCAAAGTTCCTATTAAAGCTACCTTCCTATGTACTATATTTTAAGATCATTTTGGCTTTTACTAAATATGTTTGGCATTTAAATTGTTCCTTTCAGCTCTTATACTTCCTGGTATGTTCTAAGGGACTTTTAAAAAGCTACAATGTCTACATCCTCACTTTACATCCCACTCAAAACACAATGGTAATATAACATAGAATAACTTTGTGTTCTATCTGCAGTCACACTCTCATCCCAAAAAAGAATAAAAAGTTTATTAAGCATTTAATATGCACCAAGAGCAGATGATACAATGCTTAAAAGATCAAGATACAGTCTTCCACCCTCATGGGTTCAGTGGATGGTATTCCATATAAACCCATTTCCCTCTGACTCCCACCAAAACCTGGGTCACCTCTAGTATGAAGTGAAGATCTTCTGGATTGTGATTTTCTGAGATTAAGCTCTGAAGAAGTCTGTCTAAGGTGCACATAGTGTCCATGTAGAGTACCTAGAAGGGATGAAATATGAATCAAAGAGGTAAGGGAGTGCTCACTTGGACAAAATGTGGCCTTGATCAGGGTCTCAGGTGGACAAGGACTAAGGGGTCAGGGTTAACTTGAGTCAAATACAGGCACACCCCTTGGTTTTGCTGCTTTGTGTTTTGGCCATATATTTATGGTCTAGTGTCTGCCATTCGGACAATGCTTATTCTGGTCTTTCCCACTTAGGGGCCATTTTCAGAATATCCAATGAGGGCAGTGAGAAGCAGTCATTGCTTAGGTTTCTTTTTGGTATGGTATTGTGTAACTTGTGTTTGACATTACAGGTTCAGTGATAGCTTTGTTCGTGAGAACACAGGCAGAGTCTTTCCCTCTTTCTTAGGGTGTTTTTGTTCCAAAAGTGTTTGGACTCTGATGAAGGTGAAGACAAGCCTTCTAATGCTGGACAGTTGGCCAATTACCTCTTCTGAAGCATAGCACCAAGCCTAACAACATGTGAAAGTGTCACCTATGAATAATCTGGGAATTTTTATAGCATTTTTTTACTCTTTAGAACAGCTTCAGACTCATTCATTCATAAATTGTTTCCAAATATAAATTTATCTCCAAGTTTTAACTTCTTTTCTATCTTATCTGCTCAGAAGACAAGACTTAGCAGAACTCTGCATGTATTTTATATAAACTGGGAGATACAGTTTGGGGGCCATAAACACATAAAAGAAAGAGACCTTCCTCCTTTCCCTCTTTGCACCAATGCTATTATTGTCTGACTGAGGACTGAATTGGCATCAAGTCAGCCCACAATGGTTCTCATTGGCTGTAACACCAAGAGAGACAGCCACGATGAAGGACAACATCCATGATCTCTTCCCTCTCCATATCCTTCCCTGATTTAAAACATGAAGGTAGTGCTGGGAAGCAGTCTGAAAATGGAGACTATCCAGTGGTGGTTTGAAAACGCTAGACCAGCAAGAAGACATTACTGCTGCTTGGCGGCATGACCTCACTACCACCTTGTAAAGAACTGTGGGTAGGCTTCCAGATGGGCCCTGGGTGTATCTCCCAATGGACCAGTCTCAATGTGGATCAATTGCCAAAACTGATGCAGTTTTTTTACTTTCATTATACCTTGCCTTACCACCCTCTGGTCATCAGTGAAGACATCCCTAAGGGAAGGTGTGGGAAGAGGGAAGAGCAGATTCAGTATAGATAGAAGGTTGTCAACAGAGAGAACAACCCTCGGTAATGGAGAACAGCTGGTGAGATTACCTGTATGTTAGGAGGGTCTGCTAGTAGACAGGTGTGCCTCTCCAGAAACTCTAACAGGGGCAGTTTATACACACTTTGGCAGCAAGTGAAGAGGATCTTGGATTTCTTTTCATAGTTCAGTGGTGGTCTCAATTTGCTGTGACATTATCAAAAAAAGAGAAGAATGTTAGCACAATTTGAGGTACAATAAATTTTTTTATATGTTTGGACTAAACAGAATCTGAGAGTTTTGTGCTCTAGCCCTGAGCACATCAAAGAATGTGTTTTACCATATTATCATACCAACAACCACCAAAAGAGGAGTCAAAAGTGTTGGGGGAAACATAAAAATTTCAAAAGGGAAAAAATTCAATTAAAAACTTGGAACCCAAACAAAACAATCAATAGAGGTTTCTAAAATTAGAAGGGAGAATGAGTTACTGGCTAGGGACATGCTACAGGCCACCCCTGGCCTCTCATTTACACCTCTCCAATGTATCACTCCTCCCCCTTACATAGTGTGTTATTCTTATCCCTATTGATATCCAATCACAATACTAGCCTTCCTGTTTCATGAGTCTGAGAAATATGCCTTTACTAAACTTTGCACACAGTTTGGTGAGCCCTGACCATATTTATTTCACTGGGAATCACTTTGAGAAGGATTGAAAGAGCCTACCAAAGTCCTGTGAGGGCGCACATGACCTGCTGTCGAGTTGTAGTACAAAGAGTGTCCTGGGGTTCCTTATTCATCAGCACCTGCAAGTCCCCAAAACGAAGGATTAATCATAGGGTTAAGATCTCTAAGTACCCTGTACACTAGTGAGCCAAGTACTCACTTATCCTCAAACACAGATTTCCTCTCTCATTCCTTCTTCCCACCCCATCCCAGCCACGGTGAAGACTGCCCCTCCTTCCTCAAAACCTCCCGAGAGAGTTCTGAACGTTTCCTGTCTTTCAGGAGGGTTCTGTCCTGGGTAAGTGGGCATGTCTATTCCCCACTGATGTTCTCCATCCTCAAGGTCTATTCCTACCAAATGATCCTCAGAGCAATCCCCTGTAAAATCAATATGCCCTGAGATCATCAAACTGAAAAAGCCAGAGCTCAGTTAGGTAGAGGATAGGAAAGGGGGGAGAATTCAAATTCATATGCCACAGACATTTATGAAGTACCTAGTGTGTGCTAAGTAGATAAGGCACAGTTCCTGGCCTCCTGATTGTCAGGAATCAGGATATAGGATCATAGATCCTGGAACAGACCTGCAAAACCATCTCGTTCAACCTCCCATTTTACAGATGAGAAGATTGAGACATCCTAGGGAAAATTCTTGTTTAGGTATGAGACTCTTTGCAAAGAGGTTACAAAGCTTCCCTCTTAGCAGCCTAGCTCTTATTGGGTCATCACTAGGGGCAAGACATTGTTTCAGGAAGGGAAAGTGGTCCTGGTCTGAGAGTGGTGCTGAGTCTTAGATGAGTGATGGGGAAAATGTGTGTGTATGAAGTATAAGTGTGTGTCAGATGTCAAGCTATATGTACTATACCTAGAAGGGTTTTAAAAATCAGAGAGTGAGAAACAGCCTCAGAGGGCATCTGATGAAACCTATACTTGTAACAGGAATCCCTTCTGTAACATTTTT
The DNA here is from genome assembly GCA_023548195.1 of Bettongia penicillata ogilbyi. Taxonomy (NCBI): domain Eukaryota; kingdom Metazoa; phylum Chordata; class Mammalia; order Diprotodontia; family Potoroidae; genus Bettongia; species Bettongia penicillata. The sequence goes on along the minus strand of JAJHZJ010000426.1, from coordinate 11,220,265 downwards.
GTTAAGTGGTCCTACAGAAATTCTAGTTGACATCTAGCCTCTGATGAAAGCTTCCAGCAATGGAATGATTACTGTCTTTATCAAAGATATTTTCCTTAATACATTAGGACTTCTAGGACAAGGCATTCAGACCCAGAAATGTCTTTTGATTCCATTTGTGCTTCCCAGTGTTAACTGGATCTTTGAGGTACACTTTGTAGGAATGGGTGAATTTTGAGTTTGAGAACTATGGTTGTCTAGGTATATAATTATTAGTAGAAAAACAAAATAGTTGGGGTGGCAGTCTATGTGAGGAGTGCTAGTGTATGTTTAGAAAGATCAGGTTTTCATAATTCTCAATCGTATTGGAAGCTAACCCTGTGAAAGATGCAAATACCATAGGTTAGTGGTAAGGGTGATAGATTTGGAGTCAGAGAACTTAGGTTTACATTTCAGCTGTCCTACTTAGGACATAGATTTATCATTTAGAACATGAAGGGGTTGGACTCAATGTGTTCTATGGTCTCTTCCAATTCTAAACACTCTGATCCTTTGTCACTGCACACATTTATATAAGTTCAGGGGACCGATCCCTTCCCCACTCAAAGGAACCTGTGTCCTAGTTTTCCCAGTCCCATGTTGATCTTCGATCTTCCTCCATACCCTTTCACTTACCAGTAGGCTCTCAATGAGCTCAGTCACCTGAGTGAACTCGTAACTGTGGGCCCCATCATTCCTGCTGATGGCCCCCACCAGCAATTGGGTGGCCTCTAGGAAACTTTGTTTGAGGTTGTCATCCTGGTAACCCCAAGAGAAGGAGACATGGAACGTTAAGTCAGAGAGTGTGTGAGTATGAATAGGTATCCATTTGCTCCCTATCAGAGCCATGCTTAATGTGTGTCAGGACAAGGGGTCATGTCTCTGGGATACTGGGAGTCCCAGGGACTCTTTGCACCCTAGGCCATTTTTAGTTAGTAGGGCCCTCTATAATTTGTATCCGAATTTGTTTTTCTGCAGATGAGCTTTGGAAGGGATCCTAACTTCTACTCATCTCCATTATATTGTTGCATTATGTTCACATAGGAATTCCAAGATAGGCCACTTCCTTCCCTTTTCTCTATCCTGGTTTCTGTTACTGATATGAATCCCAGGAATGCTTGGACTCTAGCATCCTCAACAGTTTGCCAAAGTTTCATCTCTCTGTCCCTTCCTCAAAACCATCTTCCTCTCCAGCATGACTAGTCCACTCAATATGTCCTAAGATATACCATCTTCTCCACCAGATTGTTCCACTCAAAATCTTCCAACAGCTTCATTTTCAACCAAGACTGATTGAGTTACTCTGCCTCTACCATGAACCCTCTTCTGCTTCTAGACTGATTCTGTTATTGTCCCCTCCAAACACACCTTTTTCCAGTCCAAGTGTAGTACTCACTGGTGCTCAACAATCCTTTCTCTTTTCCAGTCAGATTGTTCTATTTACTGTCCCTGAGAATGCACCTTCCTATCAAGCCAGAATGATTTGGTCTGCTCATTGTTCCTTCTATGGATCTCTATAGCTAGATAGGTCTATGTTTTGTTTCTCAATTTTTGCCATACCCATCAGCCAGATGTTCTCCAACATGCAATTTCATCACCAGTCAGATTATTCCACCCACTTTTCCCCAACAGTCACACAACTCTTCAACTTGACTGGTCTACTTATCTCCCAAAATACACTTTACTTCATAGCCAGTTGGGTACATTGATGGTGTCCCTTACCTCTTCTCTCATCACAGAATTGCACTAACTGTTCCCCAACAGTGTATCTTCCTGTCTAGTTAGACGTGTCTAGTCTCTGTACAGAAACCATACATCCTTCTACCCATCCAGTCAATCAAAAGCTATATATTCAGTGTTAAATCTGTGACAAGACTAGGAATACAATAAAAGGTAAAAGAATCCCTATCGTCCCTCTCCCCTACAAAAACCTCACATTCTAAATGGGGAGACATCAGGAAAGTCAGTGGGAACACGTAAGCTATATACAAAATAGATGGAAGGAACCTCTAAGGGAAAGACACTAGTAGCTAGAGTGAGGAAGGGGGACTAGGAAAAGCCAGATGGATTCAGTTACTCATGAATTCCCTGTATACATTCTCTCTTCTCTATTCAGACTTGTCCTTTGTTCTTGTGGCATTTTTAAAAGATAACCTTTAACCCCTAAATCATCTCCTAGATGCAAGATACTCCTAATTATAAAGTGTAGCCCCAAGTGAGTGTTAACTTTTCCTCCACCTATTGCATACGGTACTACATGCTTTAAAGTCTGGAGCTCGGCTCTAGAAAAGTGAAATTAAGTAAAAACAATTCAGGCCAATAATGCATTTAATCATAATACTATTTTTTTGCCATTTGCTCAGTTTGGATTATCTCCTGAGCTTTGAGAAGTTTCTTGTCCAAACTTCCAAGGGGCGGTTGCGGTTTAGATTATACCCACCTGTGCAAAGCCTTGGGTTCTTGCACTCTGGGAAATTTATGGACAAGAAGTGTCACAGACTCCAACCAATACCCCCAAAACAGTTCAGTATATATACAAAGTTAGCCAAGGGGTGAATCAGACCTTCCATCTTCCTTTTCACACTCCTTCCCTTTTTAAATTTAATTCTAATTCTTAAAGATTCCAAAGGATAGATCTGAGAGCAGAAGTAACAGATAATACCTTGTTTCCCCACCAATCATTCCCTTAGAATCCGTGGGAAGCAATAAAACTAGTGAAACATCACGAGCCCTCATCAGAGAAGAGACATATTGCAGGGAAATATGGGGAGCCCTTTCTTGCTACTGCTTCTCACCAACTGATCTAAGGATGCTGACACTGTGTGATACAGATACTGAATATGGGACTTGATTTACAGCCTCACAGTGCGATGCAAATTTCCCAGAAATGCCTAGAAAAATTGTAGTACCTCGTATCAAAATTGTAGTACCTTTCACCAAAGGTCTTTGTGGTCTCAGCTGGCTTTAAAAAATAGCCTTAAATAAATCTCATGAGGATACCTAAGTTTCGTTCCAGGGCAATCTTTCATAGTTTTTCTGGGCTGGCACATGGATGATCCAGATAACCATCCATTTAGGAGACATATGCTATTAAGTGGTGAGGGAAAGGCAAGAGAGATTGATTGCCTCTCTAAATTCCAAAAGTTAAGTCCTCTGGACCTACAACATCAAATCATTGGTTCCTTTATATGAACCTTCCTCTCTACATAAATTGGCCCACTGACTAACTGTTCCCTGCAGGCACCTCCTTTCTAGCCACACTATTCTATTCACTTACCCCTAAATATGTACTCTTCTTCACCATGTTCCATTCACTGTCCAATATCTAAAACCTCCTTATCCAATCAGACTGGTCCATACATTGTGTCTAGCTGTGTACCTTCTGTTTAATCCAGGCTCAGCTATTCGTTGTCCCCCAATAATGCACTGTCCTTTCTAGACAGCACAATACGCTCACTTTCTCCCAACTCTCAATATTCCTTTCCAGTCAGACTGGCTTATCCTCTAGCAAATAGCCTCCTCTTCAGCCAAATCGGTCCCCTCACTCTCCCCAAATATGCATCCTGCTCTAGAGCTAAACTGATCCACTCAATTTCCCCCAAATTAAATTCATCCTCTGCAGTCAAACATATCCACTCATCCTCCCCCAGCTTTGAAGTTTTTCTCTTGCCCGACAAGTCCACTTGTTGTGTTGCAAGATGCACCCTCCTCTTCAGACAGTGTTCCTATTGTTACCTCACATGTTCTTTCTTCAGTCAAATCAGTCTTCCTCACTGTCTTGCTGAAGTAAATGCTCCTCTTCAGTCAGACTGGTCTACTCATTGTTTTCTAACACATATCTTTCTTTCTTTTTCCTTAAAAACACACATCTCCTGTTATAGTGGTCCATTTACTGTCCCTAACACATAGCATCCTTCCAGTGGACTAGTACACTCACTCATTGTCCTTTGAATGAATCCTCCTTTGCCATTTGACTCACTATTTGTCCCAGACATGTACTTTTTTTTCCTGAATGATTCTCTCACTCTTCATCCAAATGTATCCATCTTTCCAGTAAGGCATGTATAATCACTGTTGTCTACCATGTACCCCAATCCTTCCCCCCTCCAGCCCATCTTAACTGGTCTCCTACTAATCAGCACCAATTCTGATTACCGTGGTCCACTTACTTTGCTCCTATTTAGCCAAACTGACCTCTTTACTATTGCCAAATAAAGACATTATAGCTAGACCACCTCCCAACTTGAATCCTCTTCTTCTGAAGACAACGTGGCTTAGTCATCTCCTTTAAAAATGTATTATTACTTCATTTAACATGTTGAGTTTGAAATGCTTATAGGGCATCCAGGAAGAGAAATTCAGCAGGAGTTGATGATACTCCTAATCCTAGCCTAGAATTCAGGAGATGGATTAGATCAGGAGTAGATATAGAGGTATGGGTATTGTCTACAAAGAGCTAACACTTGAAACTATGGGAGCTGAAGAAATCTCCAAGAGAGATGAGTAGAGAATGGAAAGGAGGCTAGTAGTAGTGAGTGCAGAAAATAGTATGTTAATAGGGAAAGTGATGGATGCTCATCCAACCAAGGGGCTTTGCAAAGGATACAGACAGGAAAGATGAGAAGTGAGACAACTGCATGGAGAAAGGGGAATGCTTATGAGCATATCAAAAGTTGCAGAGAGGTCAAGGAGGTTGAAGACCGAGAACTTAAGAGGTCATTGGGAAATTGAAGAGAACAATATCAGTCAAGTGATGGAGTTCAAGGACAGATTGTAAGAGGTTGAGGGGGTCCTGAAGATGGAAAGCAAACATGTACAACACTTTCTGGTCTTTTGGCTGTGGGCGGGAGGAAACATATACAATGAAAGAATGAGGAGATGACAGAGTCAAATGAAGGCTTTTTCAGGTTGGGGTAGACTAGGGCACGTTTGTAGGTAGGAAAAGAGCCAGTAGAAAGCTAAGAGAATGATTATGAGAGAAAGAGGGGCAATACTCAATGAGGCACACTCTTAGAAGAAATGGGAGGGAAAGGGATTAAAGGATAAAGGTTCAGAGGTTCTCTCAAAAACAAAAAGGATTTCCTGTCAAATATAGGAGTAAAGGAGATACATCTGGGTGAAGATATAGATAGATTTTGAGGTGTGCAATAAGAAGCAGCAGGGGAGTTCATGAAGGACAGGCTCATTTTCTTGGAAAAGGAGACAGTGACATCTGTGGGGATAGAGAGAACACGTGGTGGTGTGATAGGCTTGAGGAAAGAAAAGTAAGAGGGCTCAGCTAAGATTAAATAATAGGATTTGAAATAGATTCAGTTGGAACAGTGGGGTTGCTTCCTCCAGAAGTATTTGAGATTATGGAGAAGGCAGATGGTAGAGGTGATCCAGGTTTGAGGATTGGCAAGGGATGAATTGCAGTTAAGACTGAAGACAAGAGAGTTCAAGGGTGGAGAACAATGCTTTTGGTAACAGGATGGTCCATGATATGAATAGGGTAGTAGAGAAGCAAGGATGGACTTGGCCACGGGTGGGCAATCTATGGCCATGAGGCTATATATGGCCCTCTCGGTCCTCAAGTGCAACTCTTTGATTGAATCCAAAATTCATAGTACAAGATTTGTTTCTACTTGTTCTGGGATGTTTGGATTCAGTCAAAGGTCTGTAGGTGAGGACCTAGAGGTCCACATGTGGCCTTGAGGTCACAGATTCCCCATCCCTGGTTTGGGAGAAGAGGAAAGAATGGGGACGTTTGAGACTACATTGAGGAGATAAAATAGGTTTAGGCATTTAGGAGGCAGAAGAGAAAGAACTAGAAGGGTAGAATATCATGGAAGGATCCTGGAATCATAGATCTAGAGTTTGAAGGGACCCCAAAGATTGTCGAGTTCAATTCCTCATTTTATAGATGAACTACAAAGAACAATGAAGACCCTGGAGAAAGAAGGAAAACAACTGAGTAAAAGCACCAATCACATACCAGACCCTGTGTTAAGTGTAAATATTTTCTCCTTTATCTTCACAACCACCCTGGGAGGTAGGTGTTATTATCAGCTTCATTGTACAGATAAGGAAGCTGAAGCATACAGAAGCTTTGATTTGCTGAAGGTTATACAGTTCGTAAGTATCTGAGGCTAGATTTCAACTCAGGTCTTCCTGACTCAGTGCCTAGCTTGGTAAACTTCCCAAATACATAAAACTATTCTTTACCCTAATGGAATCTCGTACTCCTCCATTTCTCTCTCTTCTCCTAGTTCATTCATATGCTCTCTAACTGATTCTAACACTCTAGACTCCCAATTAAGGGAGACTGACTAGGGAATTTTAGCTAGTTGAGTATCATGGAAATGACATAGATAAGAGATGTTGGTGAGTTCAAAGGTATGATTTACACAGTGAAAGCTGAAGTAAGGCAAAACTTTAGGTGGTGGGAATGAAAGAGGTTGATAAACTAAGAAGGCCAAGGGCAGGCCAAAAATGAAAGGTGGATTTGGAGAGACATACTATATTCTCAGTACTAACCTCCTAAAGAAAGGAGGGAGAGTGACATGGAGGCCAGCAGACCATTATGAAGATATAGTTAGATGGTGTTAACCTCAAAGGAACAGAGGTGATTAAGTGACGATAGCAGTGGAAAACGGAATATATTTCAACTCTTCCTCATGGTCCAGTGAATCATAGGACATGAGAGAAGAGGAAACTAGTTCTAGAGAAGTTGGCCAGGTATGTGCATTGCCTTCTAGAGAGTGTCAAAAGAGAATGTGAAGAGATGGAAAATGAAAGAAAGTTGGCCAACAGACACATTCTTCAGCTCACATGGAAAGGGAGGCTTGAGGATATCAAGGGATGAGAAGTAGTCGGATTGACTTGAAATAGACAAGAGTATGAAGAAATGGCAGCATGGGAAGGGAATATTTCCCTCAGCCAGAGAGGGACTGAGTCACTGAGATTAAGAGAGGAAGAAGTGTGAACTCATTAGTCATAGGTACCAGTTGTTTGGGGCCTTTACCTTTCTGGGTCTTATGATGTTTAAGGTGCAATGTTCCTTCTCTGAATGCTGTGCATTGGGGGAGGTGGCAGCAGAAGGTTCAGCTTTGTGGTCCATGCCCCCAGAGATTGAAATTCTCTCCTCTCTCTCTCTCTCTCTCTCTCTCTCTCTCTCTCTCTCTCTCTCTCTCTCTCTCTCTCTCTCTCTCTCTCTCTCTCTCTCTCTCTCATCCCCTACTCCTTAGTACCATCCCAAGATGTAGGAGTATGAAACCAACACAGAAAATATCTCTCATGACAATTTTACCCATGTGGGTGCTGCCCTTCATTAACACATACTACAACCCCTCCACAACTTATAAATGCCTTCATAAGCACCTTGAATAAATAGAAAATGAGTCTTTTTCCACCTAGCTAAGCAGGCTTTTAGCAAATTAAAAGCAATTTGTCATCAGGCCTATACTCAAAAGACTTTCCTTTCCATCTTTGTAAGGCCTAAAACAGCTGGTTCTGTTGGTTTAGTCTTTGAGAAGGCAGAGTTCCCTCCAGTCTTTTCATTCTACAATGAGATAAGAGAGGTTTTATAATTTTAAGATTCCATGTCTCCATTTTCCTATGATTCTAATATTTTATGTATAATGGTAAGATTCTATGTCTCCATGCTTTTGATTTGAGATTCTAAGAGAGTCTGTGATCTTAATTTCTGGTTCTGTATGTGCAGGCAACATTTTTCATACCCAGTAGCTGTTGCGGAAGAGGAAGACCATTCTTGAAGAGATGTTGTCCACCCAAGGAAGGATATTCTGTTTGGCCTTAACTGCCATCTGCCCATAGGACAGAAGAATGGTACTGCTGGCCCATTTCCACTTTGGATCCACTTCCTCCTAAGGAGATGGGAGAAGAAAAGAACAATTAAATAGAGCCTTCAACATTGGCTTTGTCAACAGGCATCACTGTTTTTTGGACAGTGGAGCCCTGAGGACCAGATATCAGAGTATCATGAATTTAGAACCAGGAAGAGGGATATTAAGAAGTTAGTGAGTATAATTGCATCATTTTACAGATTAGGAGAGTGAGATCAGGAGGAGTTGAACTTCTTGCCCAGTATCACGGATAGTAAAAGGCAGAGCTGAGATTTTAACCCAGGTCTTCTGACTCCAAATTCAGCACTTTTCCCTGGACAATATGCCCCCCCAGTAAGGAACTTTCATACAGTCCCTAAATGTTTCCAGGACAGGGAAACAGGGGGAGCACGAAAGGCCCGTGCTGGGGCCCTTGTTTTCACAAATTTATAAAATGGATAAACTTTGAAAGTTTTTTATCATTTGGCTGAGTTCTAGGCTTGGGGAAGCTTATGTGATGGGTAAAATTAAGACTTGGTAGTGCAAATCCAAGCCCTTCTTGCCTGGCTGGCCATCCCTCAACAAATCTCATTCATTGATCCACTTATTGCCTGACTGACTGAACAAATATTTATTGAGCATCTCTTAAATCTAGGGCCCTGAGCTCCATATTTGGGGAGATATACAATGCCTTCATATAGCTTAGTAAGTCAAGGAAGAGAAGAATGGCCTTAATGACATGTATTTACACACACAAACACTCCTTTCCTTTCTAATTTCTTCAAAGTTTCAGATTTCTCTTTGTTGCTTTGGCATTATCCCTCTTCCTGTACCCCACCCTGCCTATTTATTCCATGCAATAATTTCTTTGTCTTTATAATCTCTTCTGGTTTCCAATTCTTTCCTCTAATGCTTGGAATCCCTCCTGTTCATCCTCTGGTCCTTTCCACTTTTCCTCCTTTTTCTGTGCTGTTCTAGGGAGCAATGACTGTCATAGGTCCTTGCATGACAAATGGCAGGTAACTAATCTGAGGAGAGTATTACTGCTTGGAACAGGGAAGTGAGCATTGCAGGGAATCCTGAAGGTGAGATTTTGTGATATGACAGATCCTGGGATGTAGAGATCAAAGGGACTCAGGAGAAGAGGTAATACAAATTCCCCATTTTCCAGTTCTTCTCAGAGAGGGAGAGATGGATGCTGAACATTAGGCAGGTTATGCATCATGGATTCCTTATTGTTCAATGTCCCTAGGAAGAGGAAAGAAAGAAGTGGGGGCAGAATTCCTTTGTGGACTCAAGGTGCAAATACCTTAATGCTAAGCTCACTAAGGGCATGCTTTAAAGGTCCTGTGCGGCCAAACTGTTCCAGTACTGCCCAAGCGTCATCCAGATGTCGTGCTGCTGTTAACCCTATGGTGACGGCAATTCCCTATAAGGGGAGAAGAGAAGCAGGGATGCTGGTAAATAGAGGGTTTCCAGTACAAGGCAGATTGGTCCAAGGTTCATGGGATCGTAGAGAAAAAGCCTACCCCAGTGGGAAACTGAGCCCCAGAGAAAGGAGGTGTCATCATTTCCCCTAGATAGTGAGTCAGTGCATAGAGGTAGGCCTAGAACTCAGTTGTCCTGGATCCCTGTCAAAATCAATCATAGTCCAAAAACCAAGAATCACCTACCCAGCAAAACTGAGTGTAATGCTTCAGGGGGGAAAATGATCTTTCAATGAAAGAGGACTTTCAAGCATTCTTGATGAAAAGACCAGAGCTGAAAAGAAAATATGATTTTCAAACACAAGAATGAAGAGAAGCATGAAAAGGTAAACAGCAAAGAGAAATCATAAGGGACTTACTAAAGTTGAACTGTTTACATTCCTACACGGAAAGACAATATGTATAACTCTTGAAACTTTTCAGTATCTGGGTAGTTGGTGGGATTACACACATATACAGAGAGAGACAGGGGGAGAGAGAGAGAGAGAGAGAGAGAGAGAGAGAGAGACAGGGAGAGAGAGAGAGAGAGAGAGAGAGAGAGAGAGAGAGAGAGCATAGAGTGATTTGAATAGGATGGGATCATATCTTTAAAAAAATGAAATTAAGCAGTGAGAGAGAAATATATTGGGAGGAGAAAGGGAGAAATGGAATGGGGTAAATTATCCCTCAGAAAAGAGGCAAGCAAAAAACTTTTTAGTGGAGGGAAAAAGAGGGGAAATGAGAGAAAAACATGAAGTTACTCTCATCATATCCGACTAAAGGAAGGAATAAAATGTACACTCATTTTGGTATGAAAACCTATTTTACAATACAAGAAAGTGGGGGAAAAGGGGATAAGTAGGGTGGGGGGAGGATGAAATGGAGGGCAATGGGAGGAGGGAGCAATTTGAAGTCAATACTCTTGGGGAGGTACAGGATCAAAAGAGAGAATAGAAGCAATGGGGGGCAGGATAGGATGGAGAGAAATATAGTTAGTCTTACACAACATGATTACTATGGAAGTCATTTGCAAAACTACACAGAAATGGCCTATATTGAATTGCCTGACTTCCCAAAGGGAATGGGTGGAGAGGGAGGGATGAAGAGAAGCTGAAACTCAAAGTTTTAGGAACAACTGTCAAGTACTGTTCTTGCTACTAGGAAATAATACAGGTAATCGGGTATAGAAAGTTATCTGGCCCTACAGGACAAAAGAGAAGATGGGGACAAGGGAAGGGAGGGATGATAGCAGAGAGGGCAGATTGGTGATAGGGAAATTAGAATGCTTGGCGTTTTGGGGTGGGAGGAGGGGAAAAATGGAGAGAAAATGTGGAACCCAAAATTTTATGAAAATCAGTGTTAAAAGTTAAATAAATAAATTTAAAATTTAAAAAATCAATCATAGTCATAGAATACTTTTCATTTTGCAATGTGCTTTCTCCTCACCAAAGTCTTGTGAGACAGGTTACATAAATGTTTCTCTTTTTTAAGGATCATTGATTTAGAGATGGGAGGGCTCTTAGAAGTAACCTAGTCCAATCCCTCACTTGTACAGATGAGAAAACTGAGACCCAGGGAGGTGAAGTGAGGGATCAGTATTGAGGTGGCTCGGTTGAGTAGTAGTTAGAATGTTGTGTCTGGAGTCAGAAAGACCTGAGTTCAAATCTGGTGTTAGACAGTTACTAGCTGTGTGACCCTGAGTAAATCGTTTAACCTTCATCTGCTGCAGTTTCCTCCGTTATAAAATTTGGATAATAATAGCATCTCCCTCCGAGGGCTGATGTGAGGAAAACACTTGGAGCAGTGCCTAGCACAGAGCAAGTGCTTAATAAATGCTTGTCTGTTTCAACATCTTCCCCCTACCCCATTATCATTGTGTAGATGAAGAAATTAGGGCTCTGAATGGTGAATGATCTTCCCATAGTGATATGGTTAAAAAAGAGCCAGGATATGATTTCACGCATTTTGAGTCCAAGTCTACGATTCTTTCCACCATAATATACCATACTACATGAAACTCAAGACTTTACTGAGAGTGGAATATTAGGCCTCAATGACAAGGTGGTTTTCATGAGAAGGGGAATTTTATAAGGCAACAAATGGTCAAACGTGAAACTCCTGCAAGGAATAGCAAATTGTTCATAATATATTTACAGTTTCATGTGTAATCTTTTTAAAAGAAGTTAATTAATTTTTAGTTTTCAACATTCACTTTTATAACATTTTGAGTTCCAATTGTGCTCTCTTCCTGCCCTCCTTCCAAAGATGGTGCATGCAATCTGATGTAGGCTATACATGTACAACCATATTAAACATGTTTTCACATTAGTCATCTCATGAAAGAAGAATAAAAACAAAAGAAAAAAGCCATGAGATAAAAAAAAAAAAAAAAGAGAAAATATGATGCTTCCATCTGCATTCAGACTCCATAGTTCTTTCTCTGGATTAGGTTAGCTTTTCCCATCATGAGTCTTTTGGAGCTGTCTTAGATCATTGCATTGCTGAGAATAGTATATATAGTATCACATAAAGGGTTATACTATAAGCAAATTAGGAGAAGGAATAATTTACCTGTCAGATATATGGAGAAGAATTTATGATCAAACAAGAGGTAGAGAACATTATGAAATGCAAAATGAATAATTTTGATTATGCTATATTAAAATGGCTTTGTACAAACAAAGTCAATACAACCAGGATTAGAAGGGAAGCCGAAAGCTGGGAAACAATTTTTGTAGTCAGTGTCTCTGACAAAAGCCTCATTTCTAAAATAGACAGAGAACTCAATCAAATTTATAAGAATACAAGTCATTCCCAAATTGATAAATGATCAAAGTATATGAATAGGCAGTTTCCAGATGAAAAAATTAAAGTTATCTGTAGTCGTATGAAAAAATGCTCTAAACCACTATTGATTAGAGAAATACAAATTAAAACAACTCTGAGGTACCACAATACATCTATCAGATTGGCTAACATGACAAAACAGAAAATGAAAAATGTTGGAGATGATAAGGGAAATTTGGAACACTAATGCATTGTTGGTGGAGTTATGAACTGATCCAACCATTTTGGAGAGCAATTAGGAACTGCAGAGCTATAAACTGTACATATCCTTTAATCCAACAATATAATTATACTACATCTGTATTCCTAAGTGATCATAAAAAAGGAAAAGGAATAAACTGTGGTATATGAATGCAATGGAAAAACTATTATTCCATAAGAAATAGTGAGCAGAGGATTTCAGAAATGAAGCTGCTCATCACACAATGTTGCTGTTACTGTGTACAATACTCTCCTGGTCCTGCTGCTCACTTCACTCAGCATCAGGTCATGTAAGTCTTTTAGGATTTTCTGAAATCCACCTGGTCAACATTTCTTATAGCACAATAGTATTCCATTACATTCATACACCACAACTTGCCTAGCCACCATTCCCCAGTTGATGAGTATCCACTCCACTTCCAATTCTTGGCCACCACAAGAAAGTTGCTATAAATATTTTTGTACATGTAGATCCTTTACCTTTTTTTTATGATCTCTTTGGGAGACATATATAGTAGTGTTATTCAATCACCTTTCTTTTAAATACTGTTTGGAAAATGTTTGTTTTATTCCATGAATTAAAAATAAAATTCAAAAAAATTTAACAAATTTTAAAAAACCATTCTATGTAATTGACCACTTTCTAAGGATTGGGTACTCACTGGTTGGTTTGCCTATTACACTGGAGTATAGAGAAAACAAAGGCCAGCGCAGCAGAGCAGAAGGGACGGGAGAAACCTGAGAGCGGTGGGCAGAACCAGCTGAGCGGCACCAAGGGCAGGAGACAAGCCGAACCGAGCCAGTGAGAGTTGCTGAGCTCCAGATATCAGTGCAGCAGCTCCTGAGACCTTCAGCCCAAAGATTAAACTTCGGTAAGTTACCTACTTGAATTACTGGGAGCCAGAATGGCAGAGTGATCAGTAAATGCTCTCTCCTCCCCCCTTGATGACCACGAAAGAAGCATAAAATATTTCCCTAGATCAGCAGGAACAGCAGAAGGAAGCCAATAGTCTCATAACACCTGAGAAGAGGAAAATAGCTAAGGGGATTCCTCCTACTGTGGCTGAGGCAAACTGGAAGGACAGAGGACCCAGGGCAGAGAAAACTCACACTAGGACCCAGGCAAGCCTCACTGGCAGGAGAGGAGCCCCAGGAGGGGTGGGAACATTCATTAGCATCTAGGCATGCCTCAGCTGTCCAGGGGAATCAGAAAGACAATAGGGCAGCTGGGATTACCAGCCCCTGAGCTTGCCTTTGCCTCAGTTCAGCTGAGGAGATCTCCTGTGACCAGACCACTCCTTCTCCACACTTAACAAGCTAAACCCAGGGCTGATTGGGGAAACACCAAACAAAAATCTGTTTTTAGCTTTTTCACACATCATCTCAGCAAAAAGTTCTCTAGCTTCTGACTGAAAGAATTAGAAGACACAACACTCAATCAGCATCATGAACTAGAAAAAGCAGAGGGTCAAAAGAATCTTTCTGTGGGGATAAGGACCAAAACACAAACACCAAAGAGGTCAGAGCTGAGGCTGTACTTCCATCTCAAACATCAGAAGAGACTATGAACTGCTCACAAGCACAAGCAGCTCTCCTGGAACAGCTGAAGAAGGAAATAGAAGATAAACTGGCCAAATGATTTTAAAATTATTAAGAAAGAATTCACTGATGAGAACATCTCCTTGAAAAGGAAAATTGAACAAATGGAAAAGGAAGTTCAAAAATTAACTGGAGAAAATAACTTCGTAAAAGGGCAAATGGAAAAGGAAGTACAAAAATTAACTGGAGAAAATAGCTCCTTAAAAGGAAAAATTGGGCAGATGGAAAAGGAGATGCAAAAGTTAACGGAAGAAAACAATTTGATAAAGATTAGAATTGGGCAAGTAGAAACTAATGACTCAATGAGATAGCAAGAATCAGTCAAAATCTAAAGAATGAAAAGATAGAAGAAAATGTAAAATATCTAATTGGAAAAACAACTGACCTGGAAAATAGATCCAGAAGAGAAAACTTAAGAATTATTGGACTGCCAGAAACCCATGATGGAGAAAAGAGCCTGGACAATATCTTCCAGGAAATCATCAAGGAAAACTGCCCGAAGTACTAGATTCAGAGGGCAAAATAGTCATCGAAAGAATCCACTGTTCCCCTCCTGAAAGGGATGCTAAACTCAAAACCTCAAGAAATATAGTTGCCAAATTCCAGAGCTATCAAGTGAAGGAGAAAATATTACAAGCAGCCAGAAAGAAACAATTTAAATATCAAGGAGATACAGTAAGGATTACACAGGACTTTGCAACTTCTACATTAAAAGATCGAAAGAATTGGAACCCAATATTCCGTAAGGCAAAGGAGTTGAGACTACAACCAAGGATCAACTACCCAGCAAAGTTCAGCACAACATTTCAGGCAAGGAGAAAGTCATTCAATGAAGTGAGGGATTTCCAGAGCTTCCTGAGCAAAACGTCAGAAATTAATAGACAATTCGATCTTCAAATACAGGTCTCAAGAGAATCATAAAAAGGTAAAGGGGGGGGTGGCGGGGAGCAACTTATTACTCAATTAGGGCAACGTATTTACCTCGCTATAAGGGAAGATGATAACTGTTAATCTTGAGAATTGTGCAGCTATTATGAAATATAAAAGGGATATGCATAGGGGAACGGTTATAAAGTAAATGATATCATGATAAAAAATATGATTTAAGTATGAGAAGGGATTGTAATAGGAGGTGTGAAAAGGAGGAAGCTGAAAATGGCAAATTACATCACAAGAAGTAGTACAAAATCATAGTAGAGGGAAAGAGGGGAGGGAGATGAGCATTGTGTGAGAGGTTCTTTCATCTAATTTGTTTAAAGGACAGAACAATAAACTTAAGTAGATAATCCTAACTAGCTCTATAAGCAGTAGGAGAGGAAAGGGGAAGAAAGGGGAGGGAGGCTAAAAGGGAGGGAAGAAGTAATAAGAGTAAAGGGGAGTAAAAGGGAGGGGGGAGAAAAGAAGGAAGGGAAGGCGGCAGAAGGAGGTGGTGAAAAGTGAATACTATTGAGGAGGCGAAGGGAGACAGGAGAGCTAAAAGCACAAATGGTGGGAAAGAAGATGGAGGGAAATACACAGATTGCAATCATAACTGTGAATGTGAATGGAATGAATTCTCCCATAAAACGGAGGCGGATAGCAGAATGGATTGAAAGCCATAATCCAACAATATGCTGCTTACAAGAAACACATTTGAAACGGGGGGATACATATAGGATAAAGGTCAAAGGATGGAGCAGAATATATTCTGCTTCAGCTGATGTAAGAAAGGCAGGAGTAGCAATCCTAATCTCAGACAAAGCAAAAGCAGAAATAGATCTAATCAAAAGGGATAGTGATGGAAACTATATCCTGCTAAAAGGCACTATAGACAATGAAGCAATATCATTACTAAACATGTATGCTCCAAGTGGTATAGCATCCAGATCCTTAGAGGAGAGGTTGGGGGAGTTGAAGGAAGAAATTGACAGCAAAACTATACTAGTGGGGGACCTCCCTCTTTCTGAACTTGATAAATCTAACCTCAAAATAAACAAGAAAGAGTTTAAGGAGATAAATAAAACTCTAGATAAGGTAGATACTTAGGAGTTTACCTGTCAAAACAAACCCAGGGATTATATGAACACAATTACAAGACATTTTTTGCACAAATAAAGTAAGATTTAAGTAAGTGGAAAATCATTAATTGTTCATGGGTAGGTCGAGCTAATATAATAAAAATGACAATTCTACCTAAAGTAATTTACTTATTTAGTGCCATACCAATTAAACTTATCAGATAATTATTTTCTAGAGCTGGATAAAATAATATCAAAATTCGTTTGGAAGAACAAACGGTCCAGAATATCAAAGGGACTAATGAAAAAAATGCCTGGGAAGGTGGCCTAGCACTACCAGACCTCAAATTGTATTATAAAGCAGCAATTATCAAAACCACTTGGTATTGGCTAAGAAATAGAGGGGTAGACAAATGGGATAGACTTGGCATTCAAGACAGAGTAGGCAAGGAATATAGCAACCTCCTGTCTGATAAACCCAAAGACCCCAGTTCTGGGATAAGAACTCACTGTTCCATAAAAATTGCTGGAAAAACTGGTTAACAGTGTGGTGGAAATCAGGTATAGATCCATGCCTGACACCATACACCAGAATAAAGTCCAAATGGGTACATGATTTAGGTATAAAGATTGATACCATGAATAAACTGGAAGAGCAAGGACATCAATGACCACAGGGTGCGAGAGTTTTTTCTGGTAGACTTGTAACTTTGTAATAACGCAAGAACTTACTAAAAAAAAAAATCCCAATGGTAGTATTCTAACAAAAAATGTTTTCCACACTCAGAGAAAGAAATATGGAAGTCATTTGCAAAATGTAGCAGATCATGTTTGTATATGTGTAGGTTTTAGGGTATTATGTTTTGATTTGATATATTATTTCTTCCATTTATTTTAGGTCGACTACATAACATGACTATTGTGAAAATGTACTCAATAGGAAAGTATATGTAGAACCTATACAGAGGGGGTAGTGGAGGAAAGGTGGGGGCAGGGTGTGGGGGGATAAAATCTTAATTTTAAGGAAGTGATTGTAGAATACCAAAAAAAAAAAAAATTAATTAATTAATTTCAAAAAAGAGAAAACAGAGTATAGAGCAAACGTTATAGAGAAAAAAAATAGTGGCAAAAGTCCTGAATGCAAAATCAGGAAACCTGTCTAAGGTAGCAGAATGCAGACTTGCAAAATGTAGTACTTGTACCTCCCATCTCATGGAATCCCTTTGAAGAGAATTCTTTGTAAATCTTCAAACAGGACAGAGGCATGAAAAGTTATTAGACCCTTTAGGTGTAACAATATGCCAAGCCTGTTGAGGGTAGAGGTGAATTAATAAATGTTTAACAGTTGGTTCTCTAGGGGAAAAAAATGTAAGCAGGGCACATTACTACTATTTTCTCTATCATTTTCTTAGGTCTGGATAATCAACAAAAGAATAAATCAAGCCTCTGATTTGTATTTTGCCTATATCTGAGGTATAGATGCTCACACTGAAAATTTAACAACATAAGTTGGTAAGGGCCATCTCCAGATACCTCTGACAGAAAGTCACATGACCACGTCTGATACCTTCTATCTATGGAAGTTGTCTGTACCCAAGAGCAGGAGATATGGGACATTGGATATGAAGTTAGATGGCCATATGTGCTTGGAATAAATCAGTGCTTAATTTCTAAGCTTAGACCAGTCTGTGGGCAGGGGCAGGTCTTACTCAGTCTGTGGCCGTAGGGAGAGCTCAGTCTGAGGGTAGGGCCAGGCTTCAGCTTGGGACTAGGGTTAAATCTTAGTTTGTCCGGATGATCAAGGTTGGTCATAGGGTCAGAACACAGTCAGGGATTAGGGCTTAATCTGTGATTGAATTTAGGGTACAGGTTGTGATGGGAGTTTAAGGAAATCATCTTAAGTTAGGGTTAGGGTTCAGCCTGTGAATGGATCAGTATTCAGTTTTTTACTGAATATTTTGGCATATCATATTTGATATATCACAATATCAGGTATACTTTGAGAATGCATGAATTATTCACAGATCTTACAGGGTCAGATGTTCACTAGAACAGTCTGGGATAGCTCTTGATATAATCACCTCTCTCTGTTGCAGGAACTGATGAGATGTGTCCAGAAGTAAAGTTAAATGTTTCCTGATTATGGAGCTGTTGTTGGTTGCTCGGAGAATCATTCCATAGTATATGAAAGCGAAAATCTGAAAAAAGGTATAAAGTTATAGTTGTAGAGGGTAGAACCACCTGATCCCTGGGCCAGAGTGAGGAGACAGATAGTGGAGTGAAATAAATTAAAGAGTGTTAATCAATCAAGTATTGATTATGAGTCTACTATATACCAGGCACTGTGCTAGGGGCTGGGGATACAATTACAAAAAAGTGAATCAATCCCTAGTGCAATGAATCTAGGTACATGTAAAAATATACATATCTATCTATCTATACATATGTGTGTACATATAAGGTTAATGAATACATACATATATGCATACATACATATGCACAAAATAATTAAATACAAGGGCAAGTAAATGGCTCAGTGGATAGAGTGCCAATCCTGGAGTCAGAAGGACCTAAGTTCAAATTCGAGCTTAGACACTAGCTGTGTGACTGTAGACAAGTCATTTAACCTTGTTTATCTCAGTTTTATCATCTGTAAAATGAGCTAGAGAAGGAAATAGCAAACCACTCTAGTATCATTAACAAGAAAATCCCAAATGGGGCCACAGAGAGTTGGACACGACTGAAACTACTCACCACCACCTTCCTTCCCTAGCATAGTACTCTGCATGTAGTAGAGCCTCAATAAACGCTTGTTGGATTGATCTGAAAAAGCAGGACATTCTAAGTGTCCACTGAGTTATCATTGCTAATGCTCAATAATTGTAGAATGATTCAGAGAAGGAAGAGATCAAGGTGACCTAGAGTGCCTAGTGAAGTTCCTGCCTTAAGGCTAAAGCTAGGACTTGAAGATCTAGGTAGGTAAGATTCAGAAATGGTGAAGAGTGGGGAATGGCATTTGGGGAGATGGGAAGGAAGCGAACATCGCTCATGCCAAAAGCATAGGGAAGGCCTTGCTTCCTTCTTTGGAGCTCCTATTCTCAGCCTCCCACCCCAAATGATATTCATGAGAGCAGGTGATGCAGTGGAAGGTGTACTGGTCTAAGAACAAAAGACAATTATTGAGGTATCTCTTTTAAAACACGAAAAGACATGAAGACATGAAATATGTTGCCAGTCTCCAGATATAATGCAGAAAGACCCAGAGGAAAGCATATTTTCTTTCTGTATTTCTCTTTTCGTTCTTTTTGTTTCTCTTACTTTCTCTTTTTGTTTCTCTTACTTTCTCCTTTCCCTTTCTCTTTCGTATTTCCCTTTCTTCCTTCTTTTTCTCTATTTTCCTCCCTCTATTCCTTTTTTCCTACTTTCCTTTCTCTCCCCTCGTTCTCTCTTTCTCTCTCCCCTCTTTCTCTTTCTTCTTTTCCTTCCTTTTATTTCCTTCATTCCTTAGTTTCTGCCCTCCCTTCTACTCCTCCTTTCTTCCTTCCTTCCTCTCTCCCTCTCTCCCTCCTTTCTTTCTTTCCTTCCTTCATTTCTTCCAATTTTTTTCTTGGAGGGAGAAGAAAGCGGGAGAGATTTCAGAACAGAAAACAAAATAAATTTGAATTTAAAAAAATGAAGAGGAGAAAACACGCAGGAAGGTAAAAGAGATGCGCACAGATTAAGAAGGATAGCTTTGAAAGTTACCAGTTGAATCTACTTTAAAAGAAAAGCAAGTTATGAATTATAGAGGACTGTTATTTCATCTATAATCCTCCTTATTTTGTTCCATTATGTATACAGAAATGCACATTTTATATGGCGTTTGCTAAATCAAAATTTTAATAAAAGGGAAAAAAGGGAAGGAATATTATTCTTGTACTCAAATAATTTGGATTCAAGCCTTGGCTCTAATAGTTACTGGCTGTGTGACCCTGGGAGCAGGACACTTTATCCTCTCCAGGTAGTCTGATTCCTCATCTATAAAATGTTGTTCCATCACTTCAGTCGTGTTTGACTCTTCATGATCCCATTTAGGATCTTCTTGGCAAAGTCATTTCCTTCTCCAGTTCATTTAACAGATGAGGAAACTGAGTCAAACAGAATTAAGTGACTTGCTTGGAGTCACACAGTTAGTGTCTGAGGTCAAATTTGAAGTCAGGCCCTCCTGACTCCAGGTCCAGAGCTCTATCCACTGTGCCACCTAGCTGCCCATCTGTAAAGTAGGGGACCATTTATACATTACCCACCAAACAGAGAATTTATGAACAAAGTATTTTGTCAAAACCCAAATGCTTTAATATTATGAATTATAATGATAAAGCATAATGGTTCCTCTGTCAGAGGAGGTTCAATTGGAGGGTCATCAATTGACTTTCCTTCCCAGGGTGGATCATGGCATTAGGTGAACAGAGAAGCCATGTCCTTAGACTGAAGAATAGGAGAAGGATTTCCTTGTAGGGTGGAGAGAAGCAGAAATCTATAAAACAAACCTTTTCTGGATTTTTCTCCATGTAATTTCGGTCAGGTCTGGTGACAGCACGCATCAGTGATTTTGCCCAGGCATCTACTGTCAGGAACTTAGCAGATTTGGCTCCTATCTGTGGGCAGACATTGAGATGGTAAATTTGAATCTCTCCCCTTTCTGAGTTGGGTGGGAGGAAATCAAGGACTTTCTTTTTGTTCTGCCTCACCTAGCACCAGACATCTCCTCCCAAGGTCAGGTTTTCAATGACTTGAGTCTGTCTTCATATCACTTACTCTCTTGCCTTCATACCCACAATTTTACCCTTAAATCTTTGAATCCAAGTTGTTTTCTTTTTCTCTTTGACACATAGGAAAAGGCCTTCCCAGTTTCTTCACATCCCAGTCACTGTCACAGTAAACAAATGACACTTCCTAGATGTATATGTAACCCTCTTCCAGTATTACAAAGAATTGAGGTTACGATGGAGGGAATAGCTTACTTTCTACAAGAAATATAGGGTAGGACTCTCTTCATCCAGAGATTCAGGCCAAAGAAGTCCTGTGAACTAACTGGAGGTAGATTATATTCTTTTCACATAATGGGGTAAGACTCCCTTTGTTCCAAACTAACTCCTGGGTGGCACAACTTCTAGTGCAGGCAGGAATTGTCAAACTTTTGGGGAGAGAAGTTAAAGAGTTAGTTTGCAGAGATATATGATAAGAGGTCCATGAGCTAGTTTGACCTGAGCAGTAGGTGAGGCATCAATCAGATTTTAGGGGGTGTTTTCTCTTGATTTGGTTACTCTCTGCCTTTTTGCTGGCAAACCAGGGAATAGCCTCTGGGCTGTTTCCTTGGTTTTTCCCTTCTGTATGGCCATAAGGGAGAAGTGTGGCCCAGCCTTGCTAGTTATCTTAGATTTGCTTAGATCTGGAGTTAAGTTTAGGAGAAGAGGGATGGTTGCAATTTTTTTTCCTTCCTCCCGCTCTTCTTCTCTTCATTTCCTCTCCCTCCCCTGCGCTCACACTTTTCTATTTTTGTCTGTCTCTCGTTGTTTTTGTTTCTATCTCTCGGTCTCATAGGTGATGGGAAGTCCACATGGCCTCAGGTAGGTTCTATTGTGTCTAGAACAGATATCATTGTTAATCCATTGGCATCCTCCTTCCAGGAATAATTGTGATGTATTTATAGATTATTATGAGGAATTCTATTCACATTAAAAAAGGATTATTTTTATATACTGCTTGCTTGTTTGTGAGCTAACCATCCGTGTTCTGGGTGTTCCCACTCCATTTTTCTCTTTCTTGAGCCAAATTCTGGATTTGTTTGTGGAATTTAGTTTCCCAGTGTTCTGAGTCTAAGCTGTAAGATTCCAAGTCTTCATCAGATTTGGGGTATAGCAGACTCAGTAAAAGCTATTAGAATTTTTTTCTGTGGGGGGGAGCAGGAATTCTCCTCTTAAAGCGAACCCAATTATGAGAAGCTTCCTACTGGAAGTATTCCATAAAGGATTAGATTAGGTAAAATACCTGGAGAGGGGTGGGGCAAGGCAGGGCAGGGGCTATCAAAAGGATGCCTGTTTGGCATGGGAAGCTGGGTTCCTTTCAGCTTCCTTTCTAAGGTTCCTTTCAGCTATGAGGTTCTGTCATTCAGTTATTGCTTCCCAAACCTAAGAGGAATGAGAAATGTGATAGGAGATCTGGGAGAAAGCAGGTTTGAGAGGACAAGGTGACTTGGCCTATTGGTGATTCATTCAGACCATCCCTTTGGGGGAGTTTGGTCCATACACCTCCTGATCCTACTTATTGCCTCCCATATATGCTTCACCCTGATTGTGTCTAAAGCTTCTGTACCTACTCTGTGCACCCTGCCAGGTGTTTCCTTCCTTCCTCATCCTCTACCAGATCTCACATCAGGCTTCATAGACTTTCATGTTTAAAGACTAGAAAGAGAGCTTGGAAGTTATCTAGTGCAACACCTTTTTATAAATGGAGAAACTTGGGTCCAGAAAGAAGGAACTCACCAGGGAGAGAACTCTCTAGCAAAATTTGAACTCAGTTCTTCTGGCCTCAAATTCATCCTCCTTTCTAACCACAGCTCCTCTCTCTGTTCAGCACTCCCTTTGAACTCCAGGTCTTTTATTCAACCCCTTCTTCCTCTGGCAAATTTTACCCTCTACTCTCATGTCCCCATGTACTAATCTTAAAGGTTGGAAAAGTTCTTTACATATTAAATCATCTGATCCTCACAAACAACCTCGGAGGCCAGTGCTGCTATTATTCGCTCATTTGGAAACTGAGGCACATTGAAGTTCAGTGATTTGCCCAGGGTCACATAGCTAACAAGTTTATGACTAGCATTAGAACTCAGGTCTTCCTGATTCCAAGTTCATTGCTCTATCCACAATGGCATCTAGCTGCCTCCTATTCACAAAGCAGACTTTTGCACTGACCTAATGAACCAGCATAGAGATTTGAAAGCATCACATGCTTCACAGTAGGTATTTTCTAGGTCCTTGGTCTCTGAAGGTCAGAAAATCATCCTTTACTTTCATGCACCCCCATGGTCAATATGCAATTGCCATCTCTCTTTGACCCTTGGAGCTATGCATGATGGGATTTCTAGGAGAGTCTTTTGATCATGAAGTATCAGAAGCAGCTCTGGATTCTATGTTAGAGAGACCAGGGTCCAAATTTCATCTCTGAGGCAGCTAAGTGGAACAGCAAAGAGAGCACAGCTCCTGAAGGAAGCTTTGAGTAAAAATAAGTCATTTAGAGCAGTGAGATCCTGGGCAAACAGCTAAATCTTCCTCAGCTTTAGTTTCTACATCTATAAAATGGGAACAGTTGTGAGGATCAATTGTGATAATATTGTAAAATGTTTTCAAACCTAAATCTTAGGCACTCTATGAATGCTAGTTATTATTATTTGTTGTTGTCTGTATGACCATGTCACCACTTTCAACCTCAGTTTCCTCCTCTGTAAAATGGGTATAATACATGCAACATTCTCACAGGGTGTTGTGAGAGAAGTAGTTTGGAACACCATTATAATGCTGAAGAAATGTTAGTTATTATTATCGTTGACATTATTAACCATCTAGCTTGCTATGTGGTCAGCTTTTCTTACCTGAATTAGCTGATCATGCCAGCGATCCCTCTGTATGGGAGTAAGTAGTCTATCCCCTGCAGAAAAACAGAAAAGATGCAGGGAGGATTAGACCTGCCATAGATTCATTCCCACTTTCCTTGACACTCATCCATCCATCCATCTGTCACTACCCATCCATCCATCTCTCCCTCCCTCCAGTCAGTCACCATTTGTGAAGTACCTTCTCTACTGTATGCAATCATGTTAATAGCTAGTATTTACCTAGAACTCTAAGGTCTGCAAAGTGCTTTGTAGATGTTGTCATGTTTGACCCTCACAATGATTCTCAGAGGTAGGTGCTATTATTACCCCCATTTTACAGATGAGGACACTGCAATTGAGGGAAAGTAAGGGACTTGTTCAGGGTCACACAGCTGTTCATTGTCTGAGGCCAGATTTGGACTCTGATCTTCTTCAGTCCAAGACAAGCATTCTATCCATAATGTCACCTGTGTGTGTTCATCTTCATTGCTGAAGAAGACCATGCCATCAGAGAAATGATGACATGACTTGCACTTGATTTGTTTTGAGTGAGGGAGGGCCATGCAGATCACCAGCCTCCCTTCTTCTCCAGAGCCATCAGAATCCAGTGACCAGATATTCATCAGGATGACTGGAGATGGCCCAGGATGAGGCAATTCGGGTTAAGTGACTTGCCCGGCGTCACACAGCTAGTGAGTGTCAAATGTCTCAGGTGAGATTTAAACTCAAGTCCTCCTGACAGCTGCACTGGTGCTCTATCCACTGCACTCTAGGGAATGGACTACATTCTCTAAAGACAGGCAGGATTTTACTATTTGTTCTGGTTGCTACATTTTTAGCAGAGACAAACTGGAAGTTAATCTTAAGGATGGCAATTGTGCCTGGAACTGGAGTGGCTTGGGCCTTCAGTCAAAGATCCAGCGCTATCCCAAGCAGGGCTTCAGATATTAGGGCAAATGCCAAAGGAACCAGGGTCTCAGATGACAGAATTGCCAAAGAGCATGCTCCAAGTAGATTTCTGATGAGTGTGCCTATTAGCATGCTGCGACATAGCTAGAGTGTGAGCCCAGTACCGTTCATGGGGACTCAGATCTTTGGCACCAACTGCTTCCCCCAATCCTAAGGTGAAACACTTACCAATGCTGTCCTCTAGCATCAAAGACTCCAACTCTTGCTATTTCTCTAGTTATGGTTATCAAATTTTTAGATACTGTTCCCTTCCAAATCCCTGCCTATCAGAGTTCCTCTATCTCTACAGGTGAAATTCCCCTATCCCTACCTACCTCTCCATAGTCACATGACTGCTATGCATCCAAGAAGGGATCCAAACTTAGTTTTCTGATTCTAAGTCCTATCCTCTGATATGCTGGGCCACCTTGCCTCTTCCTTCATTCTAGAGTTCTACTCTCTCCCTTCTAAATCTATCCTTTGTTGCCAAACCCTCCATTCCTCTAATTTACCATCTCCATTTCTGGCCTCATTTATTCTCTTTGCAACTTTGACTTTAGAGTAGACCAGTTCAACTTCACATTGTCTTACGATCTTGACTACCCTTGTCTTCTTGTCCTCCTGAACCACAAACCCCCTTACTACCTGTGCTGAATCTTTAATTATTATCATCTGCCTTTTTGTGTGCATCCTACAGGTGCTGCTACCTTTGCTCCTTTTTTTGATTACATCCACTATAAATCCACGTTATTGAATCACAATGGGACCCTCACCCTCACTGATGTAAGGAAATCCATTTGTGCTTCTTTGCTTGCCCCACTTCTCTCAATAGCTGGTCTAAACCTTCCTCTTCCTCTTCTCCTTAAACCTCCAATGTCACACACACTTTTCTACCTCTCAACAGATGGCCTTGGCTTCTCACTTAATGAAGATAATGGAAGTCATTCATCACAGATTTCCTCATCTCTATTGCTTATCTCCAAGTCTCTCGATATTTTCATCCAATCCTTTACTCCTCTAAGGAAGAAGCAGTCCTTCTCTTTCCCAAGGCTAGCCCCCTCTACTCACATAACCTCAATCCTTCTGAGATATGAGATACTTATGGATGAGATAATATTGGTTAAACAATTAGCAGCCTTCTTATTCCATTTCCCTCCCCGCTTTGCTCCCTTTCCCCCTTTCCTCTTGCCCTCCTCCTTCCCTTCTCTACCCCCCTTCCTTTCCCTTCCTCTCTTCCTCTTCTCTTCTCTACACCTCTCTACGTTTATCCTCATATATCTACTGGCTCCTCCCTTCCTGCCTATGAATAATCCCAAGATCTATTTCATCCTTAATAACACCCTTCACTTGACCCTGTCATCACCT
Source organism: Bettongia penicillata ogilbyi (assembly GCA_023548195.1). NCBI lineage: Eukaryota > Metazoa > Chordata > Mammalia > Diprotodontia > Potoroidae > Bettongia > Bettongia penicillata. The sequence goes on along the minus strand of JAJHZJ010000426.1, from coordinate 11,194,368 downwards.
TAAGCTACCACCCTAGATCGCCCCCCTCTTCCTTGCAGTGCAAGATTCTTGTACAAAATTGCTCACACTTTCTGCCCCCACACGTTTACCACTCATCACTCACTCCTTCATCCTTTTTCCAATCTCGTTTCTTCCTCTGCCTGTGTACTGAAACTCTCCTTCACCAAGGTTGCCTGGGCTTTAATTGCTGAACCCAATGGCTTTTTCTTAGTCATCCCCCACTTGACATGCCTTTCTGTAGTCTGTGACACTGATGACTATTCCCTTCCTTTGGATACTCTCTTCTCCCTTAGCTTGTGACACTATTTTCTTCTGATCTTCCTACTTCTCTGAACATTTATTCTCAGTCTTCTACTTCTGTGACTCTTCACCCATTTCTTGCCATCTAAGTATGGCTGTCCCCCAAGATTCTTCCTGAACCTTCTCTCCTTTATATTTATTCTCTTGAAGATTGTATTAGCTCCCAGAGCAGGTGATTCCCACATCTGTATATTTAACCTTGATCATTCTCCTTAACTCCAACCTTCCATTGCCTGCTTCCTGACCAACAGCTCCTAATTGATGCACCATCAACATCTCAAACTCAACTGTTCTAAAATGGAATTAACTTCTCCCTCTCCTTCTTCCATGCCTCTTTTATCTTTTATGAGGTAACACCATCTTCCCATTCACACAAGTTCAACCATGTCTTTCTTTCCTATTTATTACAATTCCTCTATCTTTCTAAAAGTGACCATTTATATAGCACTTAATCTGTGCCAGGCAGGAACTGTGATAAACATTTTACAATTATCCCATTTAATCCTCAAAACAATCCTAGGAAGTAGGAACCATTTTACAGTTGATGAACTTGAGGCAGAGAGCAGTGGTATGATTTGCTCAGAATCACTCAGATGGTAAGTGAGGCTGAATTTGAACTTGCATCTTCCTGACTCAATGCCCAGTGTTGTATCCACTACATTACCTAGTTACTATAATTAACCGTAATTCTGAAGAGGGTGATTGACAATGTGAACCTAGATTTTAGACCTGTCACCGAACATTGAACTCAATGCATTGGGGATCACTAAAGTCACATAGGAAGAAACAAACCATTGAGGGTGATGATGCCCATCACATGGAGAAGGCTGCGATGGGGGAAAATGCCAGTTAGGAAATCTTCCTCGAGCTTGTTGTACACTAGACTCCAGGAGTGTCTGCACATAGCCAAGAGCACGCTGCTGGCAGCATCCTGTAAAGTATCTTCTAGTTCCTAGGGTAGCAGAGGGGGAAGGGGAAAACATGATTAAGATAAGCATGTGGGGCAGAAGTCTGATGAGGTAAATGATGGTTACTGAGCATCCAACAGTATACACAGCATTTTATATGGGCTCTATGTGCAGCAAACACATCTCTGCAATCCACTGACAAATACTAATTGAGCACCTACTGTATGCCAGGCCCTGGAGACACAAAGACAAAAGTAAAAGAGTCTCTGCCCATGGAGAGTTTGCATTCTAGAGACAGCATGCACATATAGAAATATAGACAGAACAAATGCCAAATACACATAAAATAATCAAATGTAAGGGTGTTATTGGGGAGGGAGGGCATCATGGCAGCTGGGGGAATCAGCAGAGGCTTTTGGTAGAATGGGGTATTTGACCCTTTAAGGGTGCTTTGAAGATAACTAGGGAACACAGCAGACAGAATGCTAGGTTTGGAGTTAGGAAGACCTGAGTTCAGATTTAGCCTCAGGTACTTACTACTCATGTGACCTTGACCAAGTCACTTAAATTCTGATTTCCTCGGTTTTGTCATCCATAAAATGGGGATAATAACAGGACCTACCTCCCAGAGTTGTCATGAGGATCAAATGAGATTATATTTGTAAAGCTTTTAGCAAAATGCCTGGCACATAATAGGCTCTATATAAATGTTAGCTATTCTTATTATGTTTATTCAAAAGGAGAAGAATCCTGTGAGGTAGAAATGATATATTATCACTACATTTATATTCCTTATCCAGAGAGACACTATGGCATAGACTTCAAGTCAGAGAACCTAGTTTTGCATCTCACATCTTGGCCGTATATTGGCTGTGTGACTAGGGGCATGCTCTTTAGAGTTTCAGTGTCACAAGTACCTTCTAAAGCAGAATGGATGTAGAGAGAATTCTATCTGGAGAGAGAATATCCTCATCAGAAGTTCCCAATGCTAATGTAAAGGTCTGGACACACACACACACAGTTATTGCTATTGTGCAGATTAGAAAATTGCAGCCCATGACCATGAAGGGGAAATCCTTTGCTCAAGAATACATTACTGGTTCAAGTAAAGTATCTATTGGGTCTCTGTTTTCTAAGACCAGCCACAGAGTGAGACTTCTCCGTCATTTTAATTTGCATCTAAATTCAAGGAAGGTATAGAACTGTCTCACTCAAGACAGAGCTGGTGGCTTTGTGAGAAGAACACTGGTCAGGAAGAATTTCTTGAATAGGACTGGATCTGGAGGTCACTTCCTTGTGGGAAGGCCACAGTGTAGTGGAAAGGACCCTATAGTGCCCTGGGCTTGGAGAAGCATTCATTCACATTTTCGTTCTGACACATTTGTTGGTCATAAGTGTAAGGTGGGAGTCATTTTACTTCTTTGAGACTCAGTCTCCTCCTCTGTAATAGGGAAATAATAGTCATCCTATATCCTCTTACATGATTGTGGTGTGGAAAATGTTTTGTAAACTTTAAAAGTATCTACAAATGTGAATGATCATAATTATTACTAATACTATTACTATTAGATATTACTGTTACTACTACTACTATTTCTTGTTCAGTCCTTTCAGTTGTGTTTAAGTCTTCATGACCCATTTGGGGTTTTTTTTGGCAAAGAGACTGGAGTGGTAGGCCATTCCCATCATTACCTCATAAGTGACTTGCCCAGGGTTACACAGCTAATGTCTAAGGCTGGATTTGAACTCAGGAAGATCAATCTTCCTGGTCTGCAACTCTTTCCACTACACTACCTAGTGCACCTACCACTAATATTACTCCTCCTTCTCCTCCTCCTCCTCCTCCTACTGATACTACTATTACTTGTATATGACTTTAAACAAGTTATTATCTTTGGACCCTCAATTCCTCATTGGTAAAATGAGGATAGTAAATTCTATGCTACCTAATTCACATCACACTTGTTAGAGTTAATTTTGTGTATGTGTGTGTGTATGTATGTATGTAGGCGATTTGTAATCTGCCAAGCATTCTTTCTGAAAGTAAGGAATAGTTATAATTATTTAAGTAAAAATATTTATTGAGCTCCTACTATGTTAGCCACTACAGGAGATAGAAAGCTTAGATAGGACATGTTCATTCTCTCATGGCGCTAACTGTATGATGGAGGGTAAGACATATGTGCAGTACAGGATGACTATACTGCAAATTAATACAGGACAGGTGCATTTGAAAGGTTCAAAGTGTTATCCAAGCTCTGAGGAAGCAGAGAAAAGTTGGGAAGGTTTCCCTGAAGTTGGCATCTGAGCTGGGTTTTGAGGCAGGAGTAGGTTTTCAGTTGGTGAAAGAGGTGCAGAGAACAAATAAATTGCAAAGACTGAGAATAAGCTGAGCAAAGGTATAGAAATGATAAAGTGCACTGCAGTTAGGGGCCAGAGGGTGGTCCAGTGAAGTAGACCGTTGAGTAACGGGATAGAAAAGAGTTATGACACCAGTCTGGAAAGGTAGGGCAGCAGGTTGTGGAAAATTTTGAATCTCAGGCCAAAGAGGGTTTGGGATTTCTTCTGTAATAATAGGGAGTCACTCAAAGGTTTTGAGCAGGGCAGTGATATGACCAGTAAATTTAGTGTGGCAGCATATGAAGGACAGATTGGAGGTAAAGGAGAGTAGAGACAGGAAGGCCTGCTGGTAAAGTATTGTAGAAAAGTCTAGACTTGTACCAGAATGGTGACAAAAGGAATGAGGAGGAAGAAAGGATATTTGCAGAGAGATATGGCAGAACTTGGTAACTGAATGGGTATGAGAGATGAGGGAGTAGGGTCAGTGATAAGACTTTTAGGATTTCCACTCTGGCAGTCTGAGTAAATAGTGATGTCATTGACCCAAATAGTGAACTGAGGAAGACCAGCTTTGGGGACATATAAACAAGACATTTAATTTGACACAAATCCTCACTTTGAATATCTTAAGGACTGTGATGTGGAAAGAGGATTCGAATTGTTCTTCTTTACTCCCAAAGGAAACAAATGTATACAGTTATGCATAACTGGGTGTATTTAGCCACAGGTTTTTATTGCAGGACTCCATTACCAATGTAGAGGGAAGGAAAAGAGAGAAAATTCCCTTCTACTCCCATCCCTTTGTTCAGTAATCCATTCCTGCCCTGTCTAGATTACCTAACATTTCTATAGTGCTTTAAACTAATTTAAAGACCCATTTTCTCAAGTATTCTAATGGGGTATGTACTGCAGGTTTCATGATCCTATTTTACCAATTCTGGAGACTGACTCTCAGAGAAGTTATCCTAGCTGTTCGAAGTCATTCAAAACCAAGAAGTTGGAAACCTTCCTTCATTGTTATTCCTTGCAACAGCCTTCTTGGGACCTCACTCAGAATATATTTATCATGTAATGTTGGGCATCATTGATTGTAGGCTGCTTGAGAATAGACTTTTTCTTATTTAAACTTCATATGCCAAGAGCCATGTTCAACATATAATAGTTGCTTCATAAATGATTTTGAGTCCAGGTCTACTGATTATGAGTCTAGGAGTGTGTGTGTGTCTGTGTGCCTGTGTGTCTGTGTGTCTGTGTGTGTGTAAATCACTGTATGTCTGTTTTAGATGGAGGGGAGACTTTCTGTCTACAAAGATCCCAGGTTAAATCTTCTTACAACAAAGGTCCTTACCGTGCTCCTGCTCATGTTTTCCAAAGCTAGTTCAATAAATCTTTCTGCCCAGTCATTGTCGATGTAGTGAGCCGCTGTGATGATGTTCTCAAGGATCTGGAGTAATCGGTACCTGTGCTTGGCATCCAGCTATTGGAGAAGGAGAGACAAGAGTCACCAAAGAACAGAAATCCAACTTAATGAGAGGGAGATTGGAAATGACTTTAAATCTCAGTGACTTAATTCTGAGGAAGATTGGAAGGGCTCTGGGAAAGACTCCCTATGCCCCAAACTTCTCTCCCACTGGTTAGACATGCCCACCATTGCAATTTATTGAAGAGTGCTGGATTTAGTCAAGAGACATGGATTTGAGCTGTATGTTTGATACTTATGATGGAGATCTAATTTCTTCAACTGTAAACTTGGAATAATAAGTTTAAAATGATGTGGAATAATTTGTTGTCATTAGTGGTCTGGACCTGTGGTTTCATTGGTAGAGGAAGGAAAGCTTCTGTATCAGTGCACATTAGACATTTCTTTCCAACTTGTAGTCTCTGCCTTCTCTAGTGAACCCAAGCAGTATTCTTTTGGGGGAGTTCCAAACTCTTAGGATAGTACTAGAGAGGGAAGGAGAATTATAATGACTATTAATGGGTTGTTGTGAGTCCTTTAGTTTCCTTATATTTTCTGTAGTATGGAATTAAAAGTTGTCCTGTGGCTGAATGTTGTTAGCTGGATGCTTGTATAGGAACTGAAGGACCTTCTATATATTTATGAGCCCTACCCATGAGTTATAGAGATTTCTATGGGCTACTCTGATGGCAGACAAATGAGCTAAAGAGTGCATTTTAAGAAACTCCCAAGACAAAACAAGATATGTATAAACCTAGTATATGGGGCAATTGGCAATAGGTTATACATGACATGGGACACAGGCTGATCATACTTGACATGCCCACAGAAAGGAAAGAGAAAGAGAAGGAAGGAAAGGAGGGATGAGGGTGGGAGAAACAGAGAGAGAGAGAGAGAGAGAGAGAGAGAGAGAGAGAGAGAGAGAGAGAGAGAGAAAGTGATGACAACAGAATGGGCCAGAGTAAATGGTGAATCCATTAAGAAGAAACCCTAAGCATCAAATACATTGCACCATCCTGGGCAGATAGTCTTCTCTAACTTCCTTATGATTGATGCATTTATTAAGTACATCTGAGTGTACTATTTTCTCTCAAATATAAAGTAATGTACCTTCAGGCATGATGAAATTGGTCGACGACTCACAACCAGACTTGTCCTGGCAGAACTGGCCACTTTCTGATTGAAATTACGTGGGCCATGGTATAAGGAGAAAAGTAAGGAGCATTTACATACTGTGTGCCAAGCACTGTATAAATATTATTGCTTTGATTCTCCCAACAACCTTGGGTGCTATTATTGCCTTCATTTTACAGCTGAGAAGACTGAGGCAGATAGAGGTTAAGTGGCTTGCCTAGAATCACAGAGTTAATAAGTGGCTGAGACTTAGCCATAAGTCTAGACAGAAGACTACAACCTAGAACACTTAAGTCATAGAAATGTGCATGCTCTCACTATATCTTTGTTGGTTATCAACAGTAGACTTGTTAGGTCAGTTCTCTGAGAATAAGCCTTATATTTCTCTTCTGGCCAGTTTCCTTTCCTTTATCCTTTCCTTTCCTTTCCTTTCTTTTCCATATCTTGCCCTTTCCCAAAACCTTAAACCAACTGCACTCTGAGGCTGGGATGCCAATGGGTCCCTGCCTGAGGGCTCTTCTGGACCCTCCTAGTTTTAGAGTGATTATCAATAGTAAGAAGTCAACAACAAACCTTAGAAGGAGGTATCTATGCTGAATCTTGAAGGAAATGAGGAATTCAAAGAGATGGAGGTTAAAATGTGCCCCCTAGGCATGGGGTACATCCAATGCAAAGGTACTGAGACAGGAGAGTTGTGAGTCTTGTGCATAGAGTGGGTAGTGAAAGCTCGGGAAGTGAATAAAGGTTGCTAGGGAAGAATATATAGAAAGAATGCTAATATCAGAACCATGGACAGCACCAACCTTAAGGGTATGGGAAGAAAGGCCAACTAAAAAAATGAAAAAAGCAAAAGAAAACCCTGAGACTTAAAAGACCTTAAGTGATTTGCTTATGGTGACCCAGCTAGTAAATGAGGAGCCAGCGCTTGGTCCATACCTTCTTACTCAAGGGCTAATGAACATTTCATGAGTCAGCATCTAGAGGTCCCTCATCTAGATGATAAACCTTATGAGAACAGGGAGTGTGTCTTTTTTGCTGTGTCCCACATAATACCTTGCACATAACCATAACTTCATTTCCAATGTGCAAATGCTGACAAGAAACCATATTAATGATTACAGTTGGAAGAAAGCTTAAAGATTAAGTCACAGTTTAGGTTACCTGCTCATTTTTCAGAAACAAAATCCAAGACTCTTCAAGGGGAAGTAATTTGCCCAAGATCACACAGTGAGTCTGTGATAAAGTTAAGAGTACTATGTAGGTCTCTCCCAATTTTCCAAGCCTTGAGCTCTTTCCTCTGGGTCAAGTTGCCTCTCTTAAAATGACTCCTTCTCAATGTTCCTACCTCTACATTGTCCAGGAAGTATTTGTTGATGGTCTCCAGTACCATGTCCTGCTGTGTCTTAGCCATGTTGTAGATTTTCCTGGTTACCATTCTCATTCGGGAGGTTTCAATATTCCCCAAGTCCCGGAGAAGTTTGTAACACATGGCTGAAATGTACAAGACAGGATGGAAAGGAACAGGGTTATGATGCAACATGGGTGAGGATAGCTAGCTGATTGTTAGCATTTGGGTTATCTTATCATTGATGCTAATTTAGGTGATCTTCCTTACATTCTCAAAAGTGAGTTTGTGCCTCTCTCTAGGCATGTCCCTTTCTGTCCTTCCATTTTTGAAAATTATTTTTTCTCTTTTTTTAAAATTTAAGTGTTATTTTCTTTCCCTTCTCCCCTCCTCTTCCCAAAAAGAGAGAAAAATCCCTCCTAAAATATATACATAGCAAACCAAAACAATTCCCACATTGGTTATGTCTCATTCTGTCCCCTATATCCATGCATTGTGTGGCGATCTTCATTCTATGCATTTTACCCAGCTAAACCATTACTAGGCTTATACCTCTCAAAGACAGAGCAAAAGCACATATCTGCACAAAAATATTATAGGAGCACTTTTTGTGCTGGCAAAGAACTGGAAAGTAAGAGAGTGCCTCTCAATTGGAGAATGACTAAACAAATTATGACCTAATGTGATACTCTTGTATCCTGTTTTATTGGTAGATTCTTAGAGTTAGCAAGAACCATACTTTAATGTTCTCCTCTCAAAGATGGGAAAACTGATACATAGAGAAATGACTTGTTTGAGGTCACATAGTGAGCTAGTGCTGAGAATAGAGCCCAGGTCTTCTGATGCCTAGAACTAAGGGCTCTTTGAACTACACTTTCCTGATTTCCCAGTTCCACTTCAGGTTTAGAAGCTAAAACAGCTGTTGTTTACCCAGAGTTGTCTGTCTGGTATTCTCTCATTCTTCCACATTGTGAGTGATTGTTCAACCACAGGCTCCCTTTAAAACCTTGAAAACCAAGAATCACCTACCCAGCAAAACTGAGTATAATACTTCAGGGGGAAAAATGGTTTTTCAATGAAATAGAGGACTTTCAAGCATTCTTGATGAAAAGACCAGAGCTGAAAAGAAAATCTGACCTTCAAACATAAGAATGAAGAGAAGCATGAAAAGGTAAACAGCAATGAGAAGTCACAAGGCACTTACTAAAGTTGAACTGTTTACATTCCTACATGGAAAGACAATATTTGTAATTCTTGAAACCAATAGCAGCCATACAGTGTACCAAGGTCCTTCTTCCCTCAACTTCCCCCACCCTCCTTCTACAGGATCTCTCTCTCGCAATGAGGTAATATCCTGGGCCTCTACCTATGAAGCGAATGTGTGGGTCTCCCTTCCATCAGAGTTGGCCTTAGGACCCATCTACTTGCTCCCTATTGCCATTTTACATTGCTTGCCCCAAGTAGTTAAATTGTAAATGAGGCCTATTCCCCTTATGTCCCTGGGGCTCCCCACTCACTGAGGATGATTTAGGACTGAGGTTGGTATAGTCTCTCCCACTCTATTACTATCTCCCAAACAGTTTCAGAACTTTGGGCACTGTACGTTGGGGGTGATAGAAGACATCAGACTCACCTGAACTGTATGCTTCCTCCATGAATATTTTGTAGTCGTGTGGTACAAAGGTCACCTGATTTCCCCCGTGCTTTTTCGGTGTTGTGGATGTGCTGGGTTGGGACATACCCTCCCTTAAACTGACATCTTTCTGTGTGGGTATTTTGGTTTTACTAGTGGCTCTTTTCCACTTGGAACATAAATAGGAAAAAGACCTAAAGCAGAAAGTAGAACAGTGGGTGTGTTAGTATCATGAACAGGGGTGGCAGAGTATATCTAGGCTGGGCTTCAATGATGGACCATCAAAAACTTCTCTTTCTCCTGTTTTAGGGAAAGCCATCCTTGAGAGGAAGCGTCATACAACAGAAGCAGCACTACTCTTGCAGTTAGATGGCCTGGATACTCCAGAGATCCCACTGCTAGGCATATAACTCAAGAAGGTCAATAACAAAGAAAGCCACAGCACCTCACTGCTACCACCAAAATATTAATAAAAATGCTTTTAGTGGTAGTGATAGTAAAGAACTGGAAACAAAGTAGAGCCTGATCCATTGGGTAATTATTAGAAAAAGAAACAATGAATATGACAAATGGAGGGAAACCCAGGCATATTTACATGAACTGATACAAAGAAAAATAAGCAAATCCAGGAAAACATTATAGATTATGACAAATTCCCAATAAATGGGAAGAGGAACATAAACAGCCAAAGTGGAATGCAGCAAAATTGTAATGACTGAGCTTGATCCCAAAGAATAGTTATAAGAAAGCATCTCCCTCTGCTCCTTTGCAGAACTAGGCAATCATGGATATAGGATAATGGAAATCATGCCAGACTTTTAAAAAAGATGTTGTTTTGTTTGCAGAACTCCCCTCCTCTCCCACCTATTCTTTCTTCATACATTTATTACATGGAATGGCTCTTTGGGATAGAATGGGAGGAGAAAGATACCATTAAAAAGTACAGGTAAGGTTGGAACAAAAGCCATCAATAAAACCTTATTTAAAAAAAAAAAAGCTAACTCCTGGGTACAGATCCTAACTGTGACTTTTAGTAGCTGTGGGGACTCTGAGAAACTTGCTTAACTTTTTGAGATTGAGTTTAATAATCTATAATATGAGGATCATACTTGTCTTGCCAACCTTATAGGGCTATTATGAGGAAAGCCCTCTGGAAAACGTTCACTGCTGATGTACTACATTGATGTTGAGACTGACTCAGCTTGGTGAAATTGTGTTTGACACACAAAGAGGACATGGTGAACCCTGCCATGCTCAGACCCAGCACCGAGTGCATTTACTACAATTCTGGAAAACAGATTTGAGGAAGGGCATTGACAAGTGAAGTCTGTTTTGAGAAGAGGAGATTTAGGAAGACTCATAGCTGTTTTCAATCACTGGAAAAGCTTTTAGGGAGAAGAGCTATGTAACTTGCCCCACTTGGCCCTCTCAGAGAGTAAAAGAGAGAGCAGTGAAGTTGGCAGAGGGACAGAGTTTAACTCAAAATGTGGAATAACTTCCTAAAGGTAGAGGTATGCTGAAAAGGGACAATGTCCTTTGGGAGGTACTGAGTTTCTTATCACTAGAAATCTTCAGATTGATACAAAATGACCACTTGTGTATACTGTAGAAACATTTCTATTCAGGTATGAGTTGGATATAGGGCCAAAGGCCCTGGTTCAAACATTAGCTTTCTCTCACTACCCTTTAGGATTCTGGGCAAATTGTTTACCCTTGTGAAACATCTGTAAAACAAGGGGACAGGGATAAATGGCCTCTAAGGTTCATCTAAACTCTGCACTTGTGATCTTGTAATCCTTTTTGAGATCTCTTTCAATGCTGAGATTGAGAGTGGGAAAGGCCCAAAAAACTTATCCTGTTTTAGGGCTGTGGGCAGGAGGCCTGGGATTTTCCCTGGTCTCTGGAGCTTGGTATTATGTGTGGCTTTGGCTGCTGCACACACCTCAAGGGGTTTTCATGGGATGAAAGCACTCCCTTGAGGCTGAGGATTCTGGACAATAGCTTATATAGATTATTGCTAGGATGGAACTTGATGAAAGTTTTCCAAAATTACTATTGATTAGAGAAATACAAATTAAAACAATTCTGAGATACCACTCCATACCTATTAGATTGGCTAACAAGTCAGAAAATTGAAATGACAAATGTTGGAGGGGATGTGGGATATTTGAGATACTAATACACTGTTAGTGAAGTGGTAGACTGATTCAGCCATTCTGTAGAGCCATTTGGAACTATTCCCAAAGAGGCATAAAACCATGAATATCTTTGACCCAGTAATAGCACTACTAGGTCATTATCCCAAAGACATAAAAAGCAAAAAAGGATCTATATGTATAAAAATATTGCTAGCAGCGCTTTGTCTAGTGGGAAATAATTGGAAATTAAAGGGATGCCAGTCAACTAGGAAATGGTTGAAAAAGCTGTGGTATACAATCATGTGGGAATACCATTGTGCTATAAGGGTCTTTCTCCTTATCATAGAAACACTGACATGAATTCATTTGAGTTTATTCTGAGTGAGGTAGGGCTGTGCAGGTCACCATCCTCATTTCTCCTCCAGAGTCACCTGAATCCAATGATCATACATTCATCAAGATGACTGGAGATGACCCAGGATGAGGCAATGGGGGTTAAGTGACTTGCTGAAAGTTACACAGCTAGTGAATGTCAAGTGTCTGAGGTGGATTTGAACTCAGGTCCTCCTGACTCCTGCCCTGGTGCTCTATCCAACGCACCACCTATCTGCCCCTTGTATGTGTGTATGTATATATCTACATATATTTTTTATTTATCAGTCTAATCATCTATCCATCCATCCATCCATCTATCCATCTATCCATGTGGTGCAGCCATCTAGCAGGACCTGAGACACAGCATGGAGAAATGACCAGGGTTAGGAGATGAATAACTACGTCCAATGGAAGTGAGAGTGATAGTAGCAAAAAAGAGATCCAGACAAAGTGCTAGGAAATATTTAGGAATGGACTGATCACTTTCAACTGGGCGTCTATGTCTATTCAATATCAACAATGTTTGTCATATCTTTTTTGCTGTCTACCTCTCCTCTTTGAATATCAGTTGGTGGAGAACTATACCAAGAAGAGGAAGATTTACCTGTTTCCGTCAGATATGCAAAGACAAGGAGGACTGTGTCCTCACAACAAGAGTCAAAGGAGAATGGCACTCTCTTTGTGATGTCTTCTTGCCAAAGCCAAAGAGGATACATAAGAAGAAGTTGCGAATGTCAGTGTATGGGGTGGAATAGCTAAGCCTGTCTTATTTAAAAACACTTGTTCACTCAAGAGTTTTAATGACAGATTCAGTTGACTGCAAAGTTCTTCCCCTTTTGTTTGAGTCTGGTTGTTATGAGAGCACTGATGAGGTCACAGTGACAACCTTTAACGTCAAAGGGAATCTTGGGTACATTGAGCCACATAGTGTCTCCCTATTATGTTTTGGGCTTTGTGAGGAACCACCCAATTATGTGTAAAGGTCATTCTCCTCCATCTTCTTTCTATTATCGTTATGTAAGGGTCCAGTTAGTGATTTCATTAAACCAGGATCTGCTCAAACTATCACCTGTTTTGGCTTGGGCAAATCATTCTTACTCTCTGAAGCTAATTTGAGAAAGGTAAATACAGGTGATATCGATAAATTCCATGTCACCTCTCGTTTCAATAATCTATGAAAAAGAAGGTAGTAGCACTTGCAGAATCAGATTTGAAGTCACTTGCGACCATAAAAACCTTGACCTCCCTATCCTCTCACATCCAGACCCCAGCGTGTTCCAGCTGTCTTTTTCTCCCTGTCCTGAAGTCTCTACTCTCCTTTAGATTAGGAAAAAGAGGTGAGAGCTTCCTATCCAACAACCTTTTTGACAATACAAATAGGAGTACTATTGATGGGAGTGGGGTACGTAAGTATAAGGAAGGTTATTTTTCATAGACCAACATGCCTTATGTACATATACATATATAAACACATGTATATACTTATATAATATACTCATATTTGCATATGTGTGCATCTATATATACATGTTTATATATGTATTATACATGTATGTATGTGTGTTTATCTGTCATTGCCAAAGAAGACCATGCCATCAGAGAAATGATTATATGACTTCAATTGAGTTTATTTTGAGTGAGTGAGAGCTATGCAGGTCACCAGCCTCACTTCGACTCCAGATTCATCTGAATCTAGTGATCAGAAATTAATCAGAATGAGTGGAGATGACCCAGGATGAGGCAATAGGACTTAAGTGACTTGTAAAGGGTCACACAGCTAGTGAGTGTTGTGTCTGAGGTGGGATTTGAACTCAGGTCCTCCTGACTCCTGCCCTGGTGCTCTATCCACTGCACCACCGAGCTGCCCAATGTATGTGTGTATGTATCTGTCTATAGCTATCTTTTTTATTTATCAATCTAATCATCTATGTATCCATCCATCCATCCATCTATCCATCTATCCATGTGGTGCAGTCATCTAGCAGGTCCTGAGACACAGCATGGAGAAATGACCTGGTTTAAGAGATGAAAAACTACGTCCAATGGAAGTGAGAGTGATAGTAGCAAAAAGAGATCCAGACAAAGTGCTAGGAAATATTTAGGAATGGACTGATCACTTTCAACTGGGCATCTATGTCTATTCCACATCCACAACATTTTTCATATCTTACTTCCTAATTCTATTGACTATTTTGTTGTCTTGCTCCCCTCTTTGAATACTCAGATACTCATCCCCTTCTTTCTTCTGTGAGTTTTCATGACATCACTCTCAGATGTCAGTCTTTAACCTGTCCCTTACTGGGAGGGGAAACTTGAACCACAGCTCCCATAAAACAGCCCAATTAACTTTCCCTAGGCTTTTCTCTCCATATTTTCTTGGTCATCCTGTATTACCAGCAAGTAGACTGGTCAGACACTTACATTTTCCATAGGTATCTCAAACTCAGCATGTCCCAACTAGGTGGTATCATATCTGAATAATCAACTGGAAGTGAATAGGACCAGAATCTACAGAAAAAATGTCACTCCATCTCTAAGCCTCAGTTTCTCCTTCTGTAAAAGGGGGATTATAACAACTTCAACCTCCCTTGCAAGGTTCATTTGTCGAGATAAAGTTACAATGTGTAAAGTGTATTATGAGCCTTAAAGTGCTAAGGATAAATGCTAGTTATTGTCTGAAACAGTGCTCATTATTCTTTTCTTTCAAAGCTGTTGTTTTCATTCACTTCATATGTGTCCAAGTATTTGTGATCCCAGTTAGGGTTTTCTTGGTAAAGATACTTGAGTGGGTTGCCAATTCCTTCTCCTGTTCATTGTACAGATTAGGAAACTGAGGCAAAAAGGGGTAAATGATTTGCCCAGGTCAAAGTCGTGTCTGTTGAAAGTGAGACTTGAAAACAAGTCTTCTTGAGTCCAAGACATCCAGGGTCTCTTCAGTCACTATAGTATGCCTTGGTTTCCTCTGCTATGTGCCTAGTGCAGTCCTACATCCTATAATCCCATGACTGTCACTTCAGACAGTGTTTTACAGTGATAGTAAATTTCTGTAGAAACATTCTTTTCATAGTTTGGATACTCTAGGGTGATGGAGAATGAATTAGAAGGTTATTGGAGGAAGTTCTAGAAATCAGAAGAGGCTGGGGCACTACAGCCTTTAATATGTGCCTCCCTTCACAATCTTCTAGGGTCTACCATTTTTTTTTTGGTTGTCAATAGCACGGAGGAGGGGAGGGAGTGACATTAGTTGGTGGAGAAGCACAGCAAGAAGAGAAAGATTTACGTGTTTTCGTCAGACATGAAGGGCACTCTCCTTAGGATGCCTTCTTGACAAAGCCGAACAGGTATATTAGAAGACGTTGCCAATGTTAGTGTATTGGGTCGAACATGTAAGCCTGTTATTATCTAATAACTGTTTTTCAATCAAGAGTTATAAAGACAGATTCAGTTTGCTGTGAAGCTCTTCCCCTTTTGTTTGAGTCTGGTTGTTATGACAACACTGATGAGGTCACAGTGATGACCTTTCAGATCAAAGGGAATCTTGGGTGCATTCAGAGACATAGTATCTCCCTACTATGCTTTCTGCTGCTTGAGGAACCACCCCATTATGTGTGAGGCTCATTCTCCTCCACCCTCTTTCCACTATTACTATTATGTAAAGGTGCAGGTAGTTACTTAATTACACCAGGTTTTGCTCAGTTTATCAGCAATATGGCCTTGGGCAAATTATTCTTACTCTCTGAACCTAATTTGACAAATGAAAATGTTGGTGATTTAAATAAATTCTATGTCACCTCTAGTTCAGTACTTTATGAATAAGTTGGTAGTAGCACCTGCAGTATAGTATTTGAAGCCCATTGTGACCAAAATCCTTGAACTCCCTATGCTCTGGCATCAAGATCACATTGTGTTCAGTTGGCTTTTTCTCCCTGTCCTGAAGTTTCCACTCTCCTTTAGGAAAAAGAAGTGGGAGCTTCCTATTCAAAAATCTTTCTGACAACACAAATAGGAGTACTATTGATGGAGATGGGGGAAATAAGTATACGTCAGGTTAATTTTTCATAGGCCAACATGCCATATACATATATATATATGTATATATATTCATACATTTATAAATATATAATATGCACATATATGTATATGTGTGTATTTATATGTGTGTATATATGTTTTATATATGTAAGTTTTTGTGTTTATCCTTTGTTGTCGAAGAAGACCATGGCATTAGAGAAATAATGACATGTCTTCACTTGAGTTTGTTTTGAGTGAGGGCAGTCTGTGCAGGTCACCAGTCTAACTTCTCCTCCAGAGTCATTTGAATCCTGTGGTTAGATATTCATTAGGATGACTGGAGGTGACCAAGGATGAGGGAGTTGGGGTTAGGTGACTTGCCTAAGGTCACACAGTTAGTGAGTGTCAAGTGTCTGAGGTGGGATTTGTTGTGTGTACCAGGTTTTTTTCTTTTTTGTCAATAGTACGGAGTGAGGAGAAGGAATGATATCAGTTGGTGGAGAAGCATACCAAGCAGAGGAAGATTTACCTGTTTTTGTCAGACACGATATTTGAGCGGGGATTGTGTCCTCACAGCAGGACTGGCACTCTCTTTGGGATGCCTTCTTGTTAAAGCCAAAGAGGATAGATTAGAAGACTTTGAGAATGTCTGTGTATTGGGTCAAACAGCCTAAGATGTATTACCTAAAAACACAAGAGTTATAAAGACAGATTCAGTTGACCCCTTTTGTTTGAGTCTGGTTGCTATGACAACACTGATGAGGTCACAGTGACGGACTTTAAGTTCTAAGGGAATCTTGGGTACATTGAGCCACATAGTGTCTCCCTACTATGTTTTAGGCTTTGTGAGGAACCACACCATTATGTGTGAGGGTCACTCTCCTCCACCTTCTTTCTATTATTACTGTTATGTAAGGGTACAGTTAGTGATTTCATTAAACCAGGATATGCTCAATCTATCACCTATGTGGGCTTGGGCAAATCATTCTTACTCTCTGAAGGTAATTTGACAAATGAAAATACAGGTGATTTAGAAAAATTCTACATCACTGATATTTCAGTAGTCTATATATAAGTAGGTAGTAGCACTGCAGTGTAGGGTTTGAAGCCAGTTTTCACCAAAAACCTTGAACTCCCTATCCTCTGGCATCCAGATCCTAGTGTGTTTCAGATGTCATTTTCTCCCTGTCCTGAAGTCTCCACTCTCCTTTAGATTAGGAAAAAGTGGGAGCTTCCTATTTAAGGATCTTTCTGACAACACAAATAGGAGCACTATTGATGGGGGTGGGGTAAATAACTATTAGTTAGGTGCACTTTTCATAAAACAACATGCCATATATATGTATTTATATACTTATATCATATACTCCTATATGTATATATGTGTATACCTATATATATATGTGTGTGTGTGTATTATACATGTATGTGCTGTGATTTTCCTTCATTACCAAAAAAGACCATGGCATCAGAAAAATAATGACCTGACTTCACTTGAGTTTATTTTGAGTGAGTGAGGGCTGTGTAGGTCACCAGCTTCATTTCTCCTCCAGAGTCACCTGAATCCAGTGATCAGATATGGATCAAGATGACTGGAGATGACTCGGGATGAGGCAATTAGGGTTAAGTGTCTTGCCAAAGGTCACACAGCTAGTGAGTGTCAAGTGTCTGAGGTGGGATTTGAACTCAGGTCTTCCTAACTCCCGCCCTGATGCTCTATCCACTGCACCACCTAGCTGCTCCTTGTATGTGTGGCCAGAACACATTTGTGAATCATCTTCAACCCTGAACTGTGGGTATGTGGTAGTGTGTGTGCACCTTTAATGAATGACTCAAGATTTTTTCAGCGAATGGAGCTGTGTACAATTTGTAGGTATGTGAGTGTGTGTCCTGGGTGTGGAGAGAGGGGGCGGGGCTGTTTCTCTTAAGCCAGTAATAGCCCCAAGATGACTTCTTAGGATCTGACCCCCAACTCCCAATATTCTGGGAGCTGCCCATGCTCTGGCTCAAGTTCTCTCTGACTTGAACAGTTAACCCCCAGGGCTTTGAATCACATTCCAGTGAAAACTTACCTAGCCTTTATATCTCCAGAGGTGGGAGAGGGAAGTATCTCCTTCAGCTTTATGTTCTGTACTTTTCCCAGTTTTCATTTATTCCTTTATCCTACACATGTTTTAGTGGCTCCAGTGGTAAGGTCGATATACATATCGATCTCAGAAAACAAGTTCGATATCCAGCTGGGTGGCTGGCCCCTTTGCAACATTCCTGACAAGTGTTTGTCCATCCCAGCTGGGAGACTCCCAGTGGTGATGACACTTTGTCGAGGAGTGGTGGCCGTTCTACTTTGGACAGTTAAATTCTTTAACATCTAACTGCACCTCTAATTTCTCACCTCTGTAAATGTCTCCCCCTATGTTCCTTGCTATTCCCCTTGCTGCACTTTTGTTGAACAAGTCAGATCTCTCTTCCCCATGACAACCCTTCAAATTAAGCTATCAGGTTCACCCTTAGCCTTTTCCAAGTGAAACTCCCCTAGTTTTCAAGGAAAGCTCTATTACATGACCTCCAATGCTGTCATCATCCTGAATATACTCTAATCTTTCCTAAAATATGCCTGGAACCAAGAATAAAACCTCTCTAATCCTGGACTCAGTGTCTGAGATGATCTTAAATGAATTTCAACTTAACTGTACCCTCCCCTGCCATCTTCTGTTTATAAGTTGATTTATTATTAAGTTATGAAGGCTTTACATTTATTTCTATTAATCATCATATCAGATTTGACTGTACTATTTTAGCCTGTCAGCATCATTTTTGGATCTAAATTGATTTTCAATGTTTGAACTCTTTCATATTAGAGCTTTGCATATTTGCAAATAGGATGAGTTTAGCATGCTATTCAAGTAGCAGATTTTTTTTTTTACTGGACCTGTAATTCCACTGATACAGAGACCTCTTAGTGAGGAATTCCCTCTACCTCCTACAGGTAGGAATGTTCTGTGCAGGTTATAGTCTTAGAATCTTGCCTAGGGAATTGAGGGATCATGACCTCCCAGGGTTGCACAGCCAGTATATGTCAGAGGCAGAATTTGAACTTGAGTTTTCCTGACTCCAAGGCCAGTTTATGTTAAACATAGTGTTAGATAGCACAGCACCAAGCACAAATCTTTGGAATATTCCACTAAAGCACCACTTTGAACCACCAGTAGCTATATTCAACCAGCTCCAAAATCCACCAAACTAAACCACCTTGTCAATTTATCCATTGGAATAACGTGAGAGACTTTATTAAATACTTTTCTCAAATCTAGGTAAACTATGTCTACAGGAGTCATCTGTTTTACCAGTCTGTAAACCCTGTCAAAATTAAAAAAAACAAAACAATGAAATAATGTTGATTTGCATGACACGTTCTTGAAGTCATGCCGACTTTTGTTGATCATCACTTCCTTTTCAAGAATGTCTCAAACTGTCTGTTTAAATAATTGTCTAGGATTTTGTCAGAAGTTAACGTTAAACTCCCTGATCTATAATTTGCTTCTTCACTTTTTGGACAATTGAAACATTTCCTCATCTCCAATCTTTCAGTGTCTATACTCTTCTTAACAGACTTTTCCAAGGTCACTGATAGTGGTTCAGCAACAACATCTGTCAATTCTTTATGTCCCTTGGCTTATAGTCCTGTTCACACCTGATGACTTGAACTCATCAAGAGAAATTAGTGGCTCTCTTTTATTCCTGTTTTGCAATTTAGCTCTCCATGCGCTGTTTTCACCCTGTCTTCTGGCCCAAAAGACCATTGTCTTTGGCAGAGAAAAATAAGTAAATTAAAAATTAAGGAACTGATACCTTATTGCACCAGTTCCAATCAGTGATCTCTACTCCTTTGTTGAACCTCTTTTCCCTCATATTTAAGAATAACTCATTCTGAGTACCAGTGCTTTTTAACATTCTCATAGGACTGTGCCATACATTAGTACTTATCCATCCTTGAATAAAAGGATCTTGGCTTTAATATTCACAGAATCAGGGATGTCATCATCTAGCCCAATCTCACCTTCATTCCAGAGAAGAGGAATGGACCTACTGCTCAAAGTCACCCAGGAAATTCATGGTTGAACTAGGAAAGTGGCATGATTTGAGGTCAAATGACTCAAGAGTTTATTGGTAAAAATCACATAATCCCTGCCTTGCCTGTCACATAGGGCTCTCCTAAGGAGTAAATGAGATGATGTGTGTGAAAACACTTTGTAAAATCCACTTTGAATAGAAAATGTTATTGCTTCATTCTGGGAAAAAAATATACCCACATGACACTATTTTCCTGTCTGCCTTCAAAATGGGGGTCAGGAGGATTGTACTTTGCAGTTATCCCAGGGTCCAACTGGGCTAAATTTTCAAGATGATTGCATCAAGATTTCAAAATACCTCTTCCTGTAATGTATTTATTACATTCTATATTCGGTCCTAGATTATGTTTCACATACATTCACCTACATATCTTATTTTGCTGCTGCTTACCACTTCTCCCCCTCTGCAGTAGCACTCACTGGATGGAACCTCCAGAGACCATGCCTCCTCTGCAGGAATTACTCCATTTTGCTGAATTGTCCTGATTGATGCACGTGCAGACTCGCATAACCTCATACCTAGACTACCCCAAATTATGCTTCATTTCCATCTACCCTGGACCATTTTCCATCTGCCTAGCTCTTCAAGGATACCCCTTCTTCCCCTCTACTTCTTGGTTTAGGAATAATTAATACAATTATTGTTTATGGGAAAGAGATAATAGTCAACAGTCCTATGTGCCATTCACTTTCTATGACTCCCTATGCCAAAAGTCCTCCTAATCATTTCATATGTGCTATGTCCTGCATTAAAATGTTGGCTTATGAAAGGAAAGGGCTGTCTCACTTTTGAATTTGTATCCTCAGCATCTATCATAATGTCTGGCATACAAATGGCACTTGGCTGTTTTCTTTTTAATTCATCTATATCCATCCATCATCCATGACCTCATCTTGCTCCATTTTTCCTTACATCTTTAAAAATTTAAATTGGTTGGAGAGCAGTCAGGAAAGGGGCAGAAGCCCTCCAAGTGCAGAGAACGACACAAGTCAAGGTTTGGAAAGGACAGTAAAAAGGAAAAGTGAATTGGTGGCAAAGAAGAAACTCAGAGAAGAAGGTGGAAGTGAAGCTGGTTAGAATAGGGGGGCGTTGACTTTTACCTTGTAGGCAAAATTTCTTGAATGTCATGCACACATGCATCAAGTCATAAGATCATAGGTTTAGGGGACGAGCCTAGAAGTCAGCTATTCCATTCTCATTTCACTGATGAGGAAACTGAGGTAAGGGAGGTTAGGGTGACTCATCCAGGGTCACAACGGAAGCACATGGCAGAAACAATTAGAACCCAGATTTTCTGACTCCAAAAAATCACCTACTGTCCCAAAACATTTAGTGTAATTTTTTAGCTTTGGCAAATTCAGAAGTATAAAATCTGCAGACTTGCAGAAAACATTTGAAATTCAGTTCATTTAAATTTCTTTTACACATGTCGTTTTGTGAATTTTGAATGTTCTATTTTTCGTTTTACTAGGATAATGTACCCTGTCATTGAGCATTATAGTATTTGGCATTTTCTGGATGAGAGTTTCATACAGCCATGGATTGGCAGAAGAGGCCCTCTTGCTTGACCCCCTCAGGCACTTGATCTATCTCCATTAGACTTATTTTTGTGGGGTCACAAAAGCTGCCATGCAAGCATCAAAACCTCACTTATTGGGTGCTCTTATGGTCAGGATTACAAATGCAATCATTTCAGTCCCTAACAACAGCTGATGAAAGTTTCTCATAAAGTCTGAAAACAGTTTGAACAAAAATTTAAAGATGGAAATAATTGCCCTATCAAATATAGCTCTTTAAAATTTGTAGCATTTACATTTGTGAAGTTAGTAAAGTCCAAAACTGCACTAAAACTTTTAGGACACCCTGCATGTGCGATAACATGCACACGTAGCCACACATCTTACACATGATGTGCCGTACAAACCACAGGTACAAGGTGACTTTAAATGCACACAGAACAACAACCACTCAGACCTACATGCAACAATCACATGCAGAATATCACAGACACAATCCTAGATGCACACACAGCCATGGCACTTTGCTTCCCTGTGTCTGAGTGTCTTCATCTGTAAAAAGAGGAGGTGGGGCTACAGCAGATGGGCTGTGAAGATCCTTCAAGGCTTTCACTGACTCCCTCACCAGAGGATCTCATCTGACCTAGCATGGTTCCAGATCTGTTACAGAGTGTGTGTGTTCCCCGATGACTCTCTGGGAATTGGAGCTATCTTAGGTAGGGCCACTGGTAAGATGCCTGGGCTCAGACAGGCACAGAACAGTGACCATGCAATCTGAAGGATGCATGTGGAGCACCTGGGGAGAAGGGGATGGGTTACTTTTCCCTCTCCACTACTTGATTTTTCTCTTTCTCCCTTCCCCTTCTCACCCATCTCCCTCTCCATCTCTTTCTCTTCCCCCTCCCCCTCCTCCCTCTCCTCTCTTCTCTTCCCTTTCTCCTTCCCCTCCTCTTTCCCTTTCTCTGTCCCTGTCTCTCTCTCATCTGACTTTCCAAGGCCCATCAGAAAATAGCTCATCCCCACAGAAGCAGAGAATACCCAAGCTTGAAGAGACCTCAGAGGGCATCTAGAATCCCCTTTTACAGTCTGACAGGGGCTAATTCAGCCTCTACATTTGTATTTCTATCAACAAGGAGTTCATTACCCAACAAAATGTTCCATCATTCCATTGTTGGTAGCTCAGATTGTTAGGGAGTACATAGTTATAAGACTTAGAATTAGAAGGAACTTCAGAAATCATCTAATTCAGATCTCTTCCCCTTCCCCATTTTCTGTCCTTCCTCACCTCCTGCCCAGTCCTTGAGATTAAATATCTTATCCCAAGTCACACCCATAGTTAGAAGCCAAACTAGGACTTTAAGTATGGTCCTCAGACTTTATATTTAGTTTTCTTTTCACTACATTTCTTTACCTCATTACACAATTGAACTGAAAGCTACCTTTCTGTGCCTGGCCATTGCTCCCAGTTCTATGCTCTGGGTATCAGCAGGAAAGTCTCATCTTTCTTTCTGGTCCATGACCACCTGTCCCTCACATGTAAATCCTAAAATTCCTTCAATTCAACAAACATAAATGCCTGCTGTTGCCTACTAAATGTCTGCTGTAAGCACTAGGTACATAATCCTTACCCACATAGAGCTGACTTTCTTCTAGACGGGATACATGTTTAGAGATAAGGAAAACAGAAGGTAACTGAAAGAGGGATGGGGGGAGGTTAAAGAAAGGCTTTATGGGCAGAGTGGCAGTTGAACTGTCTTAAAGAAAGATTAGAATTCTGAGAGCTGAGGGAGAGAGAGGAGTCTGGGATGACTCCAGGATTATGAACCTGGGTGACATAGAGGTTGTTGCCTTCAGCAGTAATAGAGAAGCCTAAAAGAAGAGGGATGATGAAGAACTTAATTTTGGATGGGTTGAATTGGACGTGCTGATAAGACATCAACATGGAGACATCTGGTAGGCTTTTGACATTGGGAATCATCTGCAGAGATATAATTCAACCCAAGAAAGTAGATGAGATCATCAAGCCAATGAATAAAGAAGCAAGGTCTAGGACAGAGTCTGAGAGATATCCACTGCTAGGGGACTTTCCTGTTCAGTTGTTTTGTTGTCAGTGTCGTGGGCAAGGTGTGAACTCATGAAAATTAGTCTTTTGGATTCCAAGTCCAGTGCTCTGTGCACTGTACCTCCTGGCTTCCCATCCTCAGGCATAGCAGATGGCTAATAAAGCTTCAAAGTAAACTGAGGAGCAGTTAGACAGGTAGGAAGAGAACCAAGAAAGAACATCAGGTAAGCCAAGAGAGGAGAAAATATCCCAAAGGGAGGAGGATGACCAATGGTATAGAGAGAAGTCAAGTGGAATAATACCAAACCGAACCAGCCATTTGGCATTAGGAGATCATCGGTAACTTGTGAAAGATAAATTTGAGTGGAATGGTGGGGGTCAACCTTGGAAGCAGAGGGTCAGCTTCATATGGTCTGGTCTTCTGTTTTGTTTTCCCTCTGTAAACCCTCAACTCATCTCTTCCCTAAAATGTGTCACCCAGAACTGAAACAATACTTCAGAAGTTGTCTGACCGGGGTGGAAGATTGTAAAATTATTACCTTTTGCTTCTGGTTTTATTGATATCAAGTTTTTCCTGAAACAAGATCTAATTTTTTGAAAAAAAAATTCATATTTCTTGGTACAGGGACAATGTGGACAGTATTGGGTTTGGAGTCAAGAAGTCTTGGTTAAAATCTCACTTCTAACACTATCTTTGTGACTGAGCAAATCACTTAACTTCTGTGTTTCTCAAACAATTCCTTAAGACTTAACTAATGACTAAGTTGCATTGGTTGAGATCCGCTGGGGCAGAGGGCATAGGAGGTAGGGGTGAGTTCGCATGTTTCCACATCTATAACCCCCATGCTGATCCTTGGCTGTATGGCTGGGAATCTGAAGAATTAAAGTCTTGTTCCTGTTGTTCAGTCATGAATGACTCTTATCCCATTTGGGATTTTCTTGACAAAGATACTGGAGTGGCTTACCATTTCTTTCTCCACCTCATTTTACAGATGAGGAAACATTTTACAGATGAGGTAAACAGGATTAGGTGACTTGCCCAGGATCACACAGCCAGTAAGTGTCTGAGAGGCTAGATTGGAACTCAAGTTTTCCTGACTCCAGGCCTGGAACTCTATCCACTGTGCCAAAGTTTCTGGTCACCTTTAATTCAAAAGGGGATGAGAGCCCTGCAAAACATACCAACTCAGAATTGTGCAGGAGAAGCAGCATAAATGATGTGATGAGAGAAATGAATAAGTAGAAAAGGAGGAAAACTAAGGGATGGGCTCATACTACACTGCCAGCCATGTTACATCTAGAGATCTCCAGGAAGGTCCCTAGAATGTTGGTTGGAAACGTCAGGAAGATTTGTGGAAAGATGTGAACAAGAGGTCCCTGGGATGATGTGGGCTTATGACATATAAACAAGGCAGCTTTTTAAGCCCATTTGTTACACTGTTGTATTTCTCCAGTGCTTTAAGGTGAGGCTGTTTCTTCATAACAACTCTTGGAGGTAAGCATATAGATATCATGATTCCCATTTTATAGATGGGAAAACAGACCCCAGGATGGGGAGGGACTTTCCTAGAGTGAGCCGTCATTCAACTAATATTCCCTTGAGATGAGTTTAGCTCTGTGACAAGAGCAAATCACCAAAGATTTCAGGGCCTCAAGTTTCTCAGATGGAAAGGGAGTTTTTAGGATGATCAGGGAATGTTGATTACATTCTGACCAGAGCCTGAACATCTGAAAAACAACTAGCTAATTCAAAGCAAAGATTCTTGACCTTTTCTGGTCCCTCTGGCAGTCTGATGAAGCCTATGGACTCCTTTTCAGAATCATGTTGCTAAATGCATAAAATGAAATGCTTAGAATTACAGATGAAAACCATTATATTGAAATACAGTTATCAAAACATTGACAAAAACAAAACAAGCTCAAGGATCCTCTGTTCTCTAAGGACAATGGCAGGGAGGAGCTAGTGAGGCTATGTTGTAGTCTATAGAAGGAAAGGAATGGGAGAAAGGAAAGGAGACAGAGGAGAGAGAGAAAGGAGAGAAAAGAGAAAAGAGAGACGAGAGAGAGAAAGAGAGGGAGAGGGAGAGGGGGAGAGGGAGAGGGAGAGGGGGAGAGGGAGAGAGAGAGAGAGAGAGAGAGAGAGAGAGAGAGAGAGAGAGAGAGAGAGAGAGAGAGAGAGAGAGGGAGGAAAGAGAAGAGAGAGAGAGAGAGAGAGAGAGAGAGAGAGAGAGAGAGAGAGAGAGAGAGAGAGAGAATACAGAAGGAGAGATCATCTGTGGTAAGAAGGAAATTAACAGAAGGCATTAGTACTGCTCTCTTACCCCAAAACTTAGCTCCTGAATATGTATTAGCCATTTTCCCCTCATTTTTTTGGTCTAAGTCTTCTTTAAACATCCTCAGAGTCTCCAACAAGCTCAGAACTCTAAGGGTAGGAACCCTTTGTGAGAATTTCTAGTCCAGTCACTTTGTTTTGCTAAGAAGAAAACCTTTTCAGAGAGGTAGTAAACTGGGAATAACAGGGCTCACTCCAATATACTGTATGACTTTTTTTCGACTAAGGTTGCTTGACTCTATGGAAGTCACTGTATCTTACAAGGTATGCAGCAAGCACAGATGTGGGCTTCTACTGACCTCTGGGGTTCCTTCAAACTCTGAACTCCTATGACTTGCTTTCTCTGGGCCTCAGTTTCCACAGTTGTAAAATGAGGGGATTGAACTCAAAGATTGCCAAAATCGTGTCCAGTTTGGAACATTTATGTTCTACGTTCAAAAGCTTTTTCTAGCTCTGACAGTCAATGTTCTAAGGTCCCTTTTTGCACCGATATTGTATGGTTTTCATAGAGGACTTTAGTGTTTGAATGCATTATTTTTTAAGCCCAAAATCCTCTTTCTGATGGCAGGGACCAGGGCTTATTTTCTTCTCTGTCCACTTGGTGGTGCTTGTGGTCCATAACCATATACCCAGTTAATCTGTTAATTTAGAGATCTTTTCCAGTTGGGAAACCGTGAGAGAAGTTGCTTGTTGGGTGATTCCAGTGTCTTGGCCCTGGTCAGTGCATCGTTCCACTGAATGGGCCAGGCTTGATTCCAGAAAGCTGAGCAAAGCTTAGACAGTCATAGGGTCAGAAGGGACTTATCTCAAAATCCAATCTGTTCTTGAACAAGAATTTTTTTTTCAGCATGCTAGAAAAGTGGTCATGTAGCCTTTACTGGAAGACTTTCAGCATTGGGTAACTTATTTTTCTTCTGATGTAGCTTGCTCATCCTAATTAAAAGGAAACATTTCTTTATATCCAACCTGAATCTCACTCTGGAACTGCTATGCATCTCCCTAGTTCTGCCGTCTGTGGCCAAGAATAAGTGTGGACTATCTTCCATAAGATAACACTGAAGACACTTGAAGAAAGCCTTTGGATCCTCCCTATGTTTTTTCTGCAGGCTCACCATTGCAGGTCCCTTCCAATAATCCTAGCATGACATGATCTCTAGTACCCTTAACATTATAGTTGGTGTCATCTGAATGTCTTCCAAGCCTGTCAATGGCCATCCTAAAATGCACTTCAGAGAACTAAATAAAATATCCCAATTGCGGTCTGAACAAACCCCTTCACCACTTCAGTCACCTTTTTCTAGATACTTTCCAGTTTATCAATGTTCTTCCTAAAATGTGGTGCCTAGAACTGAACATGATACTCCAGTTGTGGTTTGAGCCAGTTAGAGTATAGTAGGGCTATCATCTCTTAAGTACCAGACACTGAATTTATCTTAACTCAACCTAAAATCACATTAGCATTTTCAGCTGTGTTGTTACACTGACTTCTACCTGGAAACCAGTATCCTTTTCTTCTTCTGTTCAATTCTGGGCCTTGTTGATTGTCAGTTTGCAGTCTCTGTTCAAGATATGTGTATTGATAGTTTAAAACACCCCACTGGTAGCCCCTAAAGGTTGAGAGATGTAGAGGAATGCCTCATGATGAATAGACTTCCTGTGGAGTATTTATGGGATGGCATAGATGAGACATACATAGGATAAAAAGGCATTGATGAGTGAAAAGAGTACATAACCATCAGTGAGATGACAGACTCAACCAATATTGAATGGGCAATCTGTTAAAACTCCAAGATATTTTTCACGTGAGTTGTTGGGTAGCCATATCTCACCCTTGTGTGGTTGATTTTGGGGATGTGAGTGTCGCTGTTCAGCTGTGTCCAGCTCTTCATGACCTCATTTGGGGGTTTTCTTTGCAAACATGCTGGAGTACTTTCCTCAGCTCATTTTACAGATGAGGAAACTGAGGCAAAGAGAGTTAGGTAACTTGCCCAAGGTTACACAGCTAGTGTGTGAGGCTGAATTTGAACTGAGGAAGATGAGTCTTCCTAACTTTAGCCCCCATTCTCTGTTCACTAAACCAGATCACTCAATGCAATTCATTCTTCTAATCTGTCAGAATGAATTTGATTGATCCTGATTCTATTTTTTGATTTTTTACCTCTTGTACCTAGCCATCTTTGCCCTTCTCCAAATTATTGATAAAAATATTAAACAGCCATGGGCCAAACATGAATCCTTGAGACACTCCACTTGGGCTTTCTTTTACCTCTTCTCCTTGACCTTCCCTTTGGTCCCTCTCCTAGTCCTTGCCCACTTAGGACCAATAAGAGCTACTTGATTGCTCATATTGCTTGGATAAGATAGGAATCCCCAGTTCTATTCCTCCTCATGAGATGGAGGACCATCAGGCTTTGCCATCTTCAATATAATAATCATTTATTGAATACCTACTATGTGCTGGGGACTGTGCTAAGTCTTAGGGACACAAATAACAAAAGCAAACAATCCTTGCATTCAAAGAGCTTATAATCTAAGGGGAAAGCACAACACACAAAAGGAAACTGAAAAGGAGGAAGTGCCAGAGGGTACTTGCTGCATGGGCATGATGATGATGATGGCGGTGATAGACTCAACCAAACAAAGGCTGTCAGAGAGAGGAAGCATTAGAGTTTAGGACTGCACTCTCCTCTGAGGAGGGTATCCCATGAGAGTGAGCCTGGCCTCAGCAGTAGGGAGTATTATAGTGCCCAGGGACTGAGAGACGGCTGAGATAAAGCACCAGAAAGAAATCCTAGGGATTCCTCGATTAAACAATTGATGTAGGAAAAGGTACCATCTTACTGTACTGTTGGTCACCAGCCAGTACTGGGTCGCAGATACGGAGTGGAGAGGAGCAGTTGAGAGTGTTGGCTCTAGCTGTGATAAAGCACAGAACAAGTTTTGGGAAGCATATGGTAGCTGTGTGGCTCTGAGCCCAGGAGCAGAATACAGCATATCAAGCCAAAGAGAAGCTAGCAGTTCAATCATTCTGAACCTGCAGAGTCTCCCATTGGGACAATAGTGACTGAAACAAGTAATCGTATACTGAAACTATTCACCAAAGACAAGCCATTATCATCCAATTGTTTCAAGAACTTGGAGAACTCAGACCAGGAAGGCAGTGACCAGAACTCCCCCTTTAGGGCCACTTTGGGGGCACTGAACATTTTCAGGTCGCCAGCCAGAACTGTTGAAGCAGCAGAAAGATGTGATGACAGAAGTGCAGGCTAGACATCTCCTCTCTCTCTCTCTCTCTCTCTCTCTCTCTCTCTCTCTCTCTCTCTCTCTCTCTCTCTCTCTCTCTCTCTCTCTCCCTCTCTCCCTCCTTCTCTCTCTCTCTGTCTCTCTCCTCCCACAAATGTGCAACATCCAGAACCAATATAAAATCTAAAGTCCAGAAAGAGATCAAGTGAAGAAACAAAAAAGCAGAAAGAACCCAACCATAAAGAGTTATTATGGCTACAGAACAGCTTAAGCGAAAAGGAAGAGAATGACTCAAAAACATCTAAAAACAATGCCTTAAAGAAAGATGCAGCTTGGGCACAAGTCCAACAAGAATTCCTAGAAAAACTAAAGCAAGAATTTAAAAAGGAGCTAAAATGACTTTAAAAACCAAATGAGAGCAATAGAGAGAAGAATGGGAAAAGGGGCAAGAGCTAGGGAAGACAGGAAACCAAACAGAGCAGCTGGTGGCAAACGAAGAGAAGGCTGGAGCAAATTCAGCAAACTCAAAAGCCAGCAACTCCCTGAATTTTTATGGTACTTAGTGCATAAGATCTCAGAGCTAGAAAGGACTTTAGAAAATACAATACAAAATACCAAAATTGCAAGAGCTGTTATAAAGGGAGACTTTGGGAGGAGGTTTTTTTTGTTCTGGTTTTTTTTTTGTTGTTGTACCCTGATTCTTTACCCTTCAGTCTCACTTATTTCCATTCTGCAGAAGAAACTATGTTTTATGTGTTTTCTCCTTCCCAGTTAGAGTATGAACTCCTTTAAAGTAGGGACTACCTTGATTTTTCTGTTTGCATTCCCAGAGCTTAGCACAATGCTTGACACAACCTACGTGCTTAATAAATGCTTTTTAATTGATTCATTCATTCCACATTGATATAAAATAATCTTTAATAATTATCCTTTGATTATTCAGCCAATTCAGATTCCACCTAATTGTACTCTCATCTAGCATACCTCTTTTCATTTAGTTCACAAGAAAACATGATTTTATCTAATACTTTGCTAAAATCCAGCTAAACCATTTCCACAATGCTTCCCTGACTTAAAAACCTAATAACCCTGTCAGAAAAGGAAATGAGGCTAGTCTGGCATAACCTCTTCTTGGTGAAGCCATCATGGCTGACTCTTTGTCATCCCTTCTTCCATTCATCAGTGCTTTCCCCCTTTAACAATACAGTCAAGAATTTGCCAGGAATTGAAGTCAAACTCATTTACCTATAGTTTGCAGACTCTTCTTTCTTGCCTTTTTGAAAACTGGGGCATTTATTGGACTTTCATCCTGAGGCATGAGATTTTTTCCCTTCTCCCCATTGAGAAAAATAAAAAGGCAGCAATTACTTATGCTTTTATGGAAATCAGAACATAGAATGTCAGAGCTCGAATGGATCTTAGAAAACAGAATGCAGAATATCAAACTTAGAAGAATATATAACATAGAATATAGAATATAATAATATAAGATATATAATGTCAGAGCTGGAAGGCCACTTAGAACATAAAATGTGGAATTTTAGAGCTGAAAATATTCTTAGAGATCATCTTCAGGGGTCCTTATTCTGAGATCTGTGAACTTGGACAAATTTGTTTTGTGACAACTGTTTTTCAACATAATTGGTTTCCTTTGTGGTCATGTATATTTTATTTTATGCATTTTAAAACATTCTCAGAAGGGGTCCCTAGTCTTCACTAGATTACCAAAGGGATCAATGACACAAAATTGGTTAAGAACACGATACAGGTTAATTCCTTCTTTCTCTGGGGAAACTGAGGTTTAGAGAGAAGTGTATTCAAGGATATAGATTGATCCAAGGTCAGATACTAGAATAGAATCCGTATTTTTGATTCCTAAAGCAGAGCTGTCTCTCTAAAAGGAAGCAGATAGTAAAAAAGCTGAAGAGATGGCTTGGTGGGTGAGGGTGAGGGTGGAGTGGGGAGTGCAACAGAATTGTATCTTTGAAAAAGAAACAATTTCTGCTCTTTCTGCCTCTTTGCCCTGGCAATAATGCCACTTCACAATGGTTGAATGAACAGATAAAGTCTATTAATCTCATTCATTCCAATGTCAGTCTCCCCTGTGCATTCATCTCACTGAGTTGGGAAGAGAAAAATATTATTGCTGACAGGAACAGGGCAACACTTTTCTGAGGCAGCCAAGGACTTTGTTGCTGTTGGATAATTAGTGTGGTTTCCAGGGACAACTACTCAGAAGGTAGAGTGTGGGTGGCAGAGAATGGTTTATGGCTGTGGATAGGAGTCAGGGAGTCACTGACACCCCCAACTCTCTTTCTAGGTTTGATGTTATGGGAAACCATAATTCTAGTAATTCATCGGTGCCTTTTGCCCCTGATAGGTTGCTTAGCATATCACAAAAAATTTTTTTTAAAAAGATAATTATCTCCATTTATCATTGGGAACACAGATAGTAAACACAAGGACAGAAAAAATTAGCAAAAGGCTAGTTCAGAAGCATAATCAATTGTTATGATGACTTCTTTGAGAAAGTACATTGTAAACCTAAAAGCACTCTGTAAGAATGAGCTATCATCAATCATCATTATTATTGTTGAGTATCTATTCTGTACCTATACTACCTTGGGTGGGTACAACGGGGGATAGAAGGAGATAACTTAGATCACCTATTCTTTTATTCTAGTCATTAATTGAGGGCAGTTGCTATCTTTAGGGCTCTTCGCACATCAGAGTGATTTTTTCAATTCATTTCAACTAAATAAACACTTATTAAATGTCTACTATTTGTGAAATACTGTGGGTGTTTGTATGCCACATTCTCTTTAAGCAGAACACAGTTGAATTCTACTCCCCCACCCCTTCCTGGTAACATTAGCCTTCCAGATGCTATTTCAATGTATGATTCATTAAGCTCTTCTTAAAACCCTACTATGTCTAGGGTTCCATGTTCAATCATGGGGATGCAGAGATAAAAAAACATAGTCTTTGCCTTTAAAGAGCTTAGAATCCATTTATGAAGTAGGCAGAATATATAAATAGGTATGATAAAAGTTAGATGATTATTACATGCATAAGAGATGCCAAATGGATCATAAAATCAAAGATTTAGAGCTGCAAGGGACCTCAGAGGTTAGCTCACCCACCATTTTCATTTCCCATATGAGGAAACAGATCATGAAATGACTTGCTCAAATTCATACAGAACTGGGGTTTGTGTCTCGTCTTGACATTGCAGATGGGATTCAGGAGGGAAATGGCAATGAGAAAAACTTAGGTTTCAAATAGGGAAAAATCTTCCTAAAATTACAGAGGCAAGTTATATAATGTGGTAGATAGGGCACTGGGGATGGAGTCAACAAGACCTGAGTCTAAATACAGCCTCTGATACTTACTAGTCGTGCATCCCTAAGGGTGTCCCTTAAGTGGATTTCCCCTTGGTGGAGGTCTTCAAGAAAATCTGTATGACTGATGCTCAGATATGCCTTTTTCAGAAACAAGCTGGAGTAGGATCATAGCTTTAGAGCCAAAAGGGATCCCAGAAGCCATCCAGTACAACTCTCATTGTGCAAATGAGGTCCCAGGGAGGTTGTGACTTGCTCAAATTCATAGAAGTAGTAAGTGCTGGAGGTTAAGATTTGACCCTCAGTTCTCTGACCTTGTTAGAGTCGATGTTCTTTCCACTGCACCATGCTGTCTAAAGAGCCCTCCAACTGTCTAGTTCTAGTTGGATGGAGTTAAAGAAAACATCGTTGGAGAAATGGCACCTGGACTGGGACATGAAGGAAAAGACAGACTGATGGTCATAGAGGATGGAGGGTAGTATATGTATATGGACATCACAGGAGTGGGAAGGGATTTGATCCACCAGATTCCAGAAAAAAATGAGTACGTCTATTTGTCTGAAGGAACAAAAGATACATCATATAAAGTGAGGCTGGAAAAGCAAATCTGGGTTAGATTTCAGATTGCTTTGAACACTGAGATCAGGAGTTTATCCTCATTCTGTAGACAATGGGGAGCTATTGAAATGTTTCAATAGGAGAGTGATATAGTCAGGTATGCTTTAGGGAGATTACTATGGCAGGATGGACTGAGAACAGAGAAATGGAGTTAGGGAGATCTGTTCTGGGGCTGCAGCAGGGATGTGGGTATAAGGTGATTAGTGCCTGATCTGCAGTGGTCACTATTAGTGGAAGTGGTTCCAAAAGATAATGTGAATGAAAGAGGTGTCAAGACTTGGCAATGTAGAGGTTAGGGGAGAGAGAGAAGAGCAAAAGAGGACCAGGTTTAGAAACTGGGTGCTGGGATAGATGAGGGTGTCATCAAGACAAAGAGGTAAGTTAAGAGAAAGAGATTTGGGTGAAGGACAATGAATTTCATTTTGGACGCCTTGAATTGGAGCTGCTCATGGGACATCCAGGTGGAGCTGTCCAACAGGCGATGGGAGAGGTGGGCACAGAACCACCATGAAGAGGTGAGGGAGGGAGAAAAGACTGAAGCTAAAGGAATATATTTTATTATTTTGGTCCAGACCCATGGTTTTATCCTGGGTGGAAAAAGTTGGGTGTGTAAAATACTCCATTGACACAGATCAATATCTTACTTGAACATTATAGTGTAAGAGAGTCGTTTGAGGCATTGATAGGTTAAGCGATTTGCTCCTGGCTTCAAAGTTTGCATGTGACTAAGACAAGACTTGAGACTTGAAACTACTCTTTTCTGACTTCAGAGCTGTCCCTTCAATTCATTACATCATACATATTCCTGTATATCTATAGAGCTAGAGATAAATTGAAATAGATGTATAGATATAAATATAGAGATGTATACACAGGCACATATACATGTGTGCATACATACATATATAATATAGAAACATGTTTACATATGTTAATAAACATACTAGTAGATAGAACATCTATACAGATTGGGATTACAGCATGCTGTAATCTGATTCCAATCTCCCTCTTCGGCCTTATTTCATAGGAATCCCTTTTCTGCACTCTTACTTTCTACCCAAACTGGACTAGGAGATAGCTGTTTCCTAAGCACAACATATCACACTTTCCTCCATGCACTCATGCGGGAGAGGAGGATGTGATTGCCCCTTCTGCTCAGGTGAGGTTACACTATGATGAGGTTTTAATGTGTTAAAGAAGTGTAAAATCCTGCATTTTTTTATGAGTGGAAATGCCTGATTAAGTCAAAAAGTGAATGAGATTGGCTGAGCAAGCACATTAGCCACCCCCATCTTCACCCCTCTTTTCCCCATTAAAAAGCTAAACCCTGGGCAAAGTTGTGCAGTTTGAGAGTGGGAGAGATTGCAAGTTGTGTAGAAGATCCCTGAATGAAGGGGGAAGGAATTTCCCTCTCCTTTCCCTTCCTCACCCCAAGTCAGCCATGCAGCATCAAAGGGAAGATGCCAGATTAGTCAGAGACAATGCATTATCTGGAGCAGAGACATGCCCTGCAGACACACTGGGGGATGTCAGGAGGAGGGAGATGCAGGATCGGAGACATAGCTGGAGGAGTTAGCTCTGGGTAGAAGGAGAAATCCTTATCCTCTGCGACTGCAGGGAAGGAGCTACTTAAGAGACAAATTCAGCTTGAGAACAGGAGAAACCAGGAGCACGACTCTTCAGCGTGATTAGTAAACAAATTAGCTTCTGTGCAGTACATCTGGTTTTTGTGTTACACTTCAGTATTGGGAATCTCTATTTACAAACTGAGGCAGAGAATGGGGTTATGGACAATGCTTTAAGCTAAATGGTTGAATGTGTTTATGGTGGAACTTCAGGCCATGTGACAGGGAGTAGGGACTCCATTAATTAGCATTTCTTTAACATCTGCTGTATGCCAGATTACATGCTTGGCATCAGAGAGACAAAGACAAAAATAAAACCGTTCCTGCTTTTAAGAGGATTCCATCCTAATTCTTGTGGTGTTAGGAGTAGTAATGTGGACAAAGTGCTGAAGTTAGGGGTCCTGGATTTCTGAGATCACATTCTGACTCTGATGCATGCCATGTGACTCTTTGTAAGTCATTTAATTTCTCTCGAGTCTCACTTCTGTAAAATGAAGAGGGAGGACTAGATAGCCTTTGAGGTAAGTTCCAACTCTAAATCTATTATCTTATTACATGAATAGGAGGAGACAAAATGTACATACATACAAAAGGTAAACCTTAGAGGAAAAGGTACTAGAAGGTATGAGTTGAGGAGAAAGTCTTCCTGTAGAAAGTAATTATCATAGCCAGCATTTATATATCACTTTAAGATTTTCAAAACGCTACACAAATATCTCATTTTTATTCTTATAACCGTGTTGGGAGGTGGGTACTATTCTCATCCCTATTTTACAGCTGAGGAAACTGAGGCAGATAAAGGTTAAATGACTTGCCTAGGGTCCTATAGCTAGTAAGCATCTGATTATTTAAGGCTGGATTTGAACTCAGGCCTTCCTCACTCCAGGTCCAAGACTCTATCTACCAAGCAATTAGCTGAAGGTGGTACTTGAACTGAGTCTTGAGAGAAACCCGAGGATTTAAGAAACAGAGTTAGGGAGGAAGAGTTTTCCAAGCATGGGTGATAGCCAGTGGAAAAACAGATGGGAGATGAAGTATTATATGTAGGAAACAGCAAGTGTGCTGTCATGCCTGGGCCACAGAGTGCTTAGAGAGGAGTTAAGAATATCAGAAAGGTAAGAAGGGCTAGCTTTTGAAGAGTTATGGATGTTATACAAGTGATTTTATATTTTTTCGAAGAGGTAATAGAGAACAACCAGGGTTTACTGAGTAGGGGAGAGAGCATGGTGGTCCTGGGAATACATAAACCAAAAGGAAATAGTCCCTGTTTTCAAGAATCTGATGTTCTAATGGGGTGTGGTGTTGGTTTTGGGAAATTATTTTTGTTGTGTGGAGGATGTGTGTGGGGAAACACTCAAGTCAGGGATGCCAAATAGAAGTCTAATGTAGGACTTTAGAAGAATGGTGAGGAAGGTCCAAATTAATTCGGGTGGTGACCGTGTAGATAGAGATGGGAGGCATGTGAAAGGCATGGTTGTTGAGATAGAAACAAGATTTGACAACAGATTGGATACACCAGGGGAGAGGGAAGAGTTGAGGACAATGAGGCTTCAAATCTGGCAGGTCAGAATGGTGGTGGTGTCCTAGATCCCATTCAGAGAATGTTGCTACTAGAAGAGACCAGGTCATTTAGTCCTATCTCTTCATTCTAAAGAGGAAGAAAAGAGAGGTCCTACAAGGGAAAATGACTTTGCTCAGAATCATACCATGTGTGATTAGCAAGGCCAGCACTCAGATCCAAGAATCCACCTCTTCTGTGTGGGTATCATATGTTTGTCTGCTGGAGCAGGGATTTTTTTTTTTTCTGAATATTTTGGGTGAAGGCAGAGTGTCTTCTACTTTAAACCAGTGGTTGCTGTTCACATCTCCTGACAGGGCCTTCAAGTACATGTTGGGACACTTAAGAAAATGATCATTTCACAAATCACAGAAAAGATTGCTTACACCTGAAGGACTGTGTGAAGGCTCAAGTTGTCTCCTAGTAATAGCCAATGAAATCAATGGTGTCATCTTCTAGAAGCTTCTTCTATTTTCTTCCTCTGGCATTAGGTGTACCAGAAGGAGCCAGGAAAAATTGCCCCTAAAACTGTTCCATGATGTAATAGGTTTCCCTGACAGATAGTGGGTTCCCTGTCATTAATGGGATTTAGGCAGAGACTGATGGGATACTATAAGGAAGGGATAGAGTCTGGGCTAGAGAACGTCCAAGTCCTTTCAAGTTCTCACATTCCTTTCATTCTAAAACACGTCTGCATGAGAGACCATGTATTAGCTGAATCTCACATCTTTCTTACCTGTCTGGTGGAGAGAGAAGAGAGCAAAGGAAACATTCAGACATTTTGTGTCTTCAATCTTCCTTTCTACCTTTCCCTGGCTTTTCTAACCTTCATTCAGGCCACACTCACTCCTCTGTCCAAGGTGTTCCTTATGCTATCCTCCCAGGCCTATAGGAGAGAGGTGTTCCCTGATCATTTCTGCCCATTTTAGGGCATAGAGCCTTATCCATCAGGGTTAACATGCAAATGAAGCACTCCAGGGAAACTCTTCCTGACCAATATCATAGAATTTTAAGGTGGAAAGCAACCTCAGTGGCTTTGTAATCCAACTCATTCAGGGAGAAAAAAAGCACGTCTACAGTCTACCCAATTAGATGTTCACCCAGCCTTTGTTTGAAAACCTCCTGTGAGAGACAATCTCCTGCTTCTTAAGTCTGTCTATTTTACTGATGGATCTCTCCAATTGTTAAGTAGTTTTCCCCTGACATCAAACCTAAATTTCTTCTTGCCAATTTCTAACAATTGCATCTGGTTCAGCTTGATGAGATCTAACAAAACTGTTTCCTTTTCTAAGTGGTAACTAATTATTTATTAAATATTTTCTGGAATCCACCTGGAATTGAATTCAAGTTTACTGGCCTATAGTTTGCCAAGTCTTTCCATCTCCTTAAAAAAGTCCTGGAGCAGGTACCACCATCTTTCACACAACACTGTCAGTAGTTTGGCATTCTTATCTATCAATCCTTTTGGTAGTTAAGGAAATAGCTCATCTGCAACAGTGCTGATGCATCAAGGGCAATCTCTTATGTTGGGTTCAAGATTATAGTGCAGGATCCTTGTTTTGGAGGTCAAAGGGAGTCCTAACTTGATCCTATCTAAAAAAGGTGGGAAGAATTAGGAGAAGGGATATGATAATACCCAGACTCCCAGGCCCAGCTCAAATCCCTCTGAACCCTTAATAAAGGGGCTTGTTTGTAGAACCACCCTGAAGCCAAGGTATATGGGAGGGAGAATCCTTCACAAGGACGAGGCTTGAGTATGGGGCCATAGGGAGCCAAAGGTAAGGCTCTAGTCAGTTTGAATACTTATAATGAATTCTGTGGGGGCTGTGGTGGTAGTGGGTTGAGAGGTGAGAATGAACTAAGGGTAAACTATATTCTAGGTGAAATCTGACTTGTTGATAGATGCTGGCTGAGATGAGAGATAAGGGACAAAGTCATTCCCTATCTTTTCCCTCTGTCTTCCAGGAGGAAGATAACTAAATGTCTCCACGGACATTTAATAACTTTTGTCTCAATTCTGACCCAGCCTTTAGTTATTGAATGGGTATTGCCTCAGACAAACTGAGACCTGGAAAATACCTTAATTTAGAAAGGCCAAAGTCATCCACTGTATCTTGGGCTATCAGCAATTGTCTTGACTCTGTCTTGCCACTATTTGTAAACTGGTAATATATGATCAAAACCTTGTTAAGCCAGCAAAAATTCTAAGCTGTGTGTTGTATTTAATTTCAGGCTTACAAATAGAGAGAAGGTAAGGAGTAGGGTCAGGGGATAGTGGAATCCCTCTTCTGCAGAGAGACATCTTGCCTAGCTGAAATAGATTG
This sequence comes from Bettongia penicillata ogilbyi, assembly GCA_023548195.1. NCBI lineage: Eukaryota > Metazoa > Chordata > Mammalia > Diprotodontia > Potoroidae > Bettongia > Bettongia penicillata. The sequence continues at coordinate 11,155,974 of JAJHZJ010000426.1, read as the reverse complement.
AGGGCTCACAGCCATTCTAGAACTATTGAAAAACCTGGAGGCTGATCTTATAGTTTGGTAAAAAAAAAAAAAAATGAGACTGAGGAACTCCTGCTAAAATGTAATAAAGAACCACAAGAATGAGCATGGTAGGTGGGGGTTGCTATTTTGCAGTTTGAAAAACTTGTATAAGGGAAGAATAATGAGCTTTAGGGACACTTTACTCATGTGAAGAGTTCCTTCACATACCTTTAGCTTAGGGAACAATTTGGTAAGTCAAGCTCCCTTTCTTGCCACCTATTGTTTATACAAAAGTCATTCTCCTTGGGATAAAATAGTTGAATATTTCCTAAACTTTCTCTCTTGCCAGTTAGCATCCCATCTATCCCAAAGAGCATATGTATTCCTTCTTTGATCCTTTTTTCCTTGTTAATGACTTAAATGTCTTTTTTTTTCTCATTCTAAGTTCTCCTGGCTGCTCTTGACTCTGTCTGGTACTCTTTTGATAGTATCTTGTCATGCCTTTTATTCCTTCTTTGTTGCTGACTTGCCTGTGCTTCCATCTTCACTAGATATCTTTTAAAAATCTAAGTTGGTTGGTGAGTTTCCTGCAATCCCCATATGTGTCTCTTCAGACAACTTTCCCCCGCATCTTTGTCTTCATAATTTAATGCATAGGTTTCTACTTGTGAACTCAGCCAGAAGTGATCTTTTCCTCCTCAGAAACTCTTAGCACTTATTGTCTGGGCCACACATTTGGTACTTTTTGTATCCTGCCTTGTTTTGTGAGTTTTCCCACTTTGCTACAGCTTGAAAATGACATTAGAACCTAGAATATTAAATTTGGAAGAAACTAAAAATATAGAACATGAAGTGTTAGAGGTGGAAGAGAGATTAGCACATATAATTGTCAAGCTAGAAAAGACCCTAGATCACAGAATGTCAGAAAGGACTACAGACATCATCTGGTTCCCTTTCTACTCCTTCTTATTCTGTCAATGTTATAGTAACGCATTTCTGATCAGCCTCTGGGAACTTGCCTCCTACATCATTTCTTTCCTCTTTCATCCCAAATCTGTCCTTATATAGTGGCCTCTTTTTGTGTTGTTGCCTACAAATACATGCAACGTGTACTCACTTTCTTTCCTCTCTTAACGCAAATCCTTCCATGTGACCATGACATTCCCTCAAGTTATTAACATATCTCTTTCCCGTCAGTCAAAATTTTAGAAAAAAGTTTATCCTTTCTCATCTTACATTCACTTGTCAAACCTTTGTAATCTAGCTTCTGACTCCACACCAAGACTGAAACTGCTCTCTAAACTTACCAGTGGCATCTTAGCTGCTCCATTTAATTGCTTCTGAGTCATCTGAAAATGTTGATGCCGCCGACCACATACTCCTCTTGTATAGGCTCTCCTCCACTGGCTTATTTGATGCTCTTTCACATAATGACTGGTTCGTTTGGTAGATTGTCAACCATCTTCTACCCATTTACTTGCTGGTATTCCTCAAGGCTTTGTCCTCAACTCTCACTTCTTTATAGCCTACATTTAGTTATTTCACCAACTCCCACGGGCTCAGATAAGTAAACTGCTATCTCTTCTCTCACCCTCACAGAAAGCAAACACTTTGAGGGCAAGGATTGTTTCATTTTTGCCTATGTACGTCCAGCACCTAGGGGAGCGCCTGGCACATCAAAGACACTTCCTAGGTGCTTGCTGGTTGGTTGGTTTATCTAGGTCTACTCTCTTGTGTTCTAGTCCTTCACGGACTCAAACTAGGTCATCTTTTATGCTTAATTTTTACCTGGCCTTTAATCACTGAATTGACATTGCCTCAGACAAACTGAGACTTGAGAAAGACCTTAGCTTAAAAAGGTCAAGGTCTCCCACTGCATTCTGGGTCACTGCAAGTCATTTTCACTTGTGTCTTGTCACTGGACTTTGATGACTCTGGAGGAGAGAGTCAGACTGATGACTTTTTGCGTCTCTGCTTCAATTCAGCTTCAAGTCAAGGATTCACCCTCCTGCTGTCCTTGGTCCACTTCAGAAATGAAGGACAAACAACAGGTCCTTCACTGCCAGTTGTTGGCTAGACATCTTCATTTGGGTGTCCTACTGTCATTTCAAACTCGACATATAAACAACAGAACTTGGTATCTTCTTTGCTTGAGCCTGCACATCCTCCCAACTTACCCATTCTTGTCAAGGGCACTACAATTCTTGTTATTCAGGTTGATAACCTCAGAGTCATCTTTGAATATTCCCTCCCCATATGCACTCAGTTGCTAAGTCTTGTCCATTCTAGCTTCACACACTCTTGTGTCTAGCTTATCTCCATTCACCATGCCACTATGCTAGTTTGTACTCTCATCATCTCCAGTCCCCTAACTTGTGTCCTTGCTCCCAGTCTCTCCTCTCTTCAATCTTTCTCCTACATACCTACTGAAATAATCTTTCCCAAGTACATGCCTGACCATGACAACTTCCTGTTAAAACTACCTCTAATGGTTATTATTTCTAGGAAAAAAGACAAATCCATCAGCCTGGCATTTAGTATCACCCACAATCTTGATTCCCTCCCACCTTTTCGGAATTAGTTCCTCTTGTTTCCCTTATGTCCTCAGTCTTCTAGTCAACTTGGTCTAGTAGCTGTTCCTGAAACTTGGCATCCCATCCTCCATTTCTGTGACTTCACATAGGATATCCCCACATGCCTGAAATGTACTCTTTCCTCACCTTAGCCTCTTAGAACAGTAGTCTCCAAATCAGGGACCATGCATCCTCAGGGGTCTATGAGATGACAGTTGGTAGTCCAAGACCAACTGATTGGTGAGAATCTGGAACATATCCTCCCCTTGTGTCTCCCAACACAACATGACTACTCTACCCTTTCACCTATTATCCCCCAAACACTTCTCTAGACTGTCTTTTCCCACTGCTGGGCAAGTTTTTCCAACCTCTCCTTTTGTACTAAGCTGTTGTAACTTAACCATGATCCAGGTACCCTCTGCAGCTATATATATGGAATTGGCAAAATCCTTTCCCTTCCTAGCTTACCCACTCTCCATTCCCTACTTCATCTTGTGGCTGTACCAAGTTGAGATAGATCACGAGATTGGGTAAGCATAATCACCATTGAAAAATTCTCAATTATCTTTCCCATCAAATTCATCTATCATCCAAACTCCCATTTCTGTCACCAGTATCCTTTTAGTCATCCAGATTCACAACTTTGATGTCATCCTCAGCCCCAAAGTTGAACCCACATATCCAATCAATTGATAAAAGTTGTACTTTTTCCCCTTGAAATGTCGTCGGCACTTAATGCTTGTTGATTGATCATTGGCTAAAGTGATGGAATCACACATCAGTTTTGTTATTTGATCCATGTTCTACATGCTTGATTTCAATCCTACAAACTTAGTTGAATCTCTAGACCCATGAAATAAGCCATAGGAAGAGGAAGGTATGTATATTTGAGTATAAGATATATGGCAAAAACATTTGTAGATTTCTAAACTCAGGTAATGGGAAAAAATTTCATGATGAAGCGTTTGGTAGATGATACCAAAAAAAAAAAAAAAAATCCCCAAAAACCCAACCGTCCAAAAATCTTTCCCCTCCCTGCATTATGTATGAATGCCAACATTATCCCCACAAAGACATTCACCGTCTATCTCTATTTCCTGAAAAAAATACTTAAAAGAGGGCGGCTCCGCTCAGGCTCCGGCCTCCGCCAGCCGCGCCTCCGCCTCCGCGGCCCGGGCGTCCTGCACACCAGCCTCGGCCCGCGCCCCCGCGGGCACTGAGCCCCCGAGGAGCTCCGCGCACCGTCGGAGCGGCACCCCGGGAGGCCGGAGCCGCCGCCTCCGCCCCGCCGCCCGGCCCCGGGAGCCCCACCGCAGCCACGGCCGCCGCCTCCTCGCCGCCCTCGCCCTCGCCCTCGCTCTCGGAGCCCGCGGCCGCCGCACCGCCGCCGCCTACCCGGCCGGGGCTGCTCGGAACTCGGTCAGACATGCCCCGCTCTGGCGGCCGGGCTCGGGGAAGATCACGACTGCGGCGGCGAACGGGGCGAGCCTGGAGGACTGCCGCTCCAACCTCTTCTCGCTGCCGTCACCCGCGTCCAGGATGGGCAGCTTTTATTCCGCTTCCTTTCTGCCGCGCGTGTGTCCGTGTGTGGGTGTAACTATTCCTGCCCGGGTTGCTTCGCAATCTTCAGCGAAAACACTTCGTTTGAACGTGATCGTGTCAGGAGGAATACCTGGGAGCGAGCCCCGGCGACTGGACACAACCAGCGGGCTCCGGGAGGCTTCCCCCTCCCGTTAGTCTCCTAAGCCGATTGCCCGACCTGTCCGGGAGCGGGGAAGCCTCCTCCCCCTCCCCTTCCCCTTCCCCTTCCCCTTCCCCTTCCCCTTCCCCAAGGATTTTGTAATTTTGGAAATTACATTGAAGTGCTTGAGAGATATTTTGTATAAAACTTTGCAATTTTGCAGACTTAAGTACTTTGCTGTAATGATGACAGCTGACAAAGAGTGTATATGTGCTCTCCACAGGTTTCTTAAAGTTCTTTTTAAAAAATTAAAGAGTTTCTATTGCAGTAGAACCTTCGAATATAAAAATATACTAAATTAATAGGGTTTATCGCCATATTTCTTTGTGTAGAGAGTGATTGGAATCAATGTCAAAGCTCTTTAGAAAATAATTAAATTAATTCTGTGGTAAAGTTTTTTGATTCTAAAAGTAAAATTTCTAATTAAATTCAATCTAATTGGATCCTTTATATATTATTGGTTAAAAATGTGTAAACATAATGTCTCTACAGAATACTTCTAAAGAATGCTAATACATCACACAATCTGTGAACTGAACTTTGAATTTTCATATGCCCCAAATAAAACTTCTATGATTGACTATAAAAAAAAATGCTTAAAAGAGTAACTGAATTTAATGTTATGAATATTTTCCCCAAAAAATCCCAAATTTGCTAATCTATTTTGTGATGGCAAATGTCTATCAGCACGATGAAACCTAGCAGATGTAAAAAATTGCTTTTATATCATCTTAATTTTCCAATACATCACAATACCTTCCCCCCCACCCAAGGAACCATCCTCAATTACAAAGACTAAAAACGAATAAAAAGACAGTGCAACAAAACCAACCAATTCATCAATCAAGTCTGACAATATATTCAGTGCTCAACATTCTTAGTCATACACTGCAAAGAATGAAGATACATTTTTAGTTTTCTTTGAAACCAAACTTCACTGTAATCACACCATGTTCAGTTCCAGTTATTCTTTCCATTTACATTTTTGTAGTCATTCTGTTTCCTGGTTCTGCTCACTTCACTTTGTTTTAGTTCATATAAACCTTTCCATGGCTCCTTGTGGTCTTCACTGGTGTAATAATAGCCGGTCACACCACCATCTCTTTAGCCTTTTCCCAAATGATGATCATCTACTTTTCCCCAGATTTTTCTACTTCAGAAAGTACTGTTGCAGATATTTTGGTGAATATTGGGCCTTCCTATCTTTGACCTCTTTGGGATATGTGCCTAACTGTATGGTCTCTGGATCAAAGGATATGAACACTTTAGTCATTGTTTTATCATAATTCCCAATTTCTTTTAGCATGGTTGGATCAATTCATAGCTCCACTAATTAGTGTGCCTGTTTTGTCATAACCTCTTCAACGTTGACCACTCTCATATTTGTAATTTTGATGGGTATGAGGTGAAATCTCAGAATTGTTCTGCTGTGTTTCTTTTATTTTGAACAATTTCACATATAATTAATAGTTTACAATTCTTTCAAAAATTTTTGGCTCATGTCCTTTGACCGCTTATTCACTGAGGACTAGCTTTTGGTCTTATATATTAGTGTTAGTTCTCTACATATCTTTATAAATAGACAAATGTGATATTTTAACAATGAATAAGAAAGCAGATGATTTTTGAAAGAAGCCCATGCCAAGGGAAAGAACACTTTAAAAATGGATGTTTAGAAATATTTCTATCTTTACGTGATTTTGTTGCCTAAAATGAAGTGTTACCTATAAAGTCTATGTGTACACATAAAAAAATAACAACTTGGAAATGGAATTTTCTAGTCCATTTTTCTTCCAAATGAAGATTTTCAGTGAGTTCTGAACCCATTTGTTGACAATATAAAAATATAACTCTTTTCAATTGGTTTGCAAGAATAACTGATTGACATCAGAAAAGTTGGAAATTCGCTGGTCATATTTCAACAATAATCTCTTGTGTAATTGATGCAATAGACTAAAAAAATGAGTATCATGATTAAGTAAGTGAAACCAACCACGCATCTTTTTTTTTCCATTTGGATTTAAGTATCTTTTTCAGATATAACAGTAATTAAAATCAAATATTAAAATAAACTGGACTTTTAAAACACTGAACATATGTTTAATTTATAGATATTAACAAACATATTTTAATATATATATATATATATATATTAAAGGCACATGCCCTAGAATATGTTTCAAGAACAAGGATGCACAATGAAAACCAGGAATTTCTTAAAAATTTTTATCTTTTTACAATTTTTCAGCTTTTTTAAAAGGTTCAATTTGGGTGCCAATTATAACATGAAACTTTTGACTCTCCCAGCTTATAAAAAATATATTTTAATGTATATATTGAGGGCACATGCCCTAGAATATGGTTCAAGAACAGGGAGGCACAATCAAAACCTGGAATTTCTTAAAAATTTTTAGCTTTTCACAATTTTCCATCTTTTTTTAAAGGTTCAATTTGGGTACCACTTACAACATGAAACTTGTGACTCTCCCAGTTTATACCCTCCTCCTCCTCCTTGAACTTTTTATTTATTTGTGTTTTTATATATCATGTGTCCCTTTGTGTGTCTCAAAATAGATGCTTCTTGGGGGTCAAGTTGGTGCACTGGGGGATTCTGATGGACAAAGAGTGGTTGATAGTTTTAGCAGTGGACCCAAGAGTTTGGAAAGCCTGGACTTGGGGGAGGCTACTAGGGGAGACCAAACTTATTGGGAGACCTAACTTATAGAGGCAGGAGGAAGGTCTTATGGAATAGGCAAGGTGTGAGATCAGTTCATCCTTTTGGACATTTCTTCGAGGTGGTTGATGCACATGGTGGCAAAGACCCAATGGTCTGATCCAGATCTTGCTTTCGTTTTTCCAGACCTCAAAGAGAGGGAAAGCCCAGTGAGAGTTTTCCTGCCTTTGCCTTTACCCAGGGATTCACCCAAGCCATTTCCATGATTCTGGGGCCTGGATCTCTAGTCTCTTGCTCTCTGGGGCAAGGGTGAGGGTGGAATGCAAGTGTCATTCAAAAAAAGAGAAAAAGCTCCTGTCCCTTCCCTCCCCACACAAGTCCAAACTATATGTGTACACAAACACACATGCACACACACATATATACATATATACATGCATCTATATGCATGTATATATGTGTGTGTGTATAAAAAATATGTGTGTGTGTGTATACACACATTTCTCCCCTCCACCCTCCCGCCCATTTTAGGCAAGGGAGTAGGCTCAGTCTCAGAGCCACTGGTAGGCTGAAGCAGGGTCAAAGGGCAGGAGGGAAAGGGAAAGAGAATAGTGTCATCCTTTACAGTTGGGGTAAGGCCTTAATTCAATCACAGAATGTTAGAGCTGGAAGAGATCACCAGTATAATTTGTAAGCCTATAGAGCTTTAGGGCCTTCCTTACATAGTATTTTTCTCACAAGGCAAGGGGGTAGCCAGTACAAGTGTTACTTTTCCCATTTTACCAGTTAGGCACAATTGGGAAGTGTTTAACAAATATTTATTGAATTGAAGTGAATTACACAGATCTATAGCTCATGTTTCCATGGTACTTTAAAGGTCTACAAAGTACTGCCCTCACAACTGTCTCCTGAGGTCATCAATGCATAATGACTCTAATTTTATGGATGAGAAACCTGAGACTTATAGAGGTAAAACATTAACCAGCAGCCACACAGCTGAGCAGGTAATGGAGCCAAGATTTGAACCCAGGTGTGTCAACTTCAAATTCAGAACATTAAGAACTGGAAAAGACCTTAGAAGATAGAATGTCAGAACACAGGCGATTTGAGCTACTGGGGACCTTAGAACACAGGATATTACAAAATAGAAAGAACACTAGTGACAGAAGAAGTCTTAGAACTTAGAACGTCAGAACATAGAACAGTAGAGAAGATACTTTAGAACTTAGAAAGTTAGAACACAGAACGTTCTGGTCAGCAGGGACTTTAGAACATAGAATGTTAGTACTTAGAGCACTAGGGATAGAACTTAGAGAATGAGAACACAATGTTTGAGCTGTCAGGGACTGTAAAATTGAAGATATTAAGACATAGAACACTAGAGATGGAAGAGACCTTAGAATTTAGAAAGTGAGAACACAGAATGTTTGAGCTGGCAGGGACCTTAGAACACAGGATGTTAGGACATAGAACGCAAGTGATGGAAGAGACCTTAGAACTTAAGGCTATTAGAATACAGAATGTTAGAATTGGAGGGAACTGTAGAGTACAGAACGAAGAATATTAAAGCTATTCCTTATTAGTCATTTAGTTCCAATGCATCATTTTACAGAGAAGAAATTAAGACTTAGAGAAGAGAAACACATTTTCCCAAGCTCACCTAGAGAGATATAGTGCCAGAGTCATGCCTAGGACTCAGGCTGAATTGCTTTATACCTTTCAAGGCCTGTCCACTAGTTGTATTAGTTTACCAGAACATCCATCCCTTTGAAGTAGTTAGAGCAGGGATTATAATCTGTATAAATTATGATGAGTGGGGGAGATTCAAGAGGGTCGTGGTGCCTCATCCAATGTTGCCCAAGCTATAAGTGGCAAAGCCAGGTGGTTTGACATGTGAATATAAGATGAGAAAGAGGGATAAACTTTTTCTAAAATTTTATCTGTGAAGGGAAAAGAGATATGTTGATAACTTGAGGAAATGTCATGGTCAAGTGGCAGGATTTGGGTTTAGAGAGGGTAGAAATTGAGGAAACTTAGATATATTTGTAGGTAACAACAAAAAAGAAACTTTTCTGATTGCAGAGCTCTCGGCCCTGGCAGGAGTGAGAATAAGGTAGTAGGGAGGAGAGAATGGTCTCTGTGAATGTCTGTCAGATCCTTTGTATGAATCATTTTTTAGGACTGGCTTCTTCTGGTCCTGCCTACCATCTCTGTCACTTTCCTCCCATCAGCCTTGGGTTGTGTACAAGTGTTCCTCCCTTTATGTCCTTTGCTGCTGAGGTCCTCTCCTGAAAGCTCAGTTTGTAATGAAGTGAAACCTGAGAGCCAGTGTGGATCAGGAGTCTAATGCTGGCCTGATTTCCTTTTCTGGGTCTCCATTTCCTCCTCTGTAAAATGAGGGAGGCTAGACAAGGTGATCACTAAGGCACTGCCAGCTCTAACTTTCTATGTTCCACAGTTTTAGATCCCCAGGGCTGGTGGAACCCAAGCTGCTAGAAGGAGAGAAGCAGGGAGAGGAAGATGGAATGGGATGGTGATTGAGTGGGCATTCAGGAAAGGAAGGGGCTCATCCCAATTTGAGACTTACTGTAATAGAACAAGGCCAAGTCAGAATCACTTGCACCCTTGAAGATAGTATCAGGATAATAAGAGATGATGTAGCCTGAATGGATGAAGAAAGAATAGGGTTCATTGAGATCTTATTTCCCTGGAAGGAGATTGGTGAAAATAGACATGAGCAACAGCCATGGGGCATGTTTGGCACCCTTCTCAGGGTCGGGGTGAAATGAGGATATAAATGAGGCTAGGTTAGGGTGTGGTCAGGAGTGGGTTGAGGAGAGGGTTGCAGAAGGATGTCTATTGGGAGTTTTGTCAGGGTTGGCCTTACGGGCATTTGGGTGGTTAGGTGCTTGGTAGGTGGCTGGGGTTTCAGAGACTAACTTTCTATTTCATCTACAGCCAAAGCCCTATAAGAAAGGGAGAGGAGAGGGGAGTAGGGGAGTAAAGGAAAAGACAAGAGGAATAGAGAAGAAGAGAAGGAAAAGAGACAGGAGAGGAGGAGAGAAATGAGACAAACGGGGAATGGAGGAAAGGAAAGCAAGAGAGAATAGAAGAGAAGAGAGGAGAGACACAAAAAGAGGGAGACACAGGACGAGAAAGCTAAAGGAAGAAGAGGGGAGGAGAAAAAGAAAGGAGGAGAAGGAAAAGAGAGGAGTGAAGCAGAAGAGAGGAGACAGACAAATAGGAGAGGAGGAAAATTGAAAGGGAGAAAGAGTAGAAAAGGGGAGTAAAGTTAGCCAAGATGGGGGTAATTAAGAGGGGAGAGGAGAGCACATGACGGAGAGAGACAGAGAGAGAAGAGAGAGAGAGAAAAAGAAGAGAGAGAGAGGAGAGGGGAGGGAGAGAGGAGAGGGGAGGGAGAGAGAGAAATGAGGAGAGAAAAACAGGAAAAAGAGCTAGAGAAGAAAATAAAGGAGAAAGAAAGGGACAAAGGAGATCAACAGGACAGAAGAAGACAAGATAGAAGGCTCAGCATATTCCTGCATCCCCCTCCTTACCTAAAAACAAGGCAGCTGAAATTTTGAGGCCTTCCTGGGGACTGCGGAGATATTTGAGGGCCTGCGAGATGTAGATCCGAAACTGTTCATCACGATCCTGCATCTGTGTCAGAGAGATGGTGTTGGGGGCCCTTCATTTTATAGGCTTGGCTGCCCTTTCCCCAAGGGTTATGGGTCTTATGTCCCAGGGCCACTGTGTACTCTTTGCTCTTTGGATCCCTCAGAGGGAAGAGGGACCAACCATGATGGGTGACCCTGAGCCCTTAGCCTGTTATTTGGCCTCCCCAGGTATATTGTGTGTTTACTGCACATTTTCTCAATCATTTATTAATAATGGACATTTATAATAATAGCTCTCCTTTCTATAGGGTTTAAAAGTTTACAAAGAACTTTCCTTATATTAACCCTGTGAGATAGTACAAGAATTATTAACTCCATTTTATAGATGTGTAAACTGGGGCTTAAGTGAGGTTAAATGAACTTATTCATGGTCATGGCACAGATAGAAAGTTTCAGAAGTGGGACTCACACCTCTGTCTTCTGAAATTCAGTGCTCCTTTCTGCTCGCTTTACTATGGAATCAGACATCAGACATTTACTGAGCACCTATTGCATTCTCAGTCCTGTACTATAGGCTTTTTGGGAGGGAAAGGAGGAGGTAAGACCAGATTCCTTGACCCTCAAGGGACTTAGAATACTGGAATACAAGGTAGAGAGGGTCAGGGATCATGTCTTGAGGTGTGGGGTTCTCTGAGGACAGGGACTGAGGGGACCCTACCCCTTCAATAATTTTGCCTCTTTTTCTACTAATTTTCTTACTTATACTTCAAGAAAGGTACACAGGATGAACAGAGCAACAAGTTTTTAACATGCCTAGGGAGGCCAGATAACAGGCTAAGGGCCCAGGGTCACCCATCATGGTTGGTCCCTCTTCCCTCTGAGGGATCCAAAGAGCAAAGAGTACACAGTGGCCCTGGGACATAAGACCCATAACCCTTGGGGAAAGGGCAGCCAACAAGTTTTAAAAAAAGATGACAAATAGTGAGAAAAGAAACTGAATAAGAAAGGGCAGGAAGTAAAGAATATGGAAGTTGGAATACAGACCCTTCGAACACAGAATGGGGGCTGTTGGCCCTAGAAGAAAACAGAATGCTGGAATAGAGAACATTGAATATAAGAATTACGACCAGGGGTGGGCTAGAGACAGCATGTAACGACTCCTAAGAACTGCTGTGAATTTTCAGTGTGAGTATTCCAACCCAGGAAAGCAGCTACAGATCAGGGCTGGGTTTATTGTTTTGTTGACTGGCTAGAGTTTTACAAAAGGAGGGAGAAAACGTTAATGTAGATTTAACTTAGAAGCACGTCTGTACATTTTTTTCTCCTGGAGAGCTGGTTGTTAAACATTTACCAGGATATCCCATCTTGCTGGTCAGAGTTAGAAGCTGAACGGCTCAGTAAATAGCACCCCTTGGAATCCAAGAGAGGTCAAGTGACTGGCCCACGGTGACACAGGAAAAAAAAAAAAAAAATATATATATATATATATACATACACACACACATATATATACACACACAAATATGTATGTATATAAATGTATATATGTATGCATATACACACATAGTCACACATGTATATGGGTATATATGTATGTGTATAAATAGATGTATATACATATACATATATGCGTTTATGTATAGGTATGTAAATGTATATGCCTATTACATACATGCATGCATGCATACATACATACATGCATACACAATGTCACACCACAGGCCACAGAATCACATAATTATAGAATTGGAAGGGCCCTCATCTAGGATAATACCTACTTGATAAAGAACTCCCACTACAATATACCTGGGGTGTATTCCTCTGCCCTCTTCTTGAAGGGAATACACCACCTCTTGAGGAAGCCCAGTCAGCTTTTGGATGGCTGTAATGGTTACTGATTTTCCCTGACATTTACGCTAAATGGGTCTTTTCTACCCTGTCTCCCTGCTCCTGGTTCTTCCCTCAGGGGCCACAAGAGGCAAGTCTGATCTCTAGTCGGTAGACAGCCCTCAGTCTGTTCTAACTCTCCTCTCCCTCTTCCAAGCTCTTCTCTTCTTCATGATAACCAATCCCAGTTTCTTTAACTGTGGGTAGCCAGTTCGCACAGTGGATTGAACTCTGGGTCTGGAGTCAGGAAGACCCGAGTTTAAATCTAGTCTCAGACATGTTCTTACTGTGTGACCTTGGGAAAGTCACTTAACCACTTTTTGTCTCAGTTTCTCCAACTGTAAAATTGGACATGCACGTCCATTTCAATCTCTGTAGCTTCTGTTTTGCCTTCTCTTTGGAATTATTTCTCTTTATGTCTAGCATTTTCTTCCTGAGCATCTTCTCTCCCTCCTTTGTAGAATCTTAGTTCATAAAATTCTATTTATCCTTCCCCTGAAATCTGTTTTCCCTTTGCCATCTGCTTTTCCAAAATCTAAAGGATGCCTGACTTTCCTCCACTGTATTTTAAAATCTAAAGTGGCGATGATGATGATGATGACAGTGATGATAAGTGGCATTCACATATTTATGTAGCACTTTAAGGAGCAAAATGCTTTATGTATATTGTCTCTTTTGACTCTTACAACCACCCCAGTCAAAGATAGATACTTCTATTAGCCACATTTTACAGATGAGGAAACTGAGGCAGAGGGGAATTATGATTTGCCCAAGGTCATGGCTACGTTTTGAGGTGTGATTTGAACTTAGATCTTCCTGACTTCAGGTCCAGTCTTCTAACCACTTTGACACCTAAGCACAGCTTCCACTTTGTGGTATAGTGTAGTTACTTCTCCCTAAAGTTCTCAAAATTTCCACCTTGGCAAAATCACCTCCTTCTTCTTAGTAAGACTCCTATCATCAGAGAATATCTAGTCTAGGGATTCTTAACATAGGGTCTGTGAACTGTTTTTGGAAAAAGTATTTTGATAACTATTTCAGCATTTTTCAATGTATTCTACATAATGTAATTTTCTTTGTGGCCCTATGTACTTTATTATTTAAAAACAGTGTTCCAAGTAACAGTCCATAGCCTTCACCAGACTGCCAAAGAGCTGGGGTAGAGTGTGTGTGTGTGTGTGTGTGTGTGTGTGTGTGTGTGTGTGTGTGTGTGTGTGTGTGTAAGAGATCATGATATAAAAAAGGTTAAGAACCTTTCCTAGAGTCCAGTCTTTTCGTTTCACAGATGAGAAAACTGAGGCCTGGAGAAGAGTGAGCTTACCCAACTAAGGTCACCCAGCTAGCTAATACTAGAGCACTCTGGTTTCCTTATTCCTCATCCAGTACAGGGCATTCTTTTCTCTGCTGCTCTAAGTTTACTTGCTGTTCTAAGGATCTGATCTGAAGCTTAAATTTAAGTGAACTATGAGGAGGCTTGGTTGGTGGAACCTGTGGTATGAACAGGAGGCTCTAAGGTTTTCATTTGTACAGGCACAAGTCTTTTAGACACTAGAGCCTTGGCAGAGTGCACTGCTACCATTGCCTGAGTGATGAGAAACCTTCCTGTTTGCAATGAGAAATTCTTAGAGAAATAAGGATTCAGTCCATGTCGAGTCACCTTCATTTTAAATTGGTTCAGGAAAAAAGCAACCCCAAGTTGCTGCATCTTTTGAGTGGAAAATTTTGAGAGGGAATGTCGGTGTGATTTGAGAACATGGAAACATTTGCTCTACAACTTAAAACTATTTTTAAAAAAAGATGTTGAGAATGCAGGTAGGGGTATGAAAGACAGAGCGGGTAAATAAAGAAGGTGAAAGATTTGCAGATTCAGAGACTGTCAAATTTGGAAGGGAGCTCCCAGGAGATCAAATAACGGAAGATGGGACTGAGACTTGGAGAGGGGAAGAAACTCACTCAAGGTCATACGGCCAGTGATTGGCATCGACAGAATTTGAACTCAGGTTGCTAAGTGCTAGTCAAATGTTCTTTCCATTTCTTATTCAGTATTATAGTACCTAAATTGAGACAGTACTAAACCATGTCATCTTGGAAATAGCCTCTTACAATATAGAGTACTGTGCCAGGGTTTAGCAAGTAACTTTTGCTGAATTAAATGGAATCAATAGTCTCTCTTTCTGTGATCTGGCCCCAGTCAGCTTTATTGATAGAATCCTAGACCAGAGGTGTCAAATGTGCAGCCTCATCGTGGTTACAGCACTCCCAAGCGTGTCTGAACAAGATTAAAACCTAATTGGGAAATGCTTAGCAAAATAAAGAAAATACAATAGAACAGAGATAATGATAACATTTAGTTTTTATAGTCAGTATGTAGGCAGAGATCCTTAGGTATGGATGGTTTAATGACCATTTCTATTTGAATCACACCACAGGTCTAGACTATTGCTGTTGGAAAGGACCTCAGATCATGTAATATCAAGTGGCAGAGAAAAAAGGAACCTTAGAACAGAAACTAAGAGGTGGAAGGAACCCGAGAAATCATCTGTTCTAGTTTCTTTTCCACTTAATAATACAGTTCAGTTGCTACTGGTGCAAATAATGACACCCCCTCTCCATAGTGGCCGTGTTCAAATTCACATTGCATATTTCCATTAGGTTGGAAGCAGTAACCGTATTTTATATAATATCACATAATGCAAATTTGAATAGATGTGATTACTTCAGGGGATTCATTATTTGCACTAATAGTAATGTAGGTGTAAAGTCAGAGAATTCTAGACTGTTATAATTGGAAAGGATCTTAGAACGTAAAATATGTTGACAGTCTATGATGGCAGAGGATATAAGAGTTGGAAGGAATGGATTCCATCTATCCAAGCACCTTCAGTTTACAGTGGAAGAAACTGAGAAACTCTTTTTGTCGTGGCAAAAATAAAGAAAACTAATGGGATGTTTATCAGTTGAGGAAAGACTGAATAAATTATGTATGGTATATGAAAGAGATGGAATGCATGGGGAAATAGGTGATTTCAGAGACACATGGAAAGACTTAAATGAGGTGATGCAGACAAAAGAAAGCAGAACTGGAAGAATTTGTTACAACATCAATATTATAAAAATGAAAAATTTATACTTATAAATTTATATGAGTTTGGCAATCAGTCTTCGTTGAATTAATGGGATTTCTTCCATGTTCTAACACAAAATGCTCTTCCTTTCTGCCTAGGCCTGGTCATGTACCTCCTTTGCTCAAATAGGAGTCCCTTGATCAGTATCTACATGAAGTTCAAACCCTTTCACTTGACATTCAAAGCCTTTCATAACGTGTTATTTCCTATTGCCCTTCTCTATCCACTTCCAAGGAGTTAACTACATTAATTTTGTGTGCAAACTTTTTTAGTTTTGTATAATCAAAATTGTCTATTTTATTTTCTGTGGTCTCCTCCTTCCCTTGTTTAGTTATATGTTCTTCCCCTATCCAAAGATGTATTAGATATTTCCTTCCTTGTCCCCTCTACTTGGTTTATGATATGATCTTATATTTCTAAGTCATGTATCCATTTGGAACTCTATATATGTGTATATATACATATATATACATACATATACATATTACTAGATATTTACATACACACATACCTGTATATACACATGTATGTATATGTACATATATGTGTGCACATGCATGAATGAATAATATATATCTATACATGTGTATATATATATATATATATGTGAAATGAATAATGATTTCTTAATCTAAATCTAATTTCTGCCAGATTGCTTTCTAATTTTCCCAGATGTTTTTGGTCAGATACTGAGCCTTTGCCCCAATAGTTAGGGTCTTTGGATTTATCAAATATTATACTACTGTGTTTGATTTTGTCTGTTATATACCAAATCTCTTTCATTGACTGACTTCTCTTAGCCAATACCAAATAGAAACTAAATCATTAAAAAAAATTTTCTTTCCCTTTTGCCTCAGCCCTGACTCACTCACCAGATAGGACCAGAGAAAATGGCAGGCACTGAGGCTTTCTTCCCAGGCCAGTGTACTGAACAGTGTGCGGAGGAACTTCGATTTCAGGAACACAGCACAATGATACAAAGCTAATTTACTTTCCTGCAAGGTAGAGATAGAGGAGTTAGAGCTGGTGGGTCTTCCAGGTTCTCCACATGTCCCCCCATCCTCCCCTGCATGAAGAAAGCTGACCTTCAAGAGCTGGAAGCACCTTCGGGAAGGCATTGACCCGGGGCCCATAAGGTGAAATTTTAATAATCACATCTCCCACTGCTACAGATTTATGAAGTGCTTTCCTTAAAACAGCCTCAAAGGCAGGAAGTAGTAGCATGAGGGATTGTCGGTCCTGTATTGTTGTGTCCTTCTGACACAGGTGGAAAATGAAGCTCTGAGAGATTAAGCAGTTTGCTCAGGGCAGCACAATTATTAAGTATTGAGGCAAGGATTTAAAGACAAGTCTCATTTTCCTGTACTGCTCCGCCTCAGGCAGGGGTCTGAGTCAATTAGCAAACATTTATTAAGAGCCTTATGAGTCCAATCCATTATATAGCAGCTGAGCATATAAAGACAAAAATGAAACAGTCCTCAAAGTGCTTATATTCTATCGGGGGAAGCAATGTATAGACCTTGATATAAAATATATAAAAATTAATATGAGGTAATTTTTTGTTGAAAGGTGGTACTAACACTTTGGCAGAGGGTGTAGTGGGTGTGGGAGGAATATTCAGCAATGGCCTCACGTAAAGAAGATGGCACTTGAGCTAAATTTTGAAAGAAATGAAGGAGTCTGTCAATCAATAGGCATTTGTTAAGTGCCTACTGTGTACCAGGATCTAAATTAAGTACTGGGTGCACAAATATAAAGAACAAATCAATCCCCTCTCATAAGAAGCTTATGTAAGACTAGAGAAATAAGTAATACATATATAAGTATATACAGAATACACACCAAAATAATCCGGATAAATGCAAGGTAGTTGGAAAGGAAGGGAATTAGCAATTGAGTGGATATGAGAAGACTATTTAGAGAAGGTGGTGCTTGAGGTGGATCTTGGAGGGAGAGAGGGCTTCTAGAGGTGAAGAGAGAGTATATTTTAAGCTGGAGGGATGGCCAATGCAACCACAGAGACAGAAGATGGAATGACTGGAGTAAAGAACACAGAGAAGGCCAGGTTGGCAGAACTGTCCTTTGTCCTTTGTTTTTGAAGACCAGTGACATCCCAGGGTGATGTCTTGACTCATGCATAAATTGGATTTAAGTGGTACAGAATTGTACAAAGTTGTCAGTCTCACTTTCTGCTCCAGAGTCACCAAAAGTCCAGTGGCAAGACAAAAGTCAAGACAGCTGTTGATAGCCTGGAATGCAATGAGTGACCTTGGCACCTTTGATATCTGACCAACCACTAAGTGTCTCCACAGCACCTGAATCAGCTGCCTTCATGGCTGTTGGAGCACATTATTCTCATGTGCCTATTCTGCCAGGATAAGTCTTCACATGCTTGGGGTAGATACTGCTCCCCTCCCCAAACTCGATGAGGGGCTTGAAGCCTCTTGGTCACTCTCAACTTGGTTTAGCCTATCTTCCAAGACTGTTTACCAGGGTGTGACCTCTGAGCATACTACATCTTGAAACCACAAGAAAGAGTGCCAGGTAGACACCAAAGGTGGATGAGCATCCCTGAAAAGGGCTTGGCATGTCCTTACAGCAGAGGCACTAGTTTTTCTTGAACACTCCCTAGATTCCAGAAATACAGAAGGATGAGCTGTGTACAATGAAGCTGGAAAGACAGGTTGAGACCAAGTTGTGAAGGACTTTAAAAGCTAAAAGGAGTTTTTCTTTGATCATGGAGGAAATAGGAATAAGGGAGTGAAATGGTTAGATCTCCTGTTAATGATAATTACTCTGGCAACTGTTTTAGAGGATAGATTGGAGTGAAGAGAGAGACAAATGACAAAGCTGTTCTGATAATTTGGACCAGAAGTGTTGAGATCAGGAACTGAGGTAGAAGGAATGATAAAGGGGTAGAAATGGAAAGATCTGGCAACTGATTGGATCCATGGGGTGAGTAAAACTGAGAAGTTGAGGTTGAGTTTGATGTTATTAACCTGAGACACTAGAAAAATAGTGATACCTTCAACAGGGGGTTGGGGTTGAGTTTGAGGGAAAAGATAATGAGTTTTCTTTTGAACATGTTAAGATGTCTCTAGGACATGGTGTTTGAAAGCGTTAAAAGATGATGATATGGGGCTGATGGAGAGAAACTAGGGCTGAATATATTGTATAGATTGGTCTTTTTTCAGCATAGAGATGATAATTAAATCCATGGAGTGAAGAAAAGAATGGGACCGAGAATAGAATTTGAGGGAATGCTCATAGAACTAGTGCTGCACTTATTTATACCTACTAACAACTTGAAGGATGGCTTGACTGACTTCATTATGTTGACTGACCCTTAACTGACAGATCACCTAACCCCTCTGTCTGTCTGAATGCGTGTTGGATTACCAATGAACCTGTGCAACAACCTGAATGACTGCCTGTCTCAGTGACTGTTTGTTTTGACAACTGACAGGGTGGTTGATTATTTGACAATAAGCTTCTCTGCTGGACTATTGAGTTGACTGACCTTTACAACAATGGGGCTGTTGTCCTTCACGTGCATGAGAAGGGGAACCAGGCTCAGGTGCACCTGCTGCCTCATAACTCGATGATTCTCCTTTCCTTGCATACACAGCACAAGTTCTCCAAATCCAGGGATGGTTGATGCTCTGACATTCTCTCGATACTGAGGATAACATGGGCAGAGGAGGCCAGCCCCCCAACTATCAACAATGAATAAATCTAAAAGCATTTATTAATTGCCTACTGTATCCCAGGTGTTGTTCTATGTCCTGAGGCTACAAAGACAAAAATGAAGTCCTCCAGCAGTTTTTTACCACATTTTACTACTTCTTATCAGCCTTGATGTGTGGCCTTGGGAATTCTTGGCAAGAGTTGGCCCCATCTATATCTTTACCTCAGACCAGAGTCTCCCCTCAAGGGTAGGGTCTAATTACTTTTCTTTTAGGCAAAAGTTTTGGAAAGAGAGGATTTCTTTCTTTCTGAAACATGTATGCTGCTATGTACACATCCATGTGTAAACATGCATACAAGTGAACCCATAGAAAGTCTTATGCATGTGAATACTCACACATACCCACAATCCTCCTAACACACAATGATGTATACTTGTGCCCACATTGTCTCGCAACAAATTACCTTCTATATGTAATCCTGTTCTCTGAATCATGTGTTTCCTGAGTAGGAGGAAGGGCTCAGAGGGTGCTGTGAGGATACAGCTCTCCCTGACTTTGTGACCGAGTAATCGTCCTATAGCTCTCAAGCTTCGGGTTCCCAAATGATGCCAAGTTACAGCATAGTCTGGAATACAACACTTCCCCAAGCACAACATACAAACTATGAGAACTGCCCTGATCTTCCATTAAGGGCTCTCTTTCTTACCCTTCCTGTCCATATACTCAACTCTACAACCAATGTATAGGACAGGTTCATGGGATTATAGGATGTAGGACTGCACTAGGCACATAGCAGAGGAAACCAAGGCATACCATAGTGGCTGAAGAGACCCTGGATGTCTTGGACTCAAGAAGACTTGTTTTCAAGTCTCACTTTCAACAGACATGACAGTGACCTGGGCAAATCATTCACCCCTTTTTTGCCTCAGTTTCCTAATCTGTAAAATGAACAGGAGAAGGAATTGGAAAGCTCCTCAAGTATCTTTACCAAGAAAACCCTACTGGGATCACAAAGACTTGAACACATTTGAAGTGAATGAAAACAACAGGTTTGAAAGGAAAGAATAACGAGCACTGTTTTAAACAATAGCTAGCAATTATACTTAGCACTTTAAGGCTCATAAAACACTTCATATATTGTGACTTGATCTCGATAAATGAACCCTGCAAGGGAGGTTGCAGTTATTATAATCCTCTTCTACAGAAGGGGAAAACTGAGGTTGAAAGTTGGAGTGACATTACTTCTGTAGTATGCATGTCCTATTCACTTCAAGTTGATTATTCAGACATGACACCACCTAGCTGGGACATGCTGAGTTTGAGATACCTATGGAAAATGCAAGTGTCTGACCAGTCTACTTGCTGGTAATACAGGATAACCAAGAAAATATGGAGAGAAAAGCCTAGGGAAAGTTAATTGGGCTGCTCTACTGGGGCTGGGGGTCAGGCTTCCCATCCCAGTAAGGGACAGGTTAAAGACTGACATCTGAGAGCAATGTCATGAAAACTCACTGAAGAAAGAAGGGGATGAGTATCTGAGTATTCAAAGATGGGAGAGAGACAGCAACATAGTCAATAAAATTAGGAAGTAAGATATTAAAAATGTTGTGGATGTGGAATAGACATAGACACCAAGTTGAAAGTGATCACTCTATTCCTAAATATTTCCTAGCACTTTATCTGGATCTCTTTTTTGCTATCACTCTCACTTCCATTGGACATAGTTATTCATTCATGGAGTGTCTCCTAAACCTGGTCATTTCTCCATGCTGTGTCTCAGGACCTGCTAGATGGCTACACATGGATAGATGGATAGATGGATGGATGGATACATAGATGATTAGATTGATAAATACAAAAATAGGTGTAGATATATACATACACAAATGCATTGGGCAGTACGGTGGTGCAGTGGATAAAGCACCAGGGCAGGAGTCAGAGGACCTGAGTTCAAATCCAACCTCAGACACTTGACACTCACTAGCTGTGTGAACTTTGGCAAGTCACTTAATCCCCTTGCCTCATCCTGGGTCATCTCCAGTCATTCTGATGAATATCTGATCACTGGATTCAGATGACCCTGGAGAAGAAGTGAAGCTGGTGATCTACACAGCTCTCACTCACTCAAAATAAACTCAAGTGAAGCCATGTCATTATTTCTCTGATGGCATGGTCTTCTTTGGCAATGACAGATAAACACACATACATATATGTATAATACATATATAAACACATATATATATAGATACACACATATATACAAATATGAGTATATTATATAAGTATATGTATATGTGTGTACATATGTATCTGTGTGTGTGTATTTAGGGTTAGGGGATATATATATATATATATATATATATATATATATATATATATATATACACCTAAGGCATGTTGGTCTATGGAAAATGAACCTAATTTATACTTGTATACCCCACTCCCATCAATAGTACTCTTATTTGCATTGTCAGAAAGATTATTGGATACAAGTTCCCACCTCTTTTCCCTAATCTAAAGGAGAGTGGAGACTTCAGGACAGGGAGAAAAAGACAAGTGGAATATGTTGGGGTCTTGATGTGAGAGGATAGGGAAAAGAAGGTTTTTGGTCGCTTCAAATCTGATAGCGTAGGTGATGCTGCCTACTTTTTCACAGACTGCTGAACTAGAGGTGACAGAATTTATCTAAATCACCTGTATTTTCATTTGTCAAATCAGCTTCAGAGAGTAAGATTGACTTGCCCAAGTCCATATAGGTGATAGGTTGAGGAGATCCTGGTTTAATGAAGTCACTAACTGCACCCTTAAATAAAATTAATAATAGAAAGAAGGTGGAAGAGAATGACCCTCACACATAATGGTGTGGTTCCTCACAAAACTCAAGACATAGTCAGGAGACACTATGTGGCTCAATGTACCCACAATTCCCTTTGACTTTAAGGGCCATCAGTGTGACTTTATCAGCGTTGTCATAACAACCAGACTCAAACAAAAGGGGGAAAAAAAGCCTAAATATCATCTTTCATGAAATTATCAAGGAAAACTTACCGGATATTCTAGAACCAGAGGCCAAAGTAAATATTGAAAGAATCCACTGATCACCACCAGAAAGAGATCCAAAAAGAGAAACTCCTGGGAACATTGTGGCCAAATTCCAGAATTCCCAGGTCAAGGAGAAAATATTGCAAGCAGCTAGAAAGAAACAATTCAAGTATTGTGGAAATACAATCAGGATAACACAAGATCTAGCAGCTTCTACATTAAGGGATAGAAGGGCGTGGAATAGGATATTCCAGAAGGCAAAGGAACTAGGCCTAAAACCAAGAATCACCTACCCAGTACAACTGCATATAATACTTCAGGGGAAAAAATGGTCTTTCAATGAAATAGAGGACTTTCAAGCATTCTTGATGAAAAGACCAGAGCTGAAAAGAAAATTTGACTTTCAAACACAAGAATGAAAAGAAGCATGAAAAAGTAAACAGCAAAGAGAAGTCATAAGGGACTTCAAAGTTGAACTGTTTACATTCGTATATGAAAAGACAATATTTGTAACTCTTGAAACTTTTCAGTATCTGGGTAGTTGGTGGGATTACACACACACACAAACACACATGCAGACATGCACACACACACACACATACACACAGGCACACACACACAGAGACCACAGAGTGAATTGAATAGGATGGGATCATACCTTTAAAAAATTAAGGTAAACGGTGAGAGAGAAATGTTTTGGGAGGAGAGAGGGTGAAATGGAATGGGGAAAATTATCTCTCATAGAAGAGGCAGGCAGGAGACTTTTTAGTGGAGGGAAAAAGAGGATAGGTGAGAGAAAAACATGAAGTTTACTCTCATCACATCTGACTAAAGGAAGGAATAAAATGCACACTCATTTTGGTATGAAAACCTATCTTACAATACAGGAAAGTGGGGGAGAAGGGGATAAACAGGGTGGGGGGGGATGATGGAAGGGAGGGCAATGGGAGGAGGGAGCAATTTGAAGTCAACACTCTTGGGGAGGGACAGGATCAAAAGAGAGAATAGAAGCAATGGGGGACAGGATAGGATGGAGGGAAATATAGTTAGTCTCATACAACACGACTATTAGTGAAGTCATTTGCAACACTACATAGATATGGCCTATATTGAATTGCCTGTCTTCCCAAAGGGAATGGAGTGGGGAGGGAGGGATGGGGAGAAGTTGGAACCCAAAGTTTTAGGAACAACTGTTGAGTATTGCTCTTGCTACCAGGAAATTAGAAATACAGGCAATGGGGAATAGAAAGTTATCTGGCCCTACCTATCCTATTCATATCATGGACCATCCTGTTACCAAAAGCATTGTTCTCCACCCTTGAACTCTCTTGTCTTCAGTATTAACTGCAATTCATCCCTTGCCAATCCTCAAACCTGGATCACCTCTACCATCTGCCTTCTCCATAATCTCAAATACTTCTGGAGGAAGCAATTTCACTGTTCCAACTGAATCTATTTTAAATTTTAAATCTATTTTAAATCCATTTTTAAATCCATATTTATCTTAGCTGAACCCTCTTAATCTTCTTTCCTCCAGCCGATCACATCACTACATGTTCTTTCTTACCCCAGTCCCCACAGATGTTACTGTCTCCTTTTTCCAAGAAAATGAGCCTGTCCTTCATGAACTCCCTTGCTGCTTCCTATTGTACACCTCAAAAATCTATCTATATCTTTACCCAGATGTATCTCCTTTACTCCTATACTTGACAGGTAATCCTTTTTGTTTTTGAGGCAACCTCTCAAACTTTGTCCTTTAATCCCTTATCCTCCCATTTCCTCTAAAAGTGTACTTCATTGAATATTGCCCACTTTCTCTCATAATCATTCTGCTGTCTTTCTACTGGATTTTTTCCTACCTACAAACATGCCCCGGTCTACCCCCAACTGAAAAAGCCCTCACTTGACTCTGTGATCTCCTCATGCTCTCATTGTGTATCTCCCCTCCCTTGCACAGTCAAAACACCAGAAAGTGTTGTACATGTTTGCTTTCCATCTTCAGGACCCCCTCACTTCTCAACCTCTTACAATCTGTCCTTGATCTCTACCACTTGACTGATATTGTTCTCTTCAAGTTTCACAATGACCTCTTAAGTCCTCAGTCTTCAACTTCCTTGACCTCTCTGCAACTTTTGATATGCTCATAAGCATTCCCCTTCCTCCATGGAGTTATTTTGTCTCACTTCTCAACTTCCCTGTCTATATCCTTTTCAAAGCCCCTTGGTTGGATGAGCTTCCATCACTTTCCCTATTAACGTACTATTTTCTGCACTCACTACTACTAGCCTCCCTTCCATTCTCTCTTGGAGATTTCATCAGGTCCCATAGTTTCTAATGTCAGCTCTTTGTAGACAATACCCATACTTCTATATCTACTCCTGATCTAATCCATCTCCTGAATTCTAGGCTAGGATTAGGAGTATCATCAACTCCTGCTGAATTTCTCTTCGTGGATGCCCTATAAGCATTTCAAACTCAACTTGTTAAATGAAGCAATAATGCATTTTGGAAGATGACTAAACCACGTTGTCTTCAGAAGAAGAGGATTCAAGTTGGGAGGTGGTCTAGCTATAATGTCTTTATTTGGCAATAGTAAATAGGTCAGTTTGGCTAAATAGGAGCACAGTAAGTGGACCACAGTAATCAGAGTTGGTGCTGATTAGTAGGAGACCAGTTAAGATGGCCTGGGCAGGGGAAGGATTGGGGTACGTGTTAGACAACAGTGATTAGACATGACTGACTGGAAAGATGGATACATTTGGATGAAAAGTGAGAGAATCATTCAGGAAAAGAGTACATGTCTGGGACAAATAGCGAGTCAAATGGCAAAGGAGGATTCATTCAAACGACAATGAGTGAGTGTACTAGCCTATTGGAAGGATGGTATGTTTTAGGGACAGTAAATGGACCACTGTACCAGTAGATGTGTGTTGTTAAGGAAAGAGAAAGAAAAATATGTGTTGGAAAACAATGAGTAGACCAGTCTGACTGAAGAGGAACATTTACTTCAGCAAGACAGTGAGGAAGACTGATTTGGCTGAAGAAAGAACATGTGAGGTAACAATAGGAACACTGTCTGAAGAGGAGGGTGCATCTTGAAACACAAGAAGTGGACTTGTCTGGCAAGAGAAAAACTTCAAAGCTGGTGGAGAATGAGTGGATACGTTTGATTGGAGAGGATGAATTTAATTTGGGGGAAATCGAGTGGATCAGCTTAGCTCTGGAGCAGGATGCATATTTGGGGAGAGTGAGGGGACCGATTTGGCTGAAGAGGAGGCTATTTGCTAGAGGATAAGCCAGTCTGACTGGAAAGGAATATTGAGAGTTGGGAGAAAGTGAGCGTATTGTGCTGTCTAGAAAGGACAGTGCATTATTGGGGGACAACGAATAGCTGAGCCTGGATTAAACAAAAAGTACGCAGTTGGACACAATGTATGGACCAGTCTGATTGGATAAGGAGGTTTTAGATATTGGACAGTGAATGGAACATGTTGAAGAAGAGTACGTATTTAGGGGTAAGTGAATAGAATAGTGTGTCTAGAAAGGAGGTGCCTGCAGGGAACAGTTAGTCAGTGGGCCAATTTATGTAGAGAGGCAGGTTCATATAAAGGAACCAATGATTTGACGTTGTAGGTCCAGAGGACTTAACTTTTGGAATTTAGAGAGGCAATCAATCTCTCTTGCCTTTCCCTCACCACTTAATAGCATATGTCTCCTAAATGGATGGTTATCTGGATCATCCATGTGCCAGCACAAAACACTATGAAAGATTGCCCTGAAACAAAACTTGGATATCCTCATGAGATTTATTTAAGGCTATTTTTTAAAGGCAGCTGAGACCATAAAGACCTTTGATGCAAGATACTACAATTTTGATACGAGGTACTACAATTTCCCTAGGCTTTTCTGGGAAGTTTGCCTCTCACTGTAAGGCTGTAAATCAAGTCCCACATTGTCTATCTGTATCACACAGTGTCAGCATCCTTAGATCAGTTGGTGAGAAGCAGTAGCAAGAAAGGGTCCCCCATATTTCCCTGCAATATGTCTCTTCTCTGATGAGGGCTCGTGATGTTTCACTAGTTTTATTGCTTCCCAGGGATTCTAAGGCATTGATTGGTGGGGAAAAAGGTATTATCTGTTACTTCTGCTCTCAGATCTATCCTTTGGAATCTTTAAGAATTAGAATTAATTTTAAAAAGGGAAGGAGGGTGAAAAGGAAGATGGAAGGTCTGATTCACCCCTTGGCTAACTTTGTAAATATACTGAACTGTTTTGGGGGTATTGGTTGGAGTCTGTGACACTTCTTGTCCATAAATTTCCCAGAGTCCAAGAACCCAAGGCTTTGCACAGATGGGTATAATCTAAACCGCAACCGCCCGTTGGAAGTTTGGATAAGAAACTTCTCCAAGCTCAGGAGATAATCCAAACTGAGCAAATGGCAAACAAATAGTATTGTCATTAAAGGCACTATTGGCCTGAATTTTTTTTACTTAATTTCAATTTTCTAGAGCCGAGCTCCAGACTTTAAAGCATTAGTGCCGTATTCAATAGGTGGAGGAAACATTAACACTCACTTGGGGCTTTTATCTAATACTTCATAATTAGGAGTATCTTGTATCTAGGAGATGATTTAGGAGTTAAAGGTTATCTTTTAAAAATGCCACAAGAACAAAGGACAAGTCTGAATAGAGAAGAGAGAATGTATACAGGGAATTAATGAGTAACTGAATCCATCTGGCTTTTCCTAGTCCTCCTTCCGCACTCCAACTACTAGTACCTTTCCCTTAGAGATTCCTTCATCTATTTTGTATATATATTACGTATTCCCACTTATATTCCTGATGTCTCCGCATTTAGAATGTGAGGTTTTTGTAGGGCAGAGGGAGGATAGACATTCTTTTAACTTTTATTGTATTCCTAGTCATGTCACAGATTTAACACTGAATATATGGCATTTGATTGACTGGATGGGTAGAAGGATGTATAGTTTCTATACAGAGACTAGACAAGTCCAACTAGTTAGTGCAATTCTGTGATGAGAGAAGAGGTGAGGGATACCATAAATGTACCCAATTGACTATGAAATAAGGTGTATTTTGGGAGATAAGTAGACCAGTCAAGTTGAAGAGTTGTGTGACTGTTGGGGAAAAGTGGGTGGAATAATCTGACTGGTGATGAAATTACATGTTGGAGAACAAGGAGTGCATCATTCTGGCTGATGGGTATGGTGAAAGTTGAGAAACAAAACATTGATCTATCTGGCTCTAGAGATCCATAGAAGGAACAATGAGCAGACCAAATCATTCTGGCTTGATAGGAAGGTGCATGCTCAGGGACAGTAAATAGAACAATCTGACTGGAAAAGAGAAAGGATTGTTGAGCACCAGTGAGTACTACACTTGGACTGGAAAAAGGTGTGTTTGGAGGGGACAATAACAGAATCATTCTAGCAGCAGAAAAGGGTTCATGGTAGAGGCAGAGTAACTCAATCAGTCTTGGTTGAAAATGAAGCTGTTGGAAGATTTTGAGTGGAACAGTCTGGTGGTGAAGATGGTATATCTTAGGACATATTGAGTGAACTAATCATGCTGGAGAGGAAGATGGTTTCTAGGAAGGGACAGAGAGATGAAATTGTGGCAAACTGTGGAGGATGCTAGAGTCCAAGCATTCCTGGGATTCACATCAGTAAAAGAAACCGGGATAGAGAAAAGGAAGGGAAGTGGCCTATCTTTGAGTTTCTGTGTGAACATAATGCAACAACATAATGGAGATGAGTAGAGGGTAGGATCTCTTCCAAAGCTCATCTGCAGAAAAACAAATTCAGATACAAATTATAGAGGGCCCAGGCCAACCTTTTAGGGTTGATCTGTCTTGACACACACTCCTACTAACTAAAAATGGCCTAGGGTACAAAGAGTCCCTGGGACTCCAAGTCTCCCAGAGACATGACCCCTTGTCCTGACACACATTAAGCATGGCTCTGACAGGGAGCAAATGGATACCTATTCATACTCACACACTCTCTGACTTAATGTTCCATGTCTCCTTCTCTTGGGGTTACCAGGATGACAACCTCAAACAAAGCTTCCTAGAGGCCACCCAATTGCTGGTGGGGGCCATCAGCAGGAATGATGGGGCCCACAGTTACGAGTTCACTCAAGTGACTGAGCTCACTGACAGCCTACTGGTAAGTGAAAGGGTATGGAGAAAGATCGAAGATCAACATGGGACTGGGAAAACTAGGACACAGGTTCCCTGGAGTGGGGAAGGAAGTGGCTCCCAGAACTTATATAAATGTGTGCAGTGACAAAGGATCAGAGTGTTTAGAATTGGAAGAGACCATAGAACACATTGAGTCCAACCCCTTCATGTTCTAAATGACAAAGCTGTGTCCTAAGCAGAACAGTTGAAATGTAAACCTAAGTTCTCTGACTCCAAATCTATCACCCTTACCATTAACCTATGGTATTTAAATCTTTCACAGGGGGCTAGCTTTCAATAGGATTGAGAATTGTGAAAAGCTGGTTTTTCTAACATAAAATAGCACTCCTCACACAGGCTGCCACCTCCACTATTTTGTTTTTCTACTAATGTCTATTTATCCTACCTAGGCAACTATGGTTCTCAAACTCAGGATTTACCCAGTCCTACAAAGTGTACCTCAAAGGTCCAGTTAGCACTGGGAAGCACAAATGGAATCAAAAGACATTTCTGGGTAACCAGCTGAATGCCTTGTCCTAGAAGTCCTAATATATTAAGAAAAATATCTCTGAAAATGACAGCAATCATTCCATCACTGGAAGCTTTCATCAGAGGCTAGATATCCAATCAATCAACCAGTCAACTAGAATTTCTAAAGGACCACTTAACAAAAATGTTATAGAAGAGGGATTCCTGTTACAGGTATAGGCTTGACCAGATGCCCTCTGAGGCTGCTTCTCACTCTCTGATTTTTAATACTCTTCTAGATATAGTACAAATAGCCTGGGACCTGACACTCACATATGCTACATGCACACACATTTTCCCCATCACTCATCTCAGACTCAGCACCACTCTCAGACCAGGACCACTTTCCTTTCCTGAAACAATGCCTTGTGCCTAGTGATGACTAGACCTTGAGGATGGAGAACCTCAGTGGGTAATAGACATGCTCCCCTGTCCAGGACAAAACCCTCCTCAAAGACAGAGAATGTTCAGAAATCTCTCAGGAGCTTTTGAGGAAGGAGAGGCAGTCTCCACCTTGGCTAGGATGGGAGTGGGAAGAAGGAATGAGAGAGGAAATCTGTGTTTGAGGATAAGTGAGGACTTGGCTCACTAGTGTACAGGGTACTTAGAGATCTTAACCCTATGATTAATCCTTCCTTTTGGGGACTTGCAGGTGCTGATGAATAAGGAACCCCAGGACACCCTCTGTACTACAACTCGACAGCAAGTCCTATGCACCCTCACAGGACTTAGGTAGGCTCCTTCAATCCTTCTCAAAGTGAATCCCAGTGAAACAAATATGGTCAGGGATCACCAAACTGTGTGCAAAGTTTGGCAAAGGCATATTTCTCAGACTCATGGAGCAGGAAGGATACCATAGGGAAAAGAATAACACACCATGTAGGGGGAAGGAATGATGCATTAGAGGTGCAAGAGAGAGGCCAGGGGTGGCCTGTAGCAGATCCCTGGCCAATAACTCATTCTCCCTTCTCATTTCAGAAAACTGACCCTTAATTAATATTTTCTTTGTGTTCCAAGTTTTTAATTAAATTTTATTCTCTTTTGAAATGTTTATGTTTCCCCCAACACTTTCGACTCTTCTTTTAATGGTTATTGGTATGAGAGTATGGTAAAACACATCCTTTGATGTGCTCAGGGCTAGAGCACAAAGCTCTCAGATTCTATTCAGTCCAAATTTGTAAAAAAAAAAAAAAAAATTTATTGTAGCTCAAATTGTTCTCACATTTTTTTTGTTTTTTTTATAATCTCACAGCAAACTGAGGCCACCATTGGACAATGAAAAGAAATCCAAGATCCTCTTCACTTGTTGCCAAAGTGTGTATAAACTGCCCCTGTTACAGGTTCTGGAGAGGCACACCTGTCTACTAGCAGACCCTCCTAACATACAGGTGATCCCACCAGCTGTTCTCCATTACTGAGGGGTGTTCTTTCTGTTGACACTCTTCTGTCTACACTGAATCTGCTCTTCCCTCTTCCCACACCTTCCCTTAGGGATGTCTTCACTGATGACCAGAGGGTGGTAAGGCAAGATATAAGGAAAATAAACAAACTGCATCAATTTTGGCAAGTGAGTCACATTGAGAGTGGTCCATTGGAAGATACACCCAGGGCCCATCTGGAAACCTACCCACAGTTCTTTACAAGGTGGTAGTGAGGTCATGCCGCCAAGCAGCAGTAATGTCTTCTTGCTGGTCTAGCCTTTTCAAACCACCGCTGGATATTCTCCATTTTCAGACTGCTTCCCAGCACTACCTTCATGTTTTAAATCAGGGAAGGATATGGAGAGGGAAGAGGTCATGGATGTTGTCCTTCATCGTGGCTGTCTCTCTTGGTGTTACAGCCAATGAGAACCATTGTGGGCTGACTTGATGCCAATTCAGTCCTCGGTCAGACAATAATAGCATTGGTGCAAAGAGGGAAAGGAGGAAGGTCTCTTTCTTTTCTGTGTTTATGGGCCCCCAAACTCTCCCTCCCAATTTTATAAAATACATGCAGAGTTCTGCTAAGCCTTCTCTTTTGAGCAGATAAGATAGGCAAGAAGTTAAAACTTGGAGATAAATTTATATGTGGAAACTATTTATGAATGAACAAGGCTGAAACTGCTCTAAAGAGTAAAAAAACTCTATAAAAATTCCCCAGATGATTCATAGGTGAAACTCTTTCACATGTTGTTAGGCTTGGTGCTATACTTCAGCAGAGGTAAAGGGCCAACTATCTAGCATTAGAAGGCTTGTCTTCACCTTCATCAGAGTCCAAACACTTTTGGAACAAAAACACCCTAAGAAAGAGGGAAAGACTCTGCATGCGTTCTCACAAACAAAGCTGTCACTGAACCTGTAATGTGAAACACAAGTTTCAGTGTCAGACCAAAAAGAAACCTGAGCAATGACTGCTTCTAACTGCCCTCAATGGATATTCTGAAAATGGCCCCTAAGTGGGAAAGACCAGAAAGAGGAATGTACAAATGGGAGAAGCTAGACCATAAATATATGGCCAAAACACAAAGCAGCAAAACCAAGGGGTATGCCTGTATTTAGCTCAAGTCAACTCTGACCCCTTAGTCCTTGTCCAACTGAGACCCTGATCAAGGCCACATTTTGTACAACTGAGCACTCCCTTACCACTTTGATTCTTGTTTCTCCCCTTCTAAGTGCTATACATGGATACTATGCGCACCTTAGATGGAGTTCTTCAAAACCTAATATCAGAAAATTACAATCCAGAAGATCTTCACCTCATACTGGAGGTAACCTGGGTTTTGGTGAGGGGCAGAGGGAATTGGGTTTATATGGAATACCATCCACTGAACCCATGAGGGTGGGAGACTGTATCTTGATCTGTTAAGCATTGTATCATCTGCTCTTGGCACATATTAAATGCTGAATAAACTTTTTTTATTCTTTTGTGAGATGAGGGTGTGACTGAAGATCAGAACACAAAGTTATTCTAGGTTCCATTACCATTGTATTTTGAGTAAGATGTAAAGTTAGGATGTAGACATTGTAGCTTTTTTAAAGTCCCTTACTACATACAGAGAGTATCAGAGCTGAAAGGAACTGTTTAAATGCCAAACATATTTAGCAAAAGCCAAAATGAACTTAAAATATGGAACATGGAAAGGTAGCTTTAACAGGACCCTTAGAACATAGAATATAAGTACTAAAAATACTTTAGAACATAGAAAGATCCTAAAATACAGAATGCTAGTGCGTATGCTTAAGGGGCCCTAACATTCCATCTAGTGCAATCGCTCATTTTCAGAGAAAGAAACTAAAATCTAGATAGGGAAAATGACAGTGTGACCATAGTTACATTGGCAGAACCTGAACATTAACTCAGGTCTTAAAGTCAGGAAGAAGATCGAGTTTAACCAGTAAAAGGATTTTTTCTGTTTCATACTTAGCCAGTTTGATGTGCCAGTAGCAAATGAAGATATAAATTTCTAGCACACGATCAAACATGGGTATGTAATTTAGGACTGAAGTCATGATTGCAAACATGCCTTTGGTAGTCATATACATAACGGTGATCATTGAAGCTATAATCTTTAGCAGAAAAGGATTACAAAGAACAAAGAAGATAGAGAAGAGGGTGAGATCCATAGTCTGTGGGAAGTCTGTTTTCAAGAGAAGGAGAAAGGAAGGGAGGTGTCAGGGAGATGAAAGAGAAGCTGGCAAAATATAGTTCTAGTATGAGATGAAAATATCCAGAAGGAGTGGGGGCCAAATGCTACACAAAGACCAAAACAATAAGGACTAAGAAAATTATGTGGGAGGTATAAATATGAGGAAATTAACATTATGAGGATGCACTAGAAATTATGAATTATCACCACCATGACCACTATCATCAACAAATACTCATCAATTATCATTGGAATTCTCATCATTAATACCACCCTCTAATCAATACTGTCACCTAAATCATCACTGTCTCCATCAGTAACATCACTGTCATTGCCATTCTCATTACCAACAGAATCACCATCATTACCATTCAGTTCCCATCACCATCATCAGTATCATCATTGCCATCACTGTATTCCCACCACCACCATTATAATCACCATCAACCACCATCATTACCATTCTGTTCCCATCACCACCATCAGTATCATCATTGCCATCATTTTATTCCCACCACCACCATTATAATCACCATCAACCACCATCATTACCATTCTGTTCCCATCACCATTATCAGTATCATTATTGCCATCACTGTATTCCCATCACCACCATTATAATCACCATCAACCACCATCATTACCATTCTGTTCCCATCACCATTATCAGTATCATTATTGCCATCACTGTATTCCCATCACCACCATTATAATCACCATCAATCACCATCATTACCATTCTATTCCCATCACCACCATCACTGTCATAATTGTCATCACTGCATTCCCATCACCATCATCAGTATCACCACCACCACACTATATCTCCATCAGCATCATCACCATCACTATTACCATTACTCTTACCATTGTAATCCCCTCACCATCGCCAGGATCACGATCACTCATTGCATTCCCATCAACTACATCAGCATCATTGTCACAATCTTTATCATCACTATGATGTCATTCACCATTACTATCATTCTCATCATCTTCATTGCCATCATTACATCACAATTTTATTCATCGTAGTTACTATTCTCATTTACATAAGACTATTGATCAACCCCTAATTAAATATTGTGTTGGGCTTGTTGCCATAATGAATGATAAGATAAAACTGGAAAGGAAGTCAGTATGGACAAGAAGAACTAAGCTTGAAGAACTCTGGCTTTATGGATCATCTCTAGCAATTTTACCACCACTGTCCTCCTGAGGGCCAGGCTCAGCACACACAAGAGGGAACGGTATCCCCTTCAATATCTAATCTAGGATTCAACATTCCCCAGTGCACAAGTGATTCTCAGTTCTCAGTGATGAAATATGTCAAATGATTTCTCTTCTTCTCCATTTACCTAGATACATACTATCATATTTAAGGGCCTAGCACTTAATCTCACCTCTGCCAGGAAGCTTTCCTTGACTCCTCTAAGCAAAAGGGATCACTCCTTTCCTTAAATATGATAAAGTTCTTACAGTCTCAATCACCTGATATTTTCACATGATTCTCTTCTGCCTTATGTTGATCTCTGGGGTCTCAAAGCCTACTCCAATTCCTAGGACTGAGGACATGAATAAAACAGAACTGGGAATAATAAAATCCTTTATACCTGTAAATATAGAAATTTCCGCCACATTATCTCCATGTAGGCTGCATTTTTTCTTCCAGGTACAGTTTATACAAAACCCAGTTGCAGCCCATAGTTTGTGCTGCTACATCACATATCTAATTTTGTCCTTTCACATAGATCGAAACACATGTGAGTTTAATGGTGGGAAAAGTCCTGGAATTACCCTTAAAAAACCTGTAGTGTAGTAGAGTAGATGCTAGTATCCCTTCATAGATGTACCATTGGTCCCAAGGGGTCTGTGCTATGTGCTCCTTTGTTCTTCCCCAGGAAATGCACACCTTGATGGTTGCAGAGAAGGATCACGAATGGAAGTGGGCAGTGAGGAGCTGCATCACTTCCCTTAAGTTTGTGGCCCAGAAAACCTTCCTGGATGTGAGTTCCACCATCACCTGACTCCTCCCTCAACCTCACTTTACTGTATCCCTCCCTACTGTTCATAGTGATATATAAGTGAGCTCTTCCACTTTATAGATTGTAGTCTAAAAGGAGCCCTAGAAAATAAGGCAGTCCTAATCTCCATCTACTATCAGGACATTTGAAGGAGAGGATGGGTCTGCCCATAATTATCCCTAAAGAGGGAGATTTCATGCTTACTAACTTGATTCATAAGCCTCATAGCTTCATTAGCACCATTCCATGATACCATGCTTGGAGAGAGCACTGGGGGGAGGTACTGGCAGAAGTAGGCTTCCAACTCCAGGCCCTCTAACTCTTTTATTGTTCTTCCCACTATGCCATACATTCACTCCCCCCCACCTCTCTCTGTCTCTCTCTGTCTCTCTGTCTCTCTGTCTCTCTCTCTCTGTCTCTCTCTCTCTCTCTCTCTCTCTCTCTCTCTCTCTCTCTCTCTCTCTCTCTCTCTCCCTCATATTGTCTATAGAGCAGGCTAGCTGCAAATCCAAAGCCTTAGGGCTTCCTCTCCATCTGGCCAGATCATTGTATTGCATTGATCAAACTGATTTCATACCATTTCTTTACAGCCTTCTTGATCTGATGTTTGTTGACTTTAACATTCATAAAGATTAACCAGGGGTTGGGTGTTTGAACTTCTTCACAACAGACTCAATGGCTGAGTGAAATTGATGATAGCATGGTGATATCAAGCCCGTTATCCTAGGGGGACTTTTCTGAGGTTACTTGGACTGTTTTTAAAACTAAAGTGCCTTGGACTGCCAGACAGTGGGAGATATTTGGATTTTCACCTATTGGAGGCTATAGACATCCTTCATCACTGCCTTCTCACCCTTCAGGAACTTTGACTTGCCTTTTTTCTTGGGAGGGGCAACCATTTCCTTCTCTGCCTTTGTATACCCTCTTGGAGAAAGGTTACACAATACTACCTCTGAAAAACTAAAAATGAATATCAATGCTCTAAGTATTGGCTCTATCTTGGCTAAACTCAGATAGATTTGAACATAGAGATTACTCTAAAGGCATGCTAATCTTATTATTTTATCAATATCGTACAGATTTTGGTCTATTGATGTCTGCCCTCTTATCTAGAGGACACCTTTCTTCTTTTTGTACTTTACGCTATAGTCAACACCTTAAATCTCCCTATTTTATGCCTCAATTGCTAGTATGTTACCTCATTCCCTAAAATTACTCTGTGTTTGCTATATACATTCATACATATATAATACATGTCAGATAGACATAGACATATAGCTATATATTATGTATGTAAACACATAACTATTTACATCCTTTAAAATGCAAATTCTCACCCTGCCCCAACAGTACAATGTAAATTCCTTGGGCAAAAGAGGTTATCTACTTTTATCTTTCTATCCCCGCATCTACCATATATGAAAGTGTTTAAAAACTGCTAATTGAATTTAAATGACTTGAATATTCATAATCAGAATCATTAAACAAAGTTATTTCTGGGTTTGCTTTTCTCAAGGATCTTTTTCTGATTCTAATATCTACATGGGAGACACTTTGTGAGAGGAGAGCTTTTCTAAAAACTGCATTTTGCTCTGTCTACCCAAGCAAATACCCTCCTTTCTTTCCAATTTGGTAATCATCAAACATAGGAGAAACTTGTAATGACCTTTCACTCAACTGTGTGACATTAAAAACACAGGATCCTTTAGAAACTCACTTTGGGAGAATTATGGAATATTCTTCTCTCCAAGCAACCACCATCTCCTAATGGCGAGTTCTTCTAAGGACCTCCATTTTAAGGAATGGGCCAGCCTAGGTATCCTTCATTCCTTTCCTGGTTCTGCTTACTTTCTGGGCTTCTTTGCCATGCTTCAGATGTCTTCTCACCCTAGTACATCCCTCCACTCCTGTAGTTCCTCCTAGACCCTCCATTGGGAGGGGCGCTCTAGCCAGTCATCATTCTTTCCTCTCCATGGGCTGCTTCTACCTCCAAGCCCTTGCTTAGGTACCTCTTCCCTCCATTCCCTCATTCCTTGGTTTTCAAGTCCATTTCATGTGTTATCTTCTGTCATCAGAATGTAAGCTCCCTGGGGACAGACACTGTCTTTTTGCTGGTGCTTGGATCCCCAGTCTTTGGCACAATGCCTGACACAGAGGAAACACTTAGTAGATGTTTGTTGATTTGTCCTATGAGGGTGCTTAGGTGCATTTGAAGGATGGAAAATTAGGACAAAGAAATAGCTCTAGGCATTCCCTACCCAGAAAGTAGTAGGTCAGTTGTGGAAAAAGCATCACAAAACCTGGATTCAAATTCTGAACCTCAGTTTCCTCATCTATAAAATGAAAAGGATGAGTTAGATGATTGCTTAGGTTCCCTGTAGCTTGAAATTACAGACATGTTACTCTTCTTTATTTTCTCTTGCCAGACAACAGAAGAATTTGAAAAATATGCTCATTCTGTGGGTATGCTGGGCATGTTATGTCTGGATCCAAACAAAGACGTACAGCAACTGGCGTTTGAAGCAATTAATGCTCTCCACAGAGTCCTCCTCTATCAGAAAGGTGATCTCTGGCAGGACCTTTCATTTATTGACTCATATTTCTGTCTCTATGCCTCCTTCTATGGAGTTATGATCAATCCTAAACTCACATCCCAACAGTGACCATGCCCTGAGCAATGACCATATTCCAACTGTAAATAGTAATCTCTGTGACAACATGCTGTGTGACCATGACCTCATCCCAGAAATGACCACATTGCCATCACTGAATACCTCCCTACCCTCACCTCACCCCCAATCTAAGTACATTCCTATTACTGACCCACCTCCACCACTCTGGCCTCACCACAACTTGTCTCATAGTATCCCCAACCTCATCCTCCATATCAGCCATATCTCTCAGCCTTGACAAAACTAACCCCTCACCATGGCATCTAGGCCCTGACATTGTCCCCAACTTTGACCACACCATGGCCCTTACCAGATAACCAAACTTGAACTCATTACAGCCCTGACCACAGTCCACCTCTAACATTAATTCATTCATGATCATGTCGTCTGACCTTGACAAAATCCCCAAGCTTGACCACATCCCACCTTTGCACACATCCCCATCTTGACTCAGCTTGACCCAAATCTGACCCCAACTGTAACTTCATATGTAGCCCTATACACACCCTTCCCCCACCATACTCTATTACTAACTACATCCCCAAACTTAGCCCCTCGTTGACTCTGCCCAACCTTGACAATTACTCTATTTCTCACTCTGAAGTAGAACCAGATCCCGCTAGACTTGTCTTTTAGGAAACAGCAGCTATTTACAATCATCTCCCTTCATCAGATTTGGCACCTCCTGATCTTTTCAAAAACATGGGACAACGTGGAGAAATCCAAAATGAAGAGCTAGATCCAATGCCTATGCTGGAGGTTGTCTTCCACCCCATCTCCCACCTTATTCAGGTCAAAGCTCTCAAGGGACTTCCAGGGTGAACTAGGAGAGGTTGGCTGGTATGTTCTGGGAGACTCCCATCTCTTCTAGGTCAGCTAGAAGCTTTATCTTTCAGTCATTAATGAAGAAAGAAGGGTGAAGGGTAACATGGAAAGAATATTGGATTTAAAATTGGAAGTGATTGTCCTTATTCAGTCATGTCAGTTGTGGCCAATTCTTCGTAACCACATTTGGGGTTTTCTTGAGTGGAGTGGTTTGCTATTTCCTTCTCCAGCTCATTTTACAGATGAGGAAACTGAAGCAAACAGGGTAAAGTGCCTTGCTTAGGGAAGCAAAATATCTAAGTATCTAGACTTGAACTCAGGAAAATGAGTCTTCCTGGCAGGATTTGGGTTCAAATCCCACTTCATTCTCATCACTTACTACTTATGTGACCTTAGAGACACAAAAGTCATGGTCTTTGGTGACAGAGTTATTAGCCTGGTAAAAGAGTGGAATTCTACAGACATAGTATGGTATGCCTGGATTTCAGCAAAGCATTTGACAGTCGTATAATCCCTGAGAACAAAAATGGGTAAAGCTGTAGGTTGGATGGCTGACAGCTAGGAAGGTTTTAAAACTGTTTATGCCCAAACCCAAAAAGTAGTCATTAATGGAGAGATGACAGCTTTGGCAGGAGGTTTGAGTGGAGAACTTCAGATCTGTTCTATTTAAGTTTTTTCTCAGTGATTTGGATTGAGGAATAAGGTACTTGGGCAACTAGGTGGCACAGTGCACAGAGTGCCAGGTCTGGAGTCAAGAAGATTTATCATCTTGATTTCAAGTATGGCCCCAGACACTTACTAGCTGTTGTTACTTTCAGTATCCTCATCTGTAAAATGAGCTGGAGAAGGAAATGGAAATCCACTCCACTCTCACTACCAAGAAAACCCCCAAAGGTGTCACAAAGAGTTAGACATGACTGAAAGTGACTGAAAAAAAAATCATAATAAGGTACATGACTATCCAATTTCCAGACAACACAAAATTGAGAAGGGAAAACTAGTTCAGGGGATCACAGTGGCATAGATTTAGAGTCTGAAGTGAGAGGGAGGATTTCAAAATAATGAATTCCAATGATCTAATTTTACACATCAAGGAACTGAAACCCAGAAAGGGGCAACAAAGTGCCCCAGTTCACATAGGTCAAAAGTCTTACAACTGGAATTTGAATGCAGGTCCTCTAACTCCAACAGCAGCATATTTTTCACAATAACACATTGAATACCAGAGCCAGAATCCAGAAAGATCTCACAAACTTGAATGTTGAATCAAATCCAACTAGGTACATTCTTATTAGGGATCTCTGTAAAGTCCCACACTTCAGTTAAGAGAAACCAAACAGGTCCAGTAGTTTGACAAAAGCTTGGGGAGATTGGCGTCAGGTTCAATTTCAGGTCTATCTCCTTTACTGCTTAGAGTTGTTTTTAATAGAGGAGCAGATCCAAGCAGGCTTCAGGGACGGAACCTCCAGCAGCTGTGAAAGTCCCTCCACCCACAGGTGCTACAGGTCAGTGAGAGAAACTTCTGGGCCGGCCAGGAGGGGAGTGGGCTGTCTCCATAACTCAGGCCCCCTCGGGAGGCAGCTGCAGAAGAAGCGGCAGAGGCAGCTGCAGCCAGGAGCTCCCGGAGGAGGCAGGAGCTCTGTTCCATTACTGAAGATCTCCACATAAATGCCCTGAAGGAACTGAGCCTGGGAGGTGGCCCTGCCCCCACCTGAGCACCAGAACTTTAAGCTCACATTGAATAGCAGCCACGCCTACCTGCTCAAAGCCCTGAGGCTGGGAAGCAGCATTTGAATCTCAGACCCCAAGCACTAGCTGGGCAGATCTAGGCAGGGGTGCAGAGGAATCTCAGAAGTCAAGGAACTGGCTGGGAAAATGCCCAGAAAAGGGAAGAAAAATAAGGCCATAGAAGGCTACTTTCTTGGGGAACAGATGATGTTTCCTCCTTTCATTTCTGATGAAGAAGTGCAATGCTTACCATCAGGGAAAGTCATAGAATATGAAATAGATATCCAATGGGCTCGGGCCATGGAAGAGCTCAAAAAGAATCTTGAAAATCAAGTGAGACAGGTGGAGGAAAAACTGGGAAGAGAAATGGGAGAGATGCAAGAAAAGCATGAAAAACGGGTCAATACCATGCTAAAGGAGACCCAAAAAAATGCTGAAGAAAATAACACCTTGAAAAATAGGCTCACTCAATTGGCAAAAGAGGTTCAAAAAGCCAATGAGGAGAAGAATGCTTTCAAAAGCAGAATTAGCCAAATGGAAAAAGAAGTTCAAAAGCTCACTGAAGAAAATAGTTCTCTCAAAATTGGAATGGAACAGATGGAGGCTAATGACTTTATGAGAAACAAAGAAATCATAAAACAAAACCAAAAGAATGAAAAAATGGAAGAGAATGTGAACTATCTCATGGGAAAAACAACTGACCTGGAAAATAGATCCAGGAGAGACAATTTAAAAATTATGGGACTACCTGAAAGCCATGATGAAAAAGAGCCTAGACATCATCTTTCATGAAATTATCAAGGAAAACTGCCCTGAGATTCTAAAACCAGAGGGCAAAATAAGTATTGAAGGAATCCAATCATCACCACCTGAAAGAGATCCAAAAAGAGAAACTCCTAGGAACATTGTGGCCAAATTCCAGAATTCCCAGGTCAAGGAGAAAATATTGCAAGCAGCTAGAAAGAAACAATTCCAGTATTATGGAAATACAATCAGGATAACACAAGATCCAGCAGCTTCTACATTAAGGGATCTAAGGGCATGGAATAGGATATTCCAGAAGTCAAAGGACCTAGGACTCAAACCAAGAATCACCTACCCAGCAAAACTGAGTATAATACTTCAGGGGAAAATATGGTCTTTTTATGAAACGGAGGAATTTCAAGCATTCTTGATGAAAACACCAGAGCTGAAAAGAAAATTTGACCTTCAAACACAAGAATGAGAAGAAGCATGAAAAAGCAAACAGCAAAGAGAAGTCATAAGGGACTTACCAAAGGTGAACTGTTTACATTCCTACATGGAAAGACAATATTTGTAACTCTTAAAGCTTTTCAGTATCTGGGTAGTTGGTAGGACCACACACACACATACACACACACACACACACACACATGCACACACATACAAGCACACACACATGTGCACGCATGCATGCACACATACACACATGCATGCACAAAGAGAGACAGAGTCAATTGAGTAGGATGGGATCATATCTTAAAAGAAATTAAGATAAACGGTGAGAGGGAAATGTAGTGGGAGGAAAGAGGGTGAAATGGAATGGGATAAATTATCTCTCA
This sequence comes from Bettongia penicillata ogilbyi, assembly GCA_023548195.1. Classification (NCBI taxonomy): domain Eukaryota; kingdom Metazoa; phylum Chordata; class Mammalia; order Diprotodontia; family Potoroidae; genus Bettongia; species Bettongia penicillata. The sequence goes on along the minus strand of JAJHZJ010000426.1, from coordinate 11,114,440 downwards.
TTCAAGAGGCAAGCAGGAGACCTTTTAGTGGAGGGAAAAAGAGGAGAGCTGAGAGAAAAACATGAAGTTTACTCTCATCACATTCGACTAAAGGAATGAATAAAATGCACACTCATTTTGGGATGAAAACCTATCTTACAATACAGGAAAGTGGGGTAGAAGGAGATAAGCATGGTGGGGGGGATGATGGAAGGGAGGTCAATGGGGGGAAGGAGCAATTTGAAGTGAACACTTGGGGAGGGACAGGATCAAAGGACAGAATAGAAACAATGGGGAGCAGGATAGGATGGAGGGAAAAATACAGTTAGTCTTACACAACACGACTGTTATGGAAGTCATTTGCAAAGCTACACAGATAGGGCCTATATTGAATTGACTGCCATCCCAAAGGGAATGGGTGGGGAGGGAGGGATGGGGAGAATTTGGAACTCAAAGTTTTAGGAACAACTGTTTGGTATTGTTCTTGCTACTAGGAAATAAGAAATACAGTTAGTGGGGAATAGAAAATCATCTGGCCCTACAGGACAAAACAGAAGATGGGGACAAGAGAAGGGAGGAATGATAGAAGAGAGGGCAGATTGTTGATAGGGGAAATTAGAATGCTTGGTGTATTGGGGTGGGGAGAGGGGACAAATGGGGAGAAAATTTGCAACCCAAAATTTTGTGAAAATGAATGTAAAAAGTCAAATAAATAAATTTATATTTAAAAAAAAGGAAAAAAATAGTAAGTTGTAGAGCAAATGTTTCCATGTTCTCAAATCACACTGACATTCCCTCTCAAAATTTTCCACTCAAAAGATGCAGCAATTTGAGGTTGCTTTTTTCCTGAACCAATTTAAAATGAAGGTGACTCGACATGGACTGAATCCTTGTTTCTCTAAGAGTTTCTCATTGCAAACAGGAAGGTTTCCCATCACTCAGGCAATGGTAGCAGTGCACTCTGCCAAGGCTCTAGTGTCTAAAAGACTTGTGCCTGTACAAATGAAAACCTTAGAGCCTCCTGTTCATACCACAGTTTCCACCAACCAAGCCTCCTCAGAGTTCACTTAAATTTAAGCTTCAGATCAGGTCCTTAGAACAGCAAGTAAACTTAGAGCAACAGAGGAAAGAATGCCCTGTACTGGATGAGGAATAAGGAAACCAGAGTGCTCTAGTATTAGCTAGGTGGGTGACCTTAGTTGGGTAAGCTCACTCTTCTCCAGGCCTCAGTTGTCTCATCTGTAAAACAAAAAGATTGGACTGTAGGACAGGTTCTTAACCTTTCTTATATCATGATCTCTTCTACACACACACACACACACACACACACACACACACACACACACACACACACACGCACACACACACTTTCCCCCAGCTCTTTGGCAGGCTGGTGAAGGCTATGGACTGTTTCCTGGAATAATGTTTTTAAATAATAAAGTACATAGGGTCACAAAATTATATTGTGTAGAATATATTGAAAAATACTGAAAGTTATCAAAATATTATTCCAAAAACAGCTCACAGACACTATGTTAGGAATCCCTAGACTAGATATTCTCAGATGATATGAGTCTTACTAATAAGAAGGAGTTAGTTTTGCCAAAGTAGAAGTTTTGGGAACTTTAGGGAGAAGTAACTACACTATACCACAAAGTGGAAGCTGTGCTTAGGTGTCAAAGTGGTTAGAAGACTGGACCTGAAGTCAGGAAGACCTAAGTTCAAATCACACCTCAAAACGTAGCCATGACTCTGGGCAAGTCATAATTCCTTTCTGCCTCAGTTTCCTCATCTGTAAAATGTGGCTAATAGAAGTATCTATCTTTGACTGGGGTGGTTGTAAGAGTCAAAAGAGACAATATACATAAAGCATTCTGCTGCTTAAAGTGCTACATAAATATATGAATGCCACTTATCATCACTGTCATCATCATCATCACCATTTTAGATTTTAAAATACAGTGGAGGAAAGTCAGGCACCCTTTAGATTTTGGAAAAGCAGATGGCAAAGGGAAACAGATTTCAGGGGAAGGATAAATAGAATCTTATGAACGAAGATTCTACAAAGGAGGGAAAGAAGATGCTCAGGAAGAAAATGCTAGACATAAAGAGAAATAATTCCAAAGAGAAGGCAAAACACAGAAGCTACAGAGATTGAAATGGACGTGCATGTCTAATTTTACAGTTGGAGAAACTGAGACAAAAAGTGGTTAAGTGACTTTCCCAAGGTCACAAAGTAAGAACATGTCTGAGACTAGATTTAAACTTGGGTCTTCCTGACTCCAGACCCAGAGCTCAATCCACTGTGCGAACTGGCTACCCACAGTTAAAGAAACTGGGATTGGTTATCATGAAGAAGAGAAGAGCTTGGAAGAGGGAGAGGAGAGTTAGAACAGACTGAGGGCTGTCTACCGACTAGAGATCAGACTTGCCCCTTGTGGCCCCTGAGGGAAGAACCAGGAGCAGGGAGACAGGGTAGAAAAGACACATTTAGCGTAAATGTCAGGGAAAATCAGTAACCATTACAGCCATCCAAAAGCTGACTGGGCTTCCTCAAGAGGTGGTGTATTCCCCTTCAAGAAGAGGGCAGAGGAATTCACCCCAGGTATATTGTAGTGGGAGTTCTTTTTCAAGTAGATATTAACCTAGATGAGGTCCCTTCCAAATCTATAATTTTATGATTCTGTGGCCTGTGGTGAGAAATTGTGTATGTATGTATGTATGTATATGATAAGCATATACATTTATATACCTATACATAAATGCACATATGTATATGTATGTACATACATACCTTTATACATATACATGTGTGCATATGTGTACATATGCATACATATATACATTTGCATACATACATGCTTGTGTGTGTGTATATATACTTTGACCAGCAAGAAGAGATATCCTGGTAAATGTTTAACAACCAGCTCTCCAGGAGAAAAAATGTACAGACGTGCTTCTAAGTTAAATCTACATTAACATTTTCTCCCTCCTTTTGTAAAACTCTAGCCAATCAACAAAACAATAAACCTAGCCGTGATCTGTAGCTGCTTTCCTGGGTTGGAATACTCACACTGAAAATTCACAGCAGTTCTTAGGAGTCCTTACATGCTGTCTTTAGCGCACCCCTGGTCGTAATTCTAATATTCAGTGTTCTCTATTCCAGCATTCTGTTTTCTTCTAGATCCAACAGCCCCCATTCTATGTTCGAAGGGTCTATATTCCAACTTTCATATTCTTTACTTCCTGCCCTTTCTTAGTCAGTTTGTTTTCTCACTATTGGTCATCTTTTTTAAAAAAATCAATGTTAAAAACTTGTTGCTCTGTTCATCCTGTGTACCTTTCTTGAAGCATAAGTAAGCTAAATTAGTAGAAAAAGAGGCAAAATTATTGAAGGGGTAGGGTCCCCTCAGTCCCTGTCCTCAGAGAACCCACATCTCAAGACATGATCCCTGGCCCTCTCTACCTTGTATTTCAGTATTCTAAGTTCCTTGAGGGTCGAGGAATCTGGTCTTACTTCCTCCTTTCCCTCCCAAAAACCCTATAGTACAGGACTGAAAATTCAGTAGGTGCTCAATAAATGTCTGATGTCTGATTCCACAGCTGAGAGTGGAAAGGAGCACTGAATTTCAGAAGACAGAGGTGTGAGTCCCACTTCTGAAACTTCCTATTTGTGCCATGACCATGAATAAGTTCATTTAACCTCACTTCAGCCCCAGTTTACACATCTATAAAATGGAGTTAATTTTTGTACTATCTCACAGGGTTAATATAAGGAAAGTTCTTTGTAAACTTTTAAACCCTATAGAAATGAGAGCTATTATTATAAATGTCCATTATTAATAAATGATTGAGAAAATGTGTAGTAAACACACAACATACCTGGGGAGATCACATAACAGGCTAAGGGCTCAGGTTCACCCATCATGGTTGATCCCTCTTCCCTCTGAGGGATCCAAAGAGCAAAGAGTACACAGTGGCCCTGGGACATAAGACCCATAACCCTTGGGGAAAGAGCAGTCAAGCCTATAAAATGAAGGGCCCCCAACACCATCTCTCTGACACAGATGCAGGATCGTGATGAACAGTTTCAGATCTACATCTCGCAGGCCCTCAAATATCTCCACAGTCCCCTGGAAGGCCTCAAAATTTCAGCTGCCTTGTTTTTAGGTAAGGAGGGGATGCAGGAATATGCTGAGCCTTCTCTCTTCCCTTCTATCTTGTCTTCTTCTGTCCTGTTGATCTCCCTTGTCCCTTTCTTTCTCCTTTATTTTCTTCTCTAGCTCTTTTTCCTGTTTTTCTCTCCTCATTTCTCTCTCTCCCTCCCCTCTCCTCTCTCCCTCCCCTCTCCTCTCTCTCTCTTCTTTTTCTCTCTCTCTCTTCTCTCTCTGTCTCTCTCCGTCAAGTGCTCTCCTCTCCCCTCTTAATTACCCCCATCTTGGCTAACTTTACTCCCCTTTTCTACTCTTTCTCCCTTTCAATTTTCCTCCTCTCCTGGTTGTCTGTCTCCTCTCTTCTGCCTTACTCCTCTCTTTCCCTTCTCCTTTCTTTTTCTCCTCCCCTCTTCTTCCCTCAGCTTTCTCATCCTATCCGCCTTTTTGTGTGTCTCCTCTCTTCTATTCTCTCTTGCTTTCCTTTCCTCCATTCCCCCTTTGTCTCATTTCTCTCCTCCTCTCCTGTCTCTTTCTCTTCTCTTCTTCTCTATTCTTCTTGTCTTTTCCTTTATTCCCCTACTCCCCTCTCCTCTCCCTTTCTTATAGGGCTTTGGCTGTAGATGAAATAGAAAGTTAGTCTCTGAAACCCCAGCCACCTACCAAGCACCTAAACACCCAAATGCCCGTAAGGCCAACCCTGACAAAACTCCCAATACACATCCTTCTGCAACCCTCTCCTCAACCCACTGCTGACCACACCCTAACCTAGCCTCATTTATATCTTCATTTCACCCCGACCCTGAGAGGAGTGCCAAACATGCCCTATGGCTGTTGCTCATGTCTATTTTCACCAATCTCCTTCCAGGGAAATGAGATCTCAATGAACCCTTTTCTTTCTTCATCCATTCCAGCTACATCATCTCTTATTATCCTGATACTATCATCAAGGGTGCAAGTGATTCTGACTTGGCCTTGTTCTATTATGGTAAGTCTCAAATTGGGATGAGCCCCTTCCTTTCCTGAATGCCCACTCAATCACCATCCCATTCCATCTTCCTCTCCTGCTTCTCTCCTTCTAGCAGCTTGGGTTCCACCAGCCCTGGGGATCTAAAACTGTGGAACATAGAAAATTAGAGCTGGCAGTGCCTTAGTGATCACCTTGTCTAGCCTCCCTCATTTTACAGAGGAGGAAACTGAGACCCATAAAAGGAAATCAGGCCAGCATTAGACTCCTGATCCACACTGACTCTCAGGGGTCACTTCATTACAAACTGAGCTTTCAGGAGAGGACCTCAGCAGCAAAAGACATAAAGGGAGGAACACTTGTATACAACCCAAGGCTGATGGGAGGAAGGTGATAAAGATGGTAGAAAGGACCAGAAAAAACCAGTCCTAAAAAATGATTCATACAAAGGATCTGACAGACATTCATGAAGACCACTCTCTTCTCCCTATCACCTTATTCTCGCTCCTGCCAGGGCCTAGACCTCCACAATCAGAAAAGCTTCTTTTTTGTTGTTACCTACAAATATATCCAAGTTTCCTCAATTTCTACCCTCTCTGAACCCAAATCCTGCCACTTGATCATGACATTCCCTCAAGTTATCAACATATCTCTTTTCCTTCAGAGATAAAATTTTAGAAAAAGTTTATCCCTCTTTCTTTCTCATCTTATATTCACATGTCAAACCACCTGGCTTTGCCGCTCGTAGCTTGGGCAACATTGGATGAGGCACCATGACCCTCTTGAATCTCCCTCACTCATTTATTTATACAGATTATAATCCCTGGCCTAACTACTTCAAAGGGATGGATGTTCTGGTAAACTAATACAACTAGTGGATATGCTTTGAAAGGTATAAAGCAATTCGGCCTGAGTCCTAGGCATGACTCTGGCACTAAATCTCTCTAGGTGACCTTGCGAAAATGTGTTTCTCCTCTCTCAATTTCTTTCTCTGTAAAACAATGCATTGAAACTAGATGACTAATAAGGAATGGCTTTAATATTCTTCATTCTATACTCTACAATTCCCTCCAATTCTAACATTCTATATTCTAATAGCCTTAAGTTCTAAGGTCTCTTCCATCACTTATGTTCTATGTCCTAGCATCCTGTGTTCTAAGGTCCCCTGCCAGCTGAAACATTGTGTGTTCTCACCTTGTAAGTTCTAAGGTTCCTTTCATTTCTAGTGTTCTATGTTCTGGCATCCTCTGTTCTAAGGTCCCTGCCAGCTCAAACATTCTGTGTTCTCACTTTTTAAGTTCTAAGGTCTCTTTCATCTTTAGTGTTCTGTGTCTTAATGCAGTCCCTGGCAGCTCAAACATTGTGTTCTCATTCTCTAAGTTCTATCTCTAGTGCTCTACGTCCTAACATTCTATGTTCTAAAGTCCCTGCTGATCAAAACGTTCTGTGCTCTAATTTTCTAAGTTCTAAGACTTCTTCTGTCTCTAGGGTTCTTTCTACGTTCTAACATCTTGTGTTGTAAGGTCCCCAGTAGCTCAAATATTCTATGTTCTGACATTCTATGTTCCTAGGTCTTTTCCAGTTCTTAATCTTGTGAATTTGAAGTTGAGATACCTGGGTTCAAATCTTGGCTCCATTACCTGCTCAGCTGTGTGACTGCTGGTTAGTTATTTTACCTCTATAAGTCTCAGGTTTCTCATCCATAAAATTAGAGTAATTATGCTTGATCACCTCAGGAGACAGTTGTGAGGGCAGTACTTTGTATACCTTTAAAGTACCATGGAAACATGAGCTATAGATCTGTAGAATTCACTTCAATCCAACACATATTTGTTAAACACTTCCCAATTGTGCCTAACTGGTAAAGTGGGAAAAGTAACACTTGTACTGGCTACCTCCTTGCTTTGTGAGAAAGATACTATGTAAGGAAGGCCCTAAAGCTCTATAGGCTTACAAATTATACTGGTGACCTCTTCCAGCTCTAACATTCTGTGATTGAATTAAGGCCTTACCCCAACTGTAAAGGATGACACTATTCTCTTTCCTTTCCTTCCTGCCCTTTGACCCTGCTTCAGCCTACCAATAGCTCTGAGACTGAGCCTACTCCCTTGCCTAAAATGGGCAAGAGGGTAGAGGGGAGATATGTGTGTGTATACACACACACACACATACACACACACATACATGTTATATATATGCACACACATACATGCATGCATCTATCTATACATGTGTATATATGTATATATACATGTGTGTATATGTGTGTGTGTACACACATATGGTTTTGACTTGGGAGGGGAGGGAAGGGACAGGGGTTTTTCCTTTTTTTTTGAATGCCAGTTGCATTCCATCCTCACCCTTGCCCCAGGGAGCAAGACTACATATCCAGGGCCCAGGATCATGGAAATGGCTTGCATGGGTGCCTAGGTAAAGGAAAAGGCAGGAAAACTCACTTTCTTCTTTTTGAGGCCTGGAAAAACTAAATTATGATCTGGATCAGACCATCGGGGACTTCATGAACATGTACCTCAGCCACCTTGATGAAATGTCCAAAAGGATGACCTTGCCTATCCCACGAGACCTTGCTCCTGCCTCTATAAGTTAGGTCTCCCAGTACGTTACCTCTCTCAATATTTTAGGTCTTCTGATACATAAGGTGTCCCAGTCCTTATTCCCAAATTCTTTTTAATTACTCTGCTTTTTTTATTTAAAAGGAAAAACTAGATTCAAAGGAACCTCTGACCTCTCCTCCCCCATTCTGTTTCTATTTCCTGTGCTCCTTCTCTCCTCAGAAGGACATGGTACAACTACCTTGACAGACTAAGGAAGCAAGATATCCTGCAGCACAAACTAGTTAAAACCTAGCTGAATTCTTATTCTTTTCATAGATGGATATGGACCCACTCTCCCAATCCTTATTACCTAAGAGTTTTTGTTCAATTCTTTTCATTTGTTTTAAAGGGAAAAACTAGGTTCAAAAGAACCTGTGACCTCTCCGCCCCCACTCTGTTTCTATTTCCTTCCCAATGCTCCCTTCCCTCCTAAGAAAGACATGGTATAACTGCCCTGCTAGACTAAGTAAAGCAAGATGTCCCGGAGCACACACTCAGCCAAAGATAGCTCAATTCTGATTCTTTTCATAGATGGACAAGGACCTGGTCTCCCAATCCTTATTCCCAAAATGTTTTTGTTTAATTACTTGGTTTTTTTTTTATTTAAAAGGAAAAACTAGGTTCAAAGGAACATCTGGCTTCTCCCCTACTCTTTTTCTATTTCCTGTCCAATGCTCCCTTCCTTCCTAAGAAAGACATGGTACACCTACCTTACTAGAATAAGTAAAAAGGGCATCCTGGAGAATGAACTACGTCAAAGCTAGCTCAATTCTTATTCTTTTCATAGATGGACATACACCTGGTATCCAAATCCTTATTCCCAAAATGTTTTTGTTTAGTTACTTGCTTTTTTTTTATTTGAAGGGAAAAACTATGTTCAAAGGAACCTCTGACCTCTCCTCTCCCATTATGTTTCTATTTCCTTGCCAATGTTCCTTTCCATCCTAATAAGGACACGGTGTAACTACCCTGCCAGACTAAATAAGCAAGATATCCTGGAGGATGCACTAGGCCAAAGCCAGCTTAATTCTTAATCTCTTCATAGATGGATATGGACTCCCTCTAAGCTCCTCTTATAGAAGGCTGTAAATGACCATGCTTAGGCTGAGGTATAGAGATTTTTAGAGGGCCAGCACTGACCGAGTCCAGAATGTGAGGTACTGTCCAGGTTTTACTTGACACTTGTACTAACATAAGGGCTATATTATCAGGAAAACTGGCTCATCATCCCACTTCTTGATATGCAAGGACAAGAACATCTTAACTTTGCAGGTACACTCCAAGGTTGTTGTGCTGGAGGAACTAGATCAGGAAGTATAAGTAGTAAACTAAAAATGTTCTCATGGGAATAACTTTGCTTGCTTGAATATTCTCATGGGAATAAACCTGCTTGCTTGCCTGTAAATATACTATATAAACCCTTACCTTCATTATAATAAATGAGTTGTTCCTTAACTGTTAATGCTGAGAAACCTTGAAAGAAAAGTAGACATGGGCCAGGCCTTTCACAATATGTCAGCATCCACAAATAAAGAACAGTTCCCCCAGCGCAACAACCTTGGGGTGCACCTGCAATGTCAGGATGTTCTCATGCTTGCATATCAAGAAGTGAGATGGTAACTCAATTTTCCTGATAATGTCAGCCCTCAGGTTAATACAAGTCTCCAGTAAAAGCTGGACAGTACCTTATAGCCGGACTCTATTAGTACTGGCCCTCTCCAGAGATATTCATTCATAAAGTCATTCTTGATGCCTTCTGATTACCCTGCAAGTTAAAGAGTCCAATGCCCATCCAGGGCCCTTCAATGCCTCCCTCCAAACTCTTGGATCCACTGTTAAAACCGTTAAGCTCCCTTTGGGCCATCAGAATCCCCCAGTGCATCAACTTGTCCTCAATGGGCTTGAGTTTAGCTTTGACCTAGTAAGATGGCTTCTCTCATCTCCCCCTTATTCTCTACTAGCCTCCCCCAAGTCAAGGCTTAATTACTTAATTGCTCAAAAAATAGTCATTCAACAGATCCCTAGACCTAAATAGTATAGATACAAAAACAGTCCTTGAACTACTGTTAAAACCTTAAACCTCCCTTTGGGCCATCAAAATTCCCTGGTGCACTGACTTGTTCTCAGTTGGCTTGAGTCTAGCTTTGACCTAGTAAGATGGCTTCTCTCATCTCCCCCTTATTCTCTACTAGCCTCCCCCAAGTCAAGGCTTAATTACTTAATTGCTCAAAAAATAGTCATTCAACAGATCCCTAGACCTAAATAGTATAGATACAAAAACAGTCCTTGAACTACTGTTAAAACCTTAAACCTCCCTTTGGGCCATCAAAATTCCCTGGTGCACTGACTTGTTCTCAGTTGGCTTGAGTCTAGCTTTGACCTAGTAAGATGGCTTCTCTCATCTCTCCCCTGTTCACTACTACCCTCCCCCAAGTCCAGGCTTTCCAAATTCTTGGTGCACTAACTTGACCCACAAGGAGCATCTATTCTGAGACACAGAAAGAGACATAAGATATAGAAAAATACAAATAAACAAAAAGTTCTATGAGGAGGAGGAGAGTTTAAACTGGGAGAGTCAAAAGTTTTATGTTATAAGTGGCACATAAATTGAACCTTTAAAAAAAGATGGAAAATTGTAAAAAGCTAAAAGTTTTCAAGAAATTCCTGGTTTTGATTGTGCATCCCTGTTCTTGAACCATATTCTAGGGCATGTGCCTTCAATATATGTATTAAAATATGTTTATTAGTATCTATAAATTAAACATGTTCATTTTTTTAAAAGTCCAGTTTATTTTAATATTTTATTCTAATCACCATTTTATGTGAAAAAGACACAAATCCAAATGGGAAAAAAAGATGTGAGGTTGGTTTCACTTACTAAACCATGATACTCATTTATTTAATCTATTTCATCAATTACACAAGAGATTCTTGTTGAAATATGACCAGCAAATTTCCAACTTGTTCAATGTCAATCAGTTATTCTTGCAAACTAATTGCAAAGTGTTATATTTTTATATTGTCAACAAATGGATTCAGAACTCACTGAAAATCTTCATGTGGAAGAAAAATGGACTAGAAAATTACATTTCCAAGTTGTAATTTTTTTAGGTGTACAGATAGATTTTATTGGTAACACTTCATTTTAGGCAACAAAATCACATAAAGATAGAAATATTTCTAAACATCCATTTTTAAAGTGTTCTTTCCCTTAGCATGGGCTTCTTTCAAAAATCACCTGCTTTCTTATTCACTGTGAAAATATTACATTTGTCTGTTTTACAAAGATATGTAGAGAACTAGCACAAATATATAAGACCAAAAGCTAGTCTTCAATGAATAAGTGATCAAAGGATAAGAGCCAAAAATTTTTGAAAGCATTGCAAACTATAAATTATGTGTGAAATTGTTCAAAATAAAAGAAAGAAAGCAAAACAAATCTGGTTCCTCACAAAGCTCTTGAGTGAACAAGGGTTATTAAATAAGACAGGCTGATATTCAGAGAGGGGAGAGACATACCACAATAGTCAATAGAATCAGGAAGTAAGATGAGAAAAATGTTGTGGATGTTGACTAGACATAGATGCCCAGGCGAAAGTCACTCCATTCTTAAACCTTTCCTAGCACTTTGCATCTATTTTTTGATACTATCAAACTCACATTGGACCTAGTTATTCATTCATCTTGTGTATCCTAACCCAGATCATTTCTCCGTGCTGTGTCTCAGGGCCTGCTAGATGGTGAAACCATATGGATACATGGATGGATGGATGGATGGACGGATGGAGGGAGGGAGGGATGAATGGATGGACAGATGATTAGATTGATAAATAAAAAGATAGATGTAGATATATACATACACACATACAAGGGGCAGCTAGGTGGTGCAGTGGATGGAGCACCAGGGCAGGAATCAGGAGGACCTGAGTTCAGATCTCACTTCATACTCACTAGCTGTGTGACTTTGGGAAACTCACTTAACCCCAATTCCCTCATCCTTTGTCATCTCCTATCATCCTGATGAATATCTGATCAATGGATTCAGATGGCTCTGGAGAAGAAGTGCACCTGGTGACCTGCAAAGCGCTTACTTACTCAAAATATACTCCAGTGAAGTCATGGCATTATTTCACTGATGGCATGGTATTCTTTGGCAACGAAAGAAAAAAACACGCACATATATGTATAATACATATATACAGGCAGATATATAGATACACAGATATATACATATGAGTATATTATGTAAGTGTAAATATAAATATATATATATATATGGCATGTTAGCCTATGAAAAATTCACCTAACTTATACTTATTTATCCCAACGCCAACAATAGTGCTCCTATTTTTGTTGTCAGAAATATTTTTGGATAGGAAGCTCCTACCTCTTTTTCCTAATCTAAAGGAGAGTGGAGATTTCAGGACAGGGAGAAAAAGACAACTGGAACACGCTGCGGTCTGGATGTGAGAGGATAGAGAGGTCAAGGTTTTTCATCACAAAGGACTGTAAATCTTATACTACTGGTGCTACTACTCAGTTATTAATAGATTGCTGAACTAGAGGTGACATAGAATTTTGCTAAATCACCTGTATTTTCCTTTGTCAAAATAGCTTCAGAGAGTAAGAATGATTTGCCCAAGGTCATACAGGTGATAGGTTGAGCAGATCCTGGTGTAATGAAGTCACTAACTGTTCCCTTACATCACAGTAATAATAGAAAGAAGATGGAGGAGAATGACCCCTACATATAACGGTGTGGTTCCTCACGAAGCTCAAATCATAGTAGGGAGATACTATGTGGCTCAGTGTACCCAAGATTCCCTTAGAACCTAAAGGCAGTCACTGTGACCTCATCAGTGTTGTCATAACAACCAGACTCAAACAAAAGGGGAAAAGTGTCCCAGTCAACTAAATCTGTATAACTCTTGAGTGAAAAACTGTTATTAGATAATACAGGCTTAAGTGTTCAACCCAATATACTAACATTGCAACGTCTTCTAATATGCCTCTTCGGCTTTGACAAGAAGGCATCCTAAGGAGAGTGCCCTTCTCTTTTGACTCCTGTTGTGAGGACACAGTCCACTCTCCAACAGCATGTCTGACGAAAACAGGTAGCTCTTCCTCTGCTCGGTATGCTTCTCCACCAACTGATATCACTCCCTCCCCTCCCTTCATGCTATTGACAACTAAAAAAAAAAACAAAAAACATGGTAGCCCCTACAAGGTTGGGAAGGGAGGCAGATATTAAAGTCTGTAGTGCCCCAGCCTCTTCTGATTTCTAGAACTTCCTCCAACAACCTTCTAATTCATTCTCCATCACCCTAGAGTATCCAAACTATGAAAAGAATGTTTCTACAGAAATTTACTATCACTGTAAAACAATGTCTTAAGTGACAAGGTCATGGGATTATAGGATGTAGGACTATACTAGGCACATAGCAGAGGAAGCCAAGTCATACCATAATGGCTGAAGAGACCCTGGATGTCTTGGACTCAAGAAGACTTGTTTTCAAGTCTCACTTTCAACAGACACGACTTTGACCTGGGCAAATCATTTATCCCTTTTTGCCTCAGTTTCCTCATCTGTAAAATGAACAGGAGAAGGAATTGGCAACCCACTCAAGTATCTTTACCAAGAAAACCCTAACTGGGATCACAGACTTTGACACATCTGAAGCGAATAAAAACAACAGGTTTGAAACAAAAGCATAATGAGCACTGTTTTAGACAATAGCTAGTTAGCACTGTAAGATTCATAAAACACTTCATATATTGTGACTTGATCTTGACAAATGAACCATGCAAGGGAGGTTGGAGTTATTATAATCCCCCTTTTACAGAATGGGAAACTGAGGCTGAGAGGTGGAGTGACATTGTTTCTGTAGAATTCAGGTCCTATTCACTTCAAGTTGATTATTCAGACATGGCACCACCTAGCTGGGACATGCTGAGTTTGAGATACCTATGGAAAATGCAAGTGTCTGACCAGTCTACTTGCTGGTAATACAGGATGACCAAGAAAATATGGAGAGAAAAGCCTAGGGAAAGCTAATTGGGCTGCTCTATGGGGACTGTGGGTCAAGTTTCCCCTCCCAGTAAGGGACAGATTAAGACTAACATCTGAGAGCAATGTCATGAGGGAGGATCGATCACGGATCTCATTGGAGCCTCAC